>JAJJWW010003394.1:0-22249 GCA_023531295.1 Papaver armeniacum
TTCAATCGCCAAATTTGGCCGAGATGAACTCATAGAGCGTAACATGCTTGACATAGTGTTTAAATCCAACCGAGTTGTCTTGGATCATCTACACGTTTTAAAAACAGGCATGAATTATTCTCGGTAAGAAT
This sequence comes from Papaver armeniacum, assembly GCA_023531295.1. Taxonomy (NCBI): domain Eukaryota; kingdom Viridiplantae; phylum Streptophyta; class Magnoliopsida; order Ranunculales; family Papaveraceae; genus Papaver; species Papaver armeniacum. Next base: position 132 of record JAJJWW010003394.1, read on the forward strand.
ATTACGGGAAGTTTGTATATTTTTGGAAGTGGCGTGCAAATAAACTCAAGAGAATATCTTCTGAAGATTTGATGATATCCTTAAGAGAGTTTCTAGCTCATACAACGCGTAAAGAAGAAATAAAAATGGAAACCATAACGTGACTTGCCGTGGAGGAGAAGAAGAGATTTTCTTGGTATTTTTCGCCCCGTTTGATATAAATAGGGTGGTACGAGTTCTAGGAAGTTAGTCGGAGAGTTTGGGATACTTTGGAGGAAAAATAGAGGCTTAGAATCGAAAGAAAAGAGAAGAGAAAAAAGTTACCTGCTGCTGCAAACACTCAAGAACATTAAACCATCAAAAGCCGTCGTAAAAGGAGCAGACTTAAAAACAACGACAGAGAGAATCATCTATCGTTGTGAAGCAGTCTTAAAACAAAGACCCTCAGAGACGGTCGTTTATCTCTGGAAATCATTGTAAGCACTTTTATTATTATTTTTAATATAATGATTAATGAAATTTTCTTTAATCTTCGATCTATGAGCAGCTAAATTTCTTTTCTAGGGTTTTGGAGGAAACTATTTTTAATGGGTAATATTTAGTAATTAATTTCTTTGGCATATTTACTCCAAAATTGTGTTTTAATTTGTCTAAAAATTCTCTCTTCTTTACATGCTTCGTAAAAACTGTTTGGGTAGTTTCTACGGATTTCTTTTATAAGCGAAGGAGGATTAGGCCTTAGAATAGCTACGAAAGTCAAAAAAAAAAAGAGCTTGTAGTGTTATATTTTCCAAAGCATGAGATTGAGTTCGAAAATTGTTTTGAGTAAAATAGGAGTATTATGCCAAAGTTTTAATTATTGAGTTTACCATCATTAGAAGTAGCGGCATCCAAAGCCCTAGACTCATCACTCCTCGTTAAAAAAAATCAATTTTAATTAGTTTGTCTTAGTATTTTATTTAAGTAAGTCTTAAAATCAACCTCAACGAGTCCGAGCGAACGACACTCTACTTACCACTTGTAAAACTACATCAGTTTTTGGCGCCGCCGACGCGGACTTGTATTTAGGTTTAGGTTTTAGGTTTTGTATATATTTTATTTTATTTAATTTTTTGTTCTATTTTACGTCTTTGGTGTTTTTGTTTTTGTTGTGCAGGTTTTGCTTGAAACGGAAAGTGGAAAGTCGAACTTGCCAAAAAAAAAAGGAGAAAACTGGAGATATTATTTTTGTTAGTTTTTTCTATATTTCTTTTGGACTTGTATATATTGTTTGTTTATTTTTATTATATTTATTAAAAAAAAAATATAACACGTGCACACACCAATTGCATCGTCAAACTACCGATTTTAGGAAAACTCGTGGATTAGTAAGCTGAACCCGTGCCTTGGGCCTTATGGGAGTTACCAGCAAAGTCCACAAACCTCACCTCGTACCTTTGGGTATATTTTGATGTGGTAACCGAGCCTACCCATTTTAGTCGACCTTGCATTTGCATTTGCACAAAAATAATGTCGAACCGGTATTACAATAGCCAATACAATGAATATCCATTGATTTTAGGAATGGACACTACTACTTTGACCACGTTGTGCATAGTGGTTGGGAACACCAACCTTTTCAAGGTTATGGTTCATATCATAGTGAGCCTAATTACTATTCGCACGCGCACAAAGTCATACGAGCAAGAAAATAAGGAATATTACAAGATTAGTTCCTCGTCTTTTTGGACGACTTAATTAAACAGTTGAAAACTAGTCCTTATTATGATCCTTCCGTTCCTACTCGCCCATAGAAGAGTCTCTCAAACCGATGGGTGTTCCTTGGTCCTATTCGTCCTCTAGAAGAGTCTCTCAAGATAATACGAGAAAACTAGGGTTTTGTTAGAGACGAACGAAAGAATTGCTCGGAATAATCTTGATTACCAATTTAGCCTTAAAAATGAGAATAGTTATTCGCATAATCAAGATGACGAGGTTAGAATTGGTAACACTACTGGTTTAGAAGAGGTTCAACCATTTTCATGTTATGATGAGGATAGTGTTGATGAAGAATCAAATATGTAGGCAAAGTGATCGTGAATTTGATACTCCAATTGAGCTTTATAATGATAATGTTATTTCTATTTCAAATCCAAATAATTTTAATAATTATTCACCTATTCAAAAGGACGAGGATTTGACTAGAGATACTCCCGTTTTAGACGATGTAGTATTTCCTTTTGATTACGAAGCCGATATTGGCTTAGAGGAACGAGTTTATTCTAAGAATAATATTTTAGAGTCTACAGATTTAGAAACAACAGTCTTAGACGAAGAAGATGAACTCGTAGAGCTTTTAAACATGTATGAGGGTATGTCACCTGAATATGACCTCCAAGAAGCAATTGACCATTTTCAGGATTCTGATGATCTAGAAATTAGGGAAATTGTAGCTAGTCTATCTAGAGACACCCAAAACTCTAAGTTTGGGGTGACTATCATTCTCCATGTGCCTTACCTTTAGCTCTTACAGAGATCCCTCACTTGGGACTTGATATATGTGCCTCAACCATTGTGCCGATTGCCTTCAAACTAGTTCATCGTAACCTAATAATGTCCGGAAGAAGTTCAGTTGTTAGAAACCCATCCTCTGGTTGATGTGGTTTACTCAGGCTATGATACCAAGATTGATTTTGTTTTCCCACCAAATATTTTTCAACCAATTGTGGGAATGTATATGTTTCAGATGTGTCAATTATTAAGTTCTGATACTAAACCTAATTATTTTAGGAAAATAGAATTGACACATTTGCTTAAGAATGACCACCACTCTCATTATGGTCAACTCGTGTAAGTCAAATCGATTGACTTAGAGGATCCTCAATTATTCAGTTATTATTGTGTGCTTCTAAATTTTTCCAAACCTTAGACCCGATATTTCGGATCTTACTTATGAGGAGGGGCAACCCATAAAAATATTTTATTTAGACCCCTTTATTGAACTGAACTCGAACCACAACTAGATGTAGTTGTCTTAAACAGAAACTAGGCAAGGGTGTGCTATGTTTATTCTTGGTTTGTTGCGATTTCCTTTTATACGTGTTAACATTTTTGATGCGAGATGATCCACGGTTGTTTCGGTTATTGCTTTATGATATGAAGTGATTAATTCTTTCTTATGTCCTGGTCAAGACGTTAAACTTAGCACTTCTTGGGAGGTAACCCATGCTCATGCAACACGGTAATATCTTTCCTTAACTCTTTTGCTTAAAATGGTATGATTTCTCCTTGTTCATGCTTTTAATTTCATCTTTAGAACATTGATGACAATGTTAGATTTAAGTTTGGGGGTGTGGGAGAAACTTTTTAGTTGCAATAAATAAACTCCAGAGCCTAGAAATTTATGTTTATTAAGGATGGCACTAACCAATCTAAGTGGATGGAAGCATCTTGATTATAGGAGTTGAGGAACCAATCTGATTAGATGGAAACATCTAAAGAGTCTATTCATAAAAGCACAGAGCTCAGGTGTTAGAATTAAAAAAAAAAAAAAAAACATGGTAGTTTCGCCATATCTCGTTGAATCCTTTTCACTTTTATTTTTTGTTTGTTTTCTTCAAAATATATTTGTCTAAGTGATTAGGTGGGGCTCACGATTCAAGTTGTTACCACTGCTAGGGTGAAATAGAGTGATTGAGATAAAAAAAAAAAATTGAGACCAGATCATCAGACCAACCGGAATAAATTCAATAAAGTCGACCACTGGAACCCTTGTATATGCCGGTTGTGTTGACCTAGAGTTAGGATTATCGACCATTGGTTCCCTTGTATATGCCAATGTGTTGATATTAGTCCAGAACCAATATCTCGATCCATTAGGATAGGTTCGTTTTAGCGGTGGCCTTGAGACGGATATGAGAAACATCGTTCACCTAGACAACATCAAAACCATCTACGTTTTTCTATATCCATTTCTTACTCTATCCATGTGATTGGTCGACTCGGTTATGATGTCCGTAAACTATCCGAGTAGAGCTCGTGACTTATATATGAATTTTAGTATGCTTGAGTGCAAACTCGTGTACAAGAATTGGAATTTCGCATCGGGGTACTTCCTCTTGTAGTCAATAAGTATGCCAACCAAGGAGATTCTTTAGTGCCTTCCAAGGTTCTCGCGTAAATAGTTAGGGTCCGGAGTAAAGGTTTTGTGGGTATATCTCACGGTAAACCCTCCCGAGACTATAACTCGGCCACTAGGGCCACCTAGGGGTTTAAAGGCTTATTGCATACGCTAAATGCAATCGACGATGCCCATGACAGGTGAGTTAGGATTTTAGATTTGATTTGCTCGGGACTAGCAAATAATAAGTTTGGGGGTATTTGATGGACGCATTTATGTGTCTATTTTAGTCTCAATTCTCTCGTATTGTTAGTTCTCGATTTTGCGCTTATTTTGGTATTTTATGTCTTTGTAGGTGTTTTTGGAGAAATAAGCTTTGCGGCGAAATTGGCTCGAAAAGTGGTTTTGCGCTCCCGGGAGAAAATTACTAAAGGCACCCGGAAGACGCACTATGTGCACCCCTAAGTATCTTTGCGGACTCCCCGGAAAAGTCATAATTACACCTCGAAGAATTGCTAAAGGGAACCCGAAAATGGATAAGGGGTACCCAATTTACTAAGGGGCATCCATTTCAAAGGCAAGTACTATTGGCAGACCCGCACAGGTTAGGGGGAGGTCATCATTTTCATTTCAAAAAAATCAAATTGGCGGGAAAATGAAACCAGCACGGGCATAGTTTGGATTGGAGTTTTGGGCCAGTTGTAGGGAGATTCAATCGCCAAATTTGGCTGAGATTAACCTGTTAGAGCGTAACAGGCTTGACATAGTGTTTAAATCCAACTGAGTTGGGCTGGATCATCTACACGACAGAAAACATGGCATGAATTATTCTCGGTAAGAATATTACGGGAAGTTTGTATATTTTTGGAAGTGGCGTGCAAATAAACTCAAGAGAATATCTTCTGAAGATTTGATGATATCCTTAAGAGAGTTTCCAGCTCATACAACGCGTAAAGAAGAAATAAAAATGGAAACCATATCGTGACTTGCCGTGGAGGAGAAGAAGAGATTTTCTTGGTATTTTTCGCCCCTGTTTGATATAAATAGGGTGGTACGAGTTCTAGGAAGTTATTCGGAGAGTTTGGGATACTTTGGAGGAAAAATAGAGGCTTAGAATCGAAAGAAAAGAGAAGAGAAAAAAGTTACCTGCTGCTGCAAACACTCAAGAACATCAAGAACAAAACCATCAAAAGCCGTCGTAAAAGGAGCAGACTTAAAAACAACGACGAGAGAGAATCATCTATCGTTTTCAAGCAGTCTTAAAACAAAGACCCTCAGAGACGGTCGTTTATCTATGGAAATCATTGTAAGCACTTTTATTATTATTTTTAATACAATGATTAATGAAATTTTCTCCAATCTTCGATCTATGAGCAGCTAAATTTATTTTCTAGGGTTTTGGAGGAAACTATTTTTAATGGGTAATATTTAGTAATTAATTTCTTTGGCATATTTACTCCAAAATTGTGTTTTAATTTGTCTAAAAATTCTCTCTTCTTTACATGCTTCGTAAAAACTGTTTTGGGTAGTTTCTACCGTTCTTTTATAAGCGAAGGAGGATTAGGCCTTAGAATAGCGACGAAAGTCATAAAAAAAAAAGAGCTTGTAGTGTTATATTTTCCAAAGCATGAGATTGAGTTCGAAAATTGTTTTGAGTAAAATAGGAGTATTATGCCAAAGTTTTAATTATTGAGTTTACCATCATTAGAAGTAGCGGAATCCAAAGCCCTAGACTCATCTCTCCTTGTTAAAAAAATCAATTTTAATTAGTTTGTCTTAGTATTTTATTTATGTAAGTCTTAAAATCAACCTCAACGAGTCCGAGCGAACGACACTCTACTTACCACTTGTAAAACTACATCATATTCATCCTAAAAACTATGCCGGCACCAGATATCGGCGTGGTATTCATCCTAAAAACCATGCTGGCACCAAAAACAGTAGGGTATTCATCATGAACACAAGCCAGGAGTTATTATTCTAACACAAACGAAGTTTTAAAACAACAACACTTTAAATATGATTGGGTATCATGTACCTTCTCAATGAAGTCATTTCTTCTTCTTGCTCAACAACAATTCAATTTAACCTATCTTTAAGAACTTGTTAGGATTTGATTTTGATTTTGATTTTTAGTTTTAAATTTTAATTTAGATGGAAGGGTATTTTTAGTATTTCCATCCCAAAAAACACCCCTTAGCGGACACTATTGGATGGGGTTAGTAATTCATATCCCCCAATTGCGCGTTCAAATTTTTTAAGTCCAAATAAATATGTCTCTGTCTAGTCTAACTATATACAAAACCGTACTTCAATATCTCTGTTGAGTTTTAGCCGTATCAGATTTCGAATCAGACATCAGATAAAATGAAAAAGTATTCAATTTGACGCATTAAACCAGACCCAAAAACAACTTACAAATAAAAAGATAATGTGGGAAAGAGTCCTATATAGGACGTTTAATCTCTTCAGACTAAATATTCCCTAGCAATTACAAGTTTTGATGCATTAATGTGCCAGGAAGAGATTTCACCAAAATTGTTTAACAAATTACGTATGTTTTCAGCTCACTTATCTCATATTCTCTTTGGAAATATCATGCATTTATAAAAATTATATTACGAAATTAACATTTATGTCCAGAGTGAAAGAAAAACAAACCATGCTAATAAATATCCTGGCGAGATTGGGGTATACCCAATAAGACAAAATCTGGTCATTTTGAAGTAAAACCAAGCCACCCCTTAACCTTGTATTTTCTAAATGGCAAAAATGCCCTTTTATAATTAACATTAAAAAACTGATTAGGCTAGTTAATTGAGTTTAGATAAAAATTTTGAAAATGAAAATTCAGTAGATTAAACCTTTAATCCGTCTTGTGAGTTCGATTAAGATCGAAAAATTTGGTTTTCAAAAATGTCAAAGGTCGGCAAGGTAGAGGTTTGAATAAGGTGCCGGCTATATATGGTCGGCATGGTCTTTGTTTGTGCCGACCAATTTTAGCTTCGGCAAGGTAAAATGAAGAACACCGATTTTATTTATTTTTGACACATAGGAGATGGCTATTGAAAAATATTAGTCGGCAAGGTCTACAAAAAAAAAAAACCCGGCTGGTGAAAAATACTCCGCCGGCGGTATAAGTCGGCAAGGTATTTAAATGAAGAACATGCCGACTTTATTTTTTTTTGACACACAGAAGAGGGCTATTGAAAAATATTAGTCGGCAAGGTCTACAAAAAAAACACCGCTGGCTGTTGAGAAAAATACCCCGCCGGCGGTATAAGTCGGCAAGGTCTTCAAAAAATACCCTGTCGGCTGTTGAAAAAATTTACAGTCGTCGCCATGGATGTTATGAAAAGTCGGCAAGATATTCATATTACGACCTTGCCGACCAAAAACACAGAAATCATAATTTTCGATTTCCAACCAAACATAACAATCAATCACACAACACAATGATGGGTTTGAGTTTAAACATCATTTATAGTCTTCTTTTCGCTGGTAGAGTCAACAATTTTTTTGGAAACTCAAAGTTGAAGATTTTTATATGGCTTTGGTTGATGGAAGATGAAGATGAAGATGAAGAAGAAGAGAAGAAGATGAAATGAAGAGAATAAAAACTGATTTAGGGTAATTAAGATTATTAATGGGTAAGGGTAGTTTTGTAACTTACCCATTAGGACTCCCCCTAAAACCCACAAAAATTGTCCCTTTAAAATTGGGTATACCCCAATTAGTTTGAGTATACTCCAATCTCGCCAGGATAAATATTTCATGCGCTGTAAAGACCAACGTTCAATTCAAAAGATTGAATGTATGCTAAGTACATGCAATTGAATTTCAGATGCTTAAAGTTAGTTAAGAAATTGCAGCCTTCCAAATAGGAACTGGCCAACCCATGGGTATACCATGAAGTAACAAAGGTTGTACCTGTGAACCAACCTCCTACAGCGAAATAAGCACAAGGAAAGAGCAATAGACCGGACCAACCTACAAAAACGAAACGGTCCCTCCGTAATCGGTCATCCATAGTATCAAATAAATCTTTTTCATCTTTGGTAAATCTACCAAGGGCTATAGTCATAGTGATCCTCCTATTCAACTACTTCAACCATTTCCGAGCACCTCATAGCATTCTTAGGATATACGAGGTTCTATCATTTACGTATGATTCCTCGTCCATCGCCCCTTGCAATGGGTTTGAAGAGAAAAAACCTTTCCTTAGATTGGACCATAAATGGCCTAGATAAATCCATGAGCTCGATTCAACGATTCCTGCCTATACCCCGAATTTTCTTATGACTTAGGAATCAGAGGTGTTTTTGGGTTGTTCAAGGAACAAGTTATCTCCTCTCTCTCTCACCAGTTTATCCTCAGACCTACCCCCACCCCCAGCAACTAATCTTATTCTTTTCTTGGATCTGGTTCGTGATATTGCTTTTGATCACAAAGTAAATTTATTAAAAGTTTTGTCATGTGGCACATTGTCAGTTAAACTAGACTGGAGAATAAACACCATACCACTGAATTATCTATTTTAAAATTGTAAGAAAAGCCTAATATAGCAGTCGAAAATATCCAAATACAACATGCGTATTGTCTAAAGTAATGGAGTATAGCTATGTAGTTGTCTAGCCCTAATCATTTATGTGTCTGGAAATATCTTAACCAACTGTTATAACAGTCGGGTAAGATTTTGCTACCCTTCTGTTATGACACTTGCATCATGTTTGTGTATTGTTGTTGCTTGTATCGCTAGTGATTGTATCATCACTCTAATCTTGATCATATTTTAATAACAAATTTGTGATTTTTTCGTCGTTTACCTTTTCTCTATGGTGTCGGATCCGATCTGACCTTGATAACCTAATTTCTTTTACCTTTTTTGTTTTTCGCCATTAAAACTCTGTATTCTTTAAGCTTTACGTATTCTAATTCTATATGAAATCTAATATCTCAAAAGTTCCGCTTAATATAATGGCAAACATTTTTCATGTAAAACTTGAAGATAACTATTACTTAACCTGGTTAATACTTTCATTACTCAAGAAATACAAGGTCATTGATCTTACAGATAGATTTACACCTTATCCGATCAAATATGTTTTTACTGAAACAAGTGAGAATGTCAATCCTAATTACATTCACTAGATTAATGAAGATCAAACTTTGCTTATCTGGATTCAGTCCATGCTCTCTCCAAGTGTTATTTCTTACGTTTTTAGTACAACAACATCCAATAATTTGTATCGAAAAAAGGTTTGTCGCTACATCCTCCACTCATGTGATTCAATTACGCACCAACTTTCTCACATCAAACAAGGTAACACTCTTATTCTTTCAATGAGATTAAAAACATATTAGATTCGCTCGGTGTTGTTGGATCTGGAGTTAATGATAGTGAAATGCTTGTCAGTATACTCAATGGTCTGCGTCATTTCAACATGTATTAAAGTTCGTAATCCTCTAGTAACTGCTGGAGAATTACATAATCTTTTGGTTAGTGAGGAGATTATATTGACAAAAATATCTAAATATACAATTCATCTTGATGAATTAAGAGCTTTTGTTGCTTTTCGAACGAATAGACCTTTATTTAATCCCAATTATCATCATCATTCTCCTGATCCATATCCATATCGTCCTAAATTTCCTATGCCATCTTTTACACCACCAACCTCATTTGCTTCTTCTTTTCCTATGAAGAATGATTCAACTTATCCTTTTCAAGCTTTTTCATTTGCTTCTTCTAAAATTTACAGATCAACTTATCGTATTTGCTTCAAGGTTGGTCACTCTGCTACTAAGTGCAATCAAAGAATGAATTTCTCATATCAAGGAAGACCTATACCTCAAAATCTCCATGTTATGTTGGCTACAACTGATATATTAGGGGGAAATCCATGGCAAGTTGACTTAGGTGCTTCAGATTACATTACCATTGATGCTTATGATCCCTTATATTTCCAATCTTACAATGGTAATGAGAAGATCTCCACTGTTAATGAAGGCATGAAAATCTCCAACATTGGTAATACTTATAAGTTTATGGTTCATAATCCAGTCACTTTACCTAGTATTCTACATGTTCCTTGTGCATCTCACAACTTATTGCCAGTGCATAAGCTTTACTAGTGATAATAACTATAACATGACTTTTGAGGGTGGTGACTTCTAGAAATCTCAAAAGTCTTTCTTCTTCATCAGTTCCTCAAACCATTTATTTTAACCGCCAAAATCCTTACATCTGAAACTCTAATTTTCTAATCCAACAACATCCCAACACTAACCCTAGTAGGGTTAATATTATATTATGGTGGCAAACCAGGAACGTCGCCGTATGGCGCCGGCCAGAGATGGTGGTTGTTGTCGTACATGGGTACGGAAAAGAAGAAAAACGGGAGAAAAGGGTTGATATCTTTGTATCGGTGGTCTACCCTAATGAGAGGACTCGATTTCGAGCAAAAAGATTTTCGTTCAACTCCAACTACACGTGCCTCTAATAGTTTAGGATGCCTGCCACGAGGAAGACCAGTTTTTCCTAAGGAACTACTCCCTCTGATTAAAGAAAAGAGATACTATCACTTTTTCAATTTGACATATCAGTTGGTTGTATGGCTCGTCTCAATGAATCAAAATTATTAAACAGTTGTTTTATAGAATTATTTTGAGTCCAAATAAAGATATCTCGGACTAGTCTAACTACAAAACCGTACTTATCTCATATATTTTTGTCGGAGTCTAAGTAGTATCAAATTTCGAATCATACATAAGCTAAAGTTATGAAATATTCGACTTGTGCACTAAATCAGACCCAAAAACAAGTTACAAAAATATTAAGTTGTCGAAAGATCCATATATAAGGCGCATGATATCTCTAGACTAAGCAGACCCTAGCAAATATTTATAAATTTTGATGCATTGATATACCTTGACGAGATTTGACCAAAATTGTTTAAGATCACATATATTTTCAGCTCACTTATCTCATATTCTCCTCGGAATATCATACGTTTTGAGAAGTTATATTAAGAAATTAACATTCATGTGCAAAAGGAAAGAAGAACAAACCAGGTTATAGATATTGCAAACGCTGTAAAAACCATCGTAAGATTGAAAGTATGCTAAGTATATGCAATTGAATTTCGGATGCTTAAAGTTAATTTGGTACTTTTGATCACAAAGTAAATTTATCAAAATTTTGTTGCGTGGCACATTTTCAGCTGAATTAGACTGGAGAACAAACCACATACCACTGAATTATCTATTTTAATATTGTAAGAGAAGCATATATAATAGAGCACTCGAAATGCCCAAATACCACCTTCTTATTGTTTAAAATAATATAGAATAGTTGTCTAGCTCTTATCCTTTGTGTGTCTGTAATATCTTAACCGACTGTTACAATAGTCAGGTAAGTTTCTGCTACCATTCTGTTACGACACTAGCATCCAGTCTGTGCATAGCTTTTGTTTGTATCATTAGTGATTGTATCATCACTTTAATCTTGAATGGTAACAAATATGTGATTTTTTCACCGTTTATCTTTTCTCTATGGTATCATATCCGGTTTGGGCTTGATAACCTAATTTTTTTACCTTTTTTGTTTAAGCCATTAAAAAAAATATTATGCTTTACATCTTCTGATTCGATATGGAATCGAATGTCTCGAAAGTTCCTCTCAGTACAATGGCAAACATTGTTCATGTAAACCTTAAAGATCACAAATACTTAACACTCAAGATATACAAGGTCATTGGTCTTATAGATGGATCTGCACCTTGTCTTATCAAATATGTCTATGCTGCTCGAACTGTTGAAACAAGTGAGAATGTCGATCCTAATTATATTCACTAGAATAATGAGATCAAAGTTTGTTTTTCTAGATTCAATACACAATCTCTGCTAGTGTGATTTCTTATGTTGTTGGTCTAACAACATCCAATAATTTGTGTCAAGAAAAGGTTTGTTGCTACATCCTCCACTCATGCGATTCAATTTTTCACCAAACATTCTCACATAAAACAAGTTAACACTCATTTCTCAGATTCGCTGATGTTGGATCTGGTGTTAATGATAGTGAAATGCTTGTCAGTGTACTCGATGATCTTAATCCAGTTTTGCTTCGTTTTTTACATCTATTAGAGTTCGTAATCCTCTAGTAACTACGAAAGAATTACATAATCTTTTAATTAGTGAGGAGATTATCTTGACGTAAAGATCTAAATATACTATTCATTTTGATGAATCAAAATCTTTTGTTGTTTTTCGACCAAATAGACCTTTTCTGAAGTAATAGCAGGTTTGCCTGAAACTTCATCTACCCCTTTTCTGTTATGGTCAATGGATTTCTGTTTCAGTGCTTGAGTAGAATTCTTTAGTGCCTCCTTTTCTGCTTTGCTAGCATCTTTAGGTTCTGTTTGGCAGCTGGGATATGAAATACGTTTTCCAGGTTAGGATATCCAAGATTATCATGGCAAGGGTTATTTTAAATGTTGTTTGTTTTCCATTGTGGGTTACCGTAGTATTTTGTTTGTTAAAAGACCTATATACAAGCCAAATTAATTAATTATCAAAGAAAAAAACAAAACCATATAATTTTATGGTTTTGAGTATAAGAAAAATTAAAATTAAAAAACTAGTTATCCAATTTAGGAAAAGTAACCGTTAAAACCCAGGAAAGGATTAAGGTATTCCATTGGGTAAAACAACCCCATAGTCTGTGTGATCAGTGTTATAGAATTCACCATGATGATGAAACCTGCGAAGAAGTTGTTGAAATCCTACGTGAAAGAGCAATGACATTAGATGAATATGAAGAACATTGCAAACCTAAGAACAAAAGTGTGGAGGAGGATAAAGATTTAGATGGGGAATATGTTCATATTGAGAAAGAGAATGCGGACATGACTGAAGCAGAAGAGGCACGAAACGCTAATAAAGCTAGAAATCAGGTTGTCCAGGACAATGGGACGGATTACTAATCCGTCTATACAGGGACCTACGTAGCTGATCATGGTGGGGTGACAAACGACAATGTTCATAATAACTCAAATGTTGAATCTATGGATGTGATAGAAATGGAAGAAAATGAAGCGCAGATTGCTAGCGCAAAGAAGAATACCATGCAGAATCTGGAGAACCATGCAACTTCGGTAATTAATTGCTCATATCTCAAATTTTAATGTTCTATATTTGCAAATTTATCTTCTTCTTTAAATTTTTTGTTTCAGCATAAGCATATTTATTGTTTTCTTTATAAATTTAGTTTTTCCTCTAAAGCCATGAGAGTTTTTGCCTGAAACTGTCAGGGCTTTGCCAATAAAAAAAAAAACTATGGATCATCTTAAGGATATGATTCATAGTTACGAACCTGATATAATTTTCTTATCAGAAGCTAAAATAGGGGAAGTTAAAATGAAAAAATTTATTAGGCAATATAGATTCCCAAACTGCAAACTTATTCATTCTAGAGGTTTAGCTGGTGGATTAATTCTTCTTTGGAAGGATGGTTTCCATTTTAATGTCGTGAATGCAGAATCTTGGATTATTAACTGTCTGGCGCAGGAAGATCCTTCTAAGCCGGAGCGGTTACTTACATGTTTATATGGCTCTCCATATCATAATCACAAAGAAAAACAATGGAACTATATTAACGATATAAGCCAGACTATCAAACAAGAAACCAGTGAACTAGAAGCATTAAAAGTATTTAAAGCTGATTAGATATTTCCAGAAATAAATAACGTTTCTTCATTTTTGAAAACCAAGTTAAGATCACCAATAACTACCCATGGTTCTTTAGGAGATTCATCCTTTGTTAATCTTATACATGAAGCTGGTTTGGAATATTTGGGGTATACATGCAGATCTTTTACTTGGTTAAGCAGTGTGCATGGTACAGGCATAAGAAGATCTAGGCTAGATAGAGCAATAGTAAATAATGATTGGTTCATAAATTTCTCAGACTCTAAAGTTCTTCATCTGCCACAGCTGGGGTCATATCACTGCCCTATTATGCTAGATACTTCTTCAGTAAATATTGATTAAAAAAAAAAAAACTGGAAGTATTTCCAGTGTTACGAAAAAGATGATATTCTCAAGAATGAAATTGTTATTGCCTAGGATCATGAAGTTAATGGCTCACATGCCTTTAGATTATCAAAAAAAACTCGTAATTACAAGAATAGGAAATTTTTTGGAAACATTCAAAGCAATATAAATCTTTTTCATCAAGAATTAGAAGTACTTCAGCAGAATACTCATAACCAAAACATTCATAATCAGGTATTGCAGGTATAAAACCAGATTGAACATTGGCACCAAATTCAAAGCGATTTACAGGGTCAAAAAGCTAGGGATGAATATTATCTTGAGATTGACATAATACAAAATATCATCATGCTAATGCTAACAGAAGAAGAGTAAGAAATAATATTGTTTCTTTAAAAGATGGTAATGGTAATTGGTGTACTACTATAGAAAGGCTAGAAAATTTACTCATTGACATTATAGTTCTCTACATACTACTTCCTCTCCAGCTAGAAATGAAGATATTTTACAATGCATCCCTACTGTCATCACTTCATCTGATAACATGGATTTGATGAGACCACATGATGTAGCTGAAATCCGTAAAACCTTAAAAGATATAAAACCATGGAAAGCCCCAGGCCCGGATGGTTTCACTCCAGTTTTTTTTTTTCAACATCACTGGTATATTGTTGGAACATATGTTGTGGAAATGGTGAAACAATTCTTTCATATAGGCTATATTCTTAAAAGCCTAAATGTTATAAATGTTTCTTTAATTCCTAAGACAAATAATAAGCAATTTCCTTCTGATTTGAGACCAATTGCCCTCTGCAATACCTCATATAAAATCAACTCTAAAATCCTTTCATCTAGATTGAAGAAATTTATGGGAAAGATCATATCTCCTCTTCAAGTTGCTTACGTACCAGGAAGGAAGATATCAAATAATATTCACCTAGCTCAAGAAATTGTACATACTATGAAGGATAAAAAATAAATGTCTAAGCACCTAAATTTAAAGCTAGACATGTCTAAAGCCTTTGATAGGCTTGAGTGGTCCTTTCTCAGAGATGTCATGCTGAAGATGGGTTTCTGCCCAAAATGGTGTGATCTTATTATGCAGTATGTGAGTACCACACAAATATCTATACTTGTAAATGGAGTTCCTTGTAATTCTTACAAACCATCAAGAGGGGTGAGACAAGGTGACCCCATGTCACCTTATCTCTTTATTATTGTAATGGAAGCTTACTCGCGCCAACTTCTTAGAGTTAAACAGAATAATCATATCGCAGGTATTAAGATTGCTTCAGGTGCTCCATCAGTTTCTCATTTATTTTTTGCGGATGACTGCTTGTTGTTTATAAATGCATATCTCCACAATGTGAACAATATTTTTTAAATTATTAAAGATTTTGGTGCTTCCTCGGGACAGATGGTGAACTTTAACAAATCGAGTGTGTACCACAACACTCATGTGCCACAAAGATTCCGCAGAATACTTACTCGATGACTTAAAGTTCTTATAATGAATTCCAGTGAAAGATATTTGGGCATTCCTCTTATCAATGGTAAGAACAAGGTACAATGCTTTAATGGCCAGGTTGATAGAGTAAAAAACTGTTTGTCTAGATGGAATGGAGAAACAATGTCACAGTGCAACAAATCTCTAATGGTAAAGAATGTTACAAATACATGCCCTTCTTGTTAGAGTTGCATGGAGAATTTGTACAAATCCTGATGATCAGTTGATTAAGGCTATACAGTCCAAATATTTTTCTGGCACCGGCTTACTTCATGCAACTATTAAATCAAATTGTTCTTGGGCATGGAAGGGTATTCAGAAACAACTTTCTTATAACGCAGAATAGCAGATGGAGACTAGGAAGAGAAAATAAGATTAAAATTTGGATAGATGTGTGGATATCTGGCATGAGTACTTCTGGTGGGGTTTCAAAGATCATATAGGCACTTGCATTATTTCATGGAAATCTTTAAGTTTACACAAATCGTACATTGAATATCCACCGGAGCACAACAACAAGGGTCCATAGTATAATGCAACTTCATCTCTCCTTTGGATTAAACCTTGAGTTCTAGCATCTCGATATGGATCAAATATCACCTCCTCCGCAGTCAATTTTTCGGTGGCGATTCGGAGTTTGATAAGATTTTGTGGCATATCCTTATCCTGAGTACCCTTAAAATTGTAACTTTGCGCTCTTGGCTTATTAACTGCAACATTCGCATCCACTTTGATGTAGGAGTTGACTTTCACCAAAGAAGGGAAGTGCAAATATATCCAAACCTATGCAAAAAAAAAAAAAAAAAAAAAAAAAGTTTAGTAAGAATATTATCTTACGAGAATTTTGCAAATATAAATGATTTAGACAATAAAAGACATATGTTTCCGTTAACTTGCGCAGTGAGTGCCCTAAAACCCTTTGTCAACTCATTGTTCTAGAAGGCGACCACCGCAGTACCCCAAGAATACTCATGCATCTTATCTAAGGGATCCAATAGTTGCATATAACTGGCGTCGACCAAGCTTCCGGAACTGTCGGGGAAGATACATTTGCCCAGGACATATAGCAAATAAGCTGACGCGGTAGCATTGATTCTCACCGGGTTCACCCTTCCTTCCTTATCAAAGATTTTCTTGGTCTCACATAATGTGTCCCTCAACTTCTTCAGATTAAACTTCTTGCTTAAACGACCATCCTTCTTCTCAAGTATAGCCTCCGTCTCAATCTGATTCCAACCGAACAATTTCTGGCTCAATTTGTAAATATCCTTGAAATCAAAATTATCATTGAAGCCCTCACTGACTGCTTTTCCCTCAACCTCGAGGCCTATAATTTGATGAGCATCATCGGGAGTTATCGCCATCTCACCGAATGGGAATAACATTGTATCAGTCTCTCCGTAGAACCTTTCACAGAATGCAGATACGGTAACTCTATCATGCTCAATATTCGAACTCTCCACTGCAGGACACAACCCGGAGTTCTTGACAATCACTTGCACCTCCTCACATTCATCCTTAAGATCCCAAGTCTTAGTCACTGAACATGAAGCTTGGCGCCTCATGAGACGGACGACATGCTTGTGATCCTAAATACCAAAAAAACAAAATGAAAAAAAAATACAAACACTTGACGCAAATTTAAGATAGATACACACTTGAATAAAAAACAAAGACGGATTGAGATTACTTACGATAGTATTATGGATCGTACATGCCCATGAGTCTTTGTATCCAAAAATAACATTTCCACCATCTCTTAGGGTCCCCATTGGAGACTCATTATTTTTCAGTATAACCATCAAGTGAGGGGCATGCATGTGGGAATTAGATGGTTTAGTGATCACCCTCTTCTTCTTTCCGGTTTCAGTTGAAGTTGAAGCTTCGGTTTGTTGAACAATAGCTAGAGTTTGTTCTCCATCTCCTCCTCCTTCTTCTTCTTCTTGTTTCACTGCCTCTTCAACAATTTCATCTTCGATATCCTTATCTTTATCTCCATTACCATCATCATCATAATCATCATCATTACCTCCTCCAACATTAGGCATGTCCCGATCACCATCATCATCATCATTGTTACCTCCTCCAAAGAAACAGGAGTTCTTTCATCAACATCACCTCTTCTACCAGATGGAATTGATTGGTCTTCATCTGGAGTGTCGTCTGAATCACTGGATTCTGATGGTGGTTCAGAATCATTCGGTACACGGATCTTGAGCGTTCCAGGCACAACGTATGCCCCTCGATGTGCTGAAGTCAATATTTTTTCACCAACACGAGGAGGTCTTGAAGGAGGACTAAGAGCTTTCAGAGCTTCTTTCTTCTTTGCCTTTTGCAACCTGAACAAGAACGAATAAGAAAAAAAATAATATAGGTCGGCAGGGTCGTCAAATAAAACCAACTCGGCGGAACAACGACCGGAAGGTTCGACTAAAACATATATGCCGGCTGATAAAATAACCGGCGGGGTATCATTCAAATAACCAACCGGCTTATAACAAATATGACACAAGGATTTTCCACATTACAGGTCGACAAGGTTTATTACCCATACATTACCGGCTAACATACATCCGAAATGGTTTTGACAAAATACCATTCCGACTTTCATACTTAAAGGCATCAGGAGACGCAACAAAAAAATTGAACACAACCGGCAAGGTTAAAGTTCACAAACCCGGCTAACAAAAAACAACAGACGCCGGCAAGTGCTTCAACCTAATACCTTGCCGGCCCTGCAAGTAGTAATTATAGATACTAAGCAGCCGACAAGTTCTTCAACCTAATAGCTTGCCGGCCAACCTTAAATATAAAATGTCGGCAGGATCTATAGCATTATACCATGCGGCCAAATAAGCGCAAATTCAAACATTCGATTTTTCTAACCTAATTTGACATGCAAACATGAAATTGAAATCTTGGAGTGGGTTTAAGTAGGCCCTTACTTTCTTAATCGCACCATTTCTCGTGTTTGACGATCGCAAATTCTCCTTCTTCAACCGTTTTTTTCTTCACTTTCTTTTGAACCAAACTTGCAATTCGTGGTTATACTCATTGGGTTTTCGATTAGCGTCTTTCATACGACTTGCTCTAGGTCGTGGCGGATCCATTTTGAAGATTAATCGGAACTTTGGAATCGACGATTACGATTTAATTAATCGGCGAGTTTCGGTGGTGGGGGATGGAGGAGCCGGTAATGTGTTTGAGGAGGAGAAGAAGAAGAGAAGAAGATGAAATGAAGAGAATGAAAACTGATTTAGGGTAGTAATTAGAGTTATAATGGGAAAGGGTAGGTTTGTAACTTTACCCAATTAATCTGGGTATACCCCAATCTCGCAAGGATTTAGAAAATCTAATCGATTTTACCCAATTAATGCCCTGGAAAATTTGATAATCCCTTATTTCTAGAATTTATGATAGCATAATATGTGCAAGTTGTTAAAATTTACATAACAAGGATATAAATTTACATAGCAGTCTGTGTTCATCCTTTTACAATTGAGCCTAACAAGAAAATTGTTAAAATCAGTATATCATCTTCGTAATCATTCACAATCTCTACCACATAATAATCTGAAATGGAAAGAACACAGACTGCAAATCCAAATCCTTACTAGACATGATATAAATATTATCCATCAGTTCATAAAAACGAAGGAAAAAGGAAATAGCGTGGATGATCACAATTAAAAAAATTAATGATGAGATTTGGATATCTAATGCTCGTAGTAATTAAAAAGAAACACGACTACAATTATCAAGCTAGGCACTGAAAACCCTTCAATGTACAGGCATTGCTATTGTTTTACGTGACTATGCAGGTAAATGGTGGGGGTTGCAAATCCAAATGCTATGCAGGAATAATGAGTTCAGAACAAGCACACATTGTCTTCGAAACAGAATAGACAACTATATCAACAACTCTGCACCAGTCATTGCTGGGGAGAATGAAGTCATTATGGTAGATGTCATCGGAAAGTTAAAAAACATCCCACAATGGGAATGTAATTTTATTCCTAGAATCTATTATAAACCTGATGATAAACTAGAATAGTATTACTGGAGTTTGGTTAGATGAGCTTCCTAGCATAATTGAGAGTTATCTTTGCTACACACTGAAAGAATTTCAAGTTAATAAAATTTCTTTGGCATCAAATAAAAAGGATTAAGGTATTCCTGGTTTTACATGGAATTCCAAAACCCCACTTTTTTAGCCTCCTAAAATTTAGATAGGATTCACTATTCTCATCTTGACATGAAATAAGCACCCACACAAACACAATATACAATTAGGTTAGAAAATCAAGGCTCCCAAACACAATCTTAGTGTTGCTTTTGTCTAAAACCTTTTTCTTTAAAGTAATAGCAGGTTGTTTTGAAACTTCATCTTCCACTTCTTTGTTATGATTGATGGACTTCTGTCTCAGTGCCTGAGCAGAACTCTTTAGTATCTCCCCTTCTGCTTTGCTTGCATCTTGGATATAAGTTGCATAAACTCTGCAGATAGTAAAAGAATATCAAAGTCAAACCACGAATGTTACATATTTAAATAATACAAACAATTAACAAAAAGAAAAAGAGAATTATCCCTTTCTTGATTTCATGGCAAAAATGACACGCAAGCTTTGGGTTTTGATAAGGTCTATTTTTGGTTCACCTTTTACAAACTAATCCAGTATAAACACTCCATGACATGCTAAAAATATAAAACTGGCCAGGACGGTGTGGAAGGGAGTACCAGCGAGAACTTGTTGTATATCCATTTGTTAGAGTACAAACCAATGAGCATCTAAACCCTAAGAGAAATCACAAACCAAAGAAGCTTATAAATTACTTTTCATGCTATACAACAACTGTTACCTTTCCTTGGCAAGAATTTGTTGCGTGACTTGCATGATAATCTTATCTTCAGAAACTAGAGTTCACAAACGAACAGGAGGAATGTGGAAATTTGGTCATCCATGCTAATGGACCATAGGTAAATGCTACACTTAATTTGCTTCTGAACTAATAAAAAATAATCAATCTAACCTTCTAACCAATTAAGAATACTAAGTTCATCAAACGAAAAACAAACAATTCATAAGTACGCAACATTTGTACAAGATTTATATCCCGTTTATATGCCATAGATAAATAACAAAAGAGTAAAAACGTACTTCACTTGCGGAATCCTAACACCAAGCAAGCCTGAGTGTGCGACATCTTCTTTCCTTGCTAGAAACATCAAGAACTTTTTCTTCTTGACACGTTTCCGTTTCCTTCACAATACTCTACGAACTCAACAAAGTTGGTATAAATCGTTTCACTTGTTATCTTATGAACTTGTTTGACATCCGAAGCAACATAAAAATATTGAAGAACAACTGGATGATTCAAAATAGGTCCCAATTTCAGTCCTTCAAACTTTTCAATACCCTCATTCTTACAAATTGCAATCTCCAAATCATACACTGATGTAAATTTCCGCGCCAGAACGAAACAATGAATAAACGAATTAACCTAAGCAAAAAGACAAACATACCAAAATCAATTAACAAGTAAACACAAAAAGAAAAACTGAAATCAAAAGAAAAAAAAAAATTACCCTTGCTTCAGTTTTCATAAGAAGCTTCAACGATGGAATTTGATGTATTTGAAACCCTAGTGAAGTCCATGAATCTACTTGAAGATATATAAGTGCAGCTTGAGAGACTCCCCATGCCGTAACATTATCACCAATTGCAAGAAGATTATCATGAGAATTCTTCACAGCGCTTTCAATCATGTACACTGATGTAGTAGGGTTAGTATTGGGATGTTGTTGGACTGGAAAATTAGGGTTTCGGATGTAAGGATTTTGGCGGTTAAAATACATGGTTTGAGGATCTGACGATGAAGAAGAAAAAGGATGAGTTGGGAGGTGAGGGTTTTGGTTGAAGAAATCAGGATTGATAGTATACTGTGGTGGCAAACAAGGAACGCCGCCATACGGCGGCCGGGGATTGTGGTTGTTGCCGTACATGGGTACGGAGAAGAAGAAAAAACAGCGGGAGCAAAGGGCTGATCTGTGTATCGGCGGTCTACCCTATATATATACTCCCTCCGTCTAGGCTTGTTTCCTTATTTGGGTATATGTCAGAAGAAATAAAAAAAAATAGGTGTTTCCGTATATGAAAAGGCAAATATTATGATTTTACGAGTATACCCATAAAGGGACCAAGGATATATTAAGAAAAAGCGTGAAAAAATGGCTACAATAATTAATTTTCTTAACTTTTGTGAAAACCAAACAAACCTTTCTTTTGGGGACGGTGGGAGTATATACCAATCTGGTGTCGACTGTCGACCAGAAATTTGGAGAAGAGAGAGGAGGGTTGCTGGTAGGGAGACCAGATTTTGCTATTTAAGAGTCCAGATCAGTCGCGTATTGTTGACTGGAATCTAAGGTGGACCACACCCACATCAACATCGTTCTAGGACTTGGAGCAAACCGAAAAA
>JAJJWW010003395.1:0-58371 GCA_023531295.1 Papaver armeniacum
GATATCATCTCAATGTCCTCTTTTACTAATTCGTAATCTACTAACACTAAACCTACCAATGTTGTCACATATCCTTAATGATCTCTCCCACTAAGTCCGAATCTTTAGAAACACCTTAATCATCGACATTGGAGTTTAAATTTGTTTAATAAGGGCAATGACAATTATCAAACTCATTTCTCACTCTTCGACTCAATTTCATATATTTTCAAATTATATATAGTCGAAGGTCCATAAAAATATCCAAATCAGTCCTAATTTATATTTTTGGATTTTCA
The DNA here is from genome assembly GCA_023531295.1 of Papaver armeniacum. NCBI lineage: Eukaryota > Viridiplantae > Streptophyta > Magnoliopsida > Ranunculales > Papaveraceae > Papaver > Papaver armeniacum. The sequence goes on from JAJJWW010003395.1 coordinate 279, forward strand.
TCATGTGCTTCCCCCACACTTGTCTCAATCCTTAAGAAGGGACATTTTATAAAGTACCCCTGTTTTGAAATGTACACTTCAAAAGTACCCCCGTTTTTTACAAATTTTTTAAAGTACACCGTTTTATTCAAAATGCAAATTCCATCTAGTTAAGTGCTAGGTGGCAGTTATCTTTCGAATTAAAAGTCCTATTTACCCCTGAACTACATCTCCTTGGTAGAGAGAATAAATGATTCGACGATCCTGAAAGAGGGTGTAACGATTCGAACTAGGCTCGATTTAACCCGGCAAAGTGGTGTAACGACCAACTAGGACCTCACTAACCGGAAAATATTGTAGAAAATTGATTCTCCACTAAACAAAAACCCCAAGACACTTGGGAATGATGAACCTTTCTGCCTTTGAGGAATGATGAAACGAACTTGAAAATGATGACACGATCCTGAACCGAGCTCGACAAATTGTAAAAATGATGTAAAAGGTAAACGTACTAACAAGTAAAGGGTAAAGAAGTAAACTTTAAAGAAAATAAACTAGTTAGGATGGAAAACTAAACAGTTGGGCACTTTAGAAAATTTGTAAAAAACGGGGGTAACAGAAAAACGAGGTCAATAAAACGGTGGTAATTTATAAGTTCTCCCAACCAATAATCTCCACAAGGACCACAACCGTATGAGGATCCATCTCCACCGTGCAAAATATTTTATTTTATTTTATTTTATATACAAAAACATAAAGTTAAAGCGTATTTCTCTTCTCAGTTTGTTCAGTTTCCTCTTTCTCTTCTTCCCTTTCTCTTTCTCTTTCTCGGTCTGTTATCCTTTGTAACTCCGCCTCAACCAAATATCGTAACAAAATTTCTAAATTAAAGTCTAATAAAAACGAACTAGAATATGTAAAGAAGAGATCACATACATGGCGTTGGATCTGATCCTTGGGCGTTATTAAGAACTTAAACTCAAAGATTGAAGAAAGATCTAGGGTTTGTTTGATCTTCTCTTAAATCTATATAGGTTAATTTTCGTAGTTTATTTTCACTCGGGTTCATAACGATTATTTCATGGTTCTGAACTATTTGAGCGTGTGTTATGTGATTTCGCCATGTAAAAAAGTCTAAAGATGGGTTTCAATTTCAAAGTTACACATCAAGGAATTGGTATTTTATGGTAACTTTTTTACCATTAGCATTAGTGGTCTCAATTGTTCTCGTGGCTAATTAGAATTATAGGGTTTCAGGTGTTAATTTTTTTTGTTGAATGATGCAGATGATATAGTTTCTAGTGGGAAAATTTGGGGGAAAATTTCTTGTGGCCGAGGAAGATGATTCATAAGGTTAGGTTATTACAATTCAGACTTGTGTCCTAAGTTTCTCTAGATTTTGAGTAAAGTCTTGAGATTTTATCATCTCTAAGAAAGTTGGCATTTTTGGAATGAATGTTATCTCTGTGGACCTATGGTTAATATGTGTGTTTGAATTGTGAAGTAGAATAAGTAGTCGATCTGCTACTTAACTCTCCAACCCCCCTTTCTGTGATTACCAGAGAAGATTTTGGATTAACTAACTTATTTAGATGAAGCCATTAATCATTGGCCTCCTAAATGCAAATACATGTATGCTATAGAATTTGTGTTTGTTAAGCTTTGTTTGTGGTTTAATAACCAATTTCATATGGTTTTGATGTTTTTCTTGTTGATTTTCAGATAATTGATGGAACACATACACTGGGAAGACCTAACCAATCTTTTGTGGTGAGGCCTCGTATTTGTATTGTCTTCAATATTTTATGCATCACCTACTATATATGTGTCATGATATGAGACAATAATAAGTCTTGTAACTACTATCATCTGCGGGGTATTAGTTTTGTCTATCTTCTTAATGGTGTAACGGCATTTGCCGTTGGAACTCTGGTCAAGTGTACTCTAGTGTTACAAGTACTTGCAGGCCTATATAATACTATTTTGCTTGTTATAAAGTTCGTTTTATATTTTTGTTTCTTCACTAATTAAAAGGGTCACATTTTATTTTACGTGCAAATATGGAGTTGTTTCTAGCGATTTAAGAACATAAAGAGGTAAATGCTTTATCATTCTAAAATGTTGAGACTGGTAGTGTTTGATGTTTAGGCGTTAGATTTCAACATTTACACTGTCAATACTGATTTATTCTTGTTATTCTTTACTTTGTATTCCTATTGGAGTTCGATCTCCAAGCAACCAGGAACATGAAATGGTGGTGCCAGGCCTATTTTCATCCCCATTGACCTAAATGTTACCTCGGTCTTGATAGGTGTAAATACATACCTTTCAAAGTCTCTTCAGCTAATGTCTTCTCATTCTCTCATGATTCATATTTTTCTAATTGGTCCATACTCTTTGTCTCTGGATTCCTAATTGTCTCAGAATTTATCAAATATATATTTTTTATTGTATTTCATTCATCTATAAAGACTAAATTTTTATGTGTTTTATTTTTACCTTTTCTTCTATGTATTGTCCGGAATGTAGACTTCTCATTCAGTTAATGAAATAAATGTTATTTTTTTTCCAGAAAATCCCGGTTAAGCTTTGTCCATAGAGTCCATGTGATGCAACTGCAGTTTATGGGTCTGATCCAACTTGTTAGTTTAGATCTACTGCTGGTGTTGTTAAGAAGCTGTACAAACATTGCTCCCTGGAACTGGTTCTATTTGGTAAAATTCTCCCTCTTTTGGCTTGCCTTTTTCTGTTTTGCAATGGATTTAAGGCTAATACTTTCATTATGAGTTTGTAGTTCCTTAAGTTTCCCAATAATTGTTCGTTTAAGTTCACCTAAGGATAATGCTATTGGTGTGGTTAATTTTATTGCCTAAAGCGTATGCAATCATGCCTTGTCATGCTTAGCTCATGTATAGATTGCTTCAAAAGTTTGGTCCTGTGTTTGGTCAACAAAGCAGGGTCAATATTGTGTACAATTACCCCAAGGATAATTATGTTGCAATGGTTTATTTAGTATGTGAACAGATTGTTGTGTGTGTGTGACACTTAGATTAGCATCCATGAAATCTTTTATTAGTAATCACTTACAGAATCTGAGCATGCATAAAAATTAATATTTGATGTCCCCTCGCAGCTATCTCCGTAAGTGTGTCTATTTTTTATTGTCAAGTGATTCAGTTGAACATGGTAGTCTTTCGAACAACAATATCTTGTGTGTGCTGCAGATTCTTGTCAGTGTCATTGTTGTGATGGCATTGAAACTTTTTGGGTAGTGGCAACAAGTGGATTATGGCAATTCCCCTCTATAATGATGCAGTTAGGCTGCTGATTTTTTTGGTTGTGTCAACGGCAAGTGGGTTGCTTTCTTGGACAATCTATTAGTTTCATCTCTGTGGTTTTTTAGTTGAACCATCCCCAACCACTTCCTGTAATATTCCTGACTGATTTAAATCCACTTTGTGTTTCTCTCATCTCTTTTAGTTTTAGATATGGTGGTCATTTCCTTGTCTCTGTATCTGTTGATCTCGTTTTGTGTAAATGACTGACAGGTTAGTAAATTTTACGCCTATCTACAACTCCGACAAGGAAATAAAGAAGGTATAAGAAGAGCAGTAGCAGGTAATATCACAATCAATAAAGCGAAACATCATTTTTAGTTCTTTTTTTTATGTTCCATTATTCAAATTGTGGAGTCTTAGTGCTCGTTTGTGGAGTCTTTAATTTCAGAAATGCTGTGATCGTCATGAGAGTTTTAAGGCCTCAAGGGCGTACATTGTCGGAGTTCATGGGACGACAAAGGCTTCAAGGGCATACGTTGCCGGTTTGACGTGACGAAAAATCAATCTATACATAGAGAAAATGGAACAAATTAAGGAAGCCCAATGCAAGTTCCAGCACAATGCACTCGGTTAAATATTGGTTCTTGATCCGGTGATTCTCCAACCATTGAAGATCCGGAAAGCTGCTTAGTGCTTGGTTTTATGGTACTCCTTGTTTTTAGGTAGAAGTTACATGAGTATTAGTTTTCTTCATTATTTTAGAAGTGTTGTCTTTTAAATAGTTTAATAGGCAGCTATGAGTGCAATTACTTCATAAGTTCTCGAATATTATCCTTTCTATATTATTTTTGTATTTTAATGAATTACAAAGTCTACATTTGTTGCTGACTATTTTGGAAACAAACATAGTTGATTGCAAAAAAAAAAAAAGGTTTTCGCAGCGAATCTACTTGTCTTCAAATAAAATTAAACAAAAGAAAAAATATTAGTCTCCCAAAATATAATTATAAAGACAATAGATTTATCCCTGAAAAAAAACTTTATGAGACAAATAAAATTTGTCTATAAATTTTTTTACGACAAATATATTAGACACAAAAAACTAATTTTGCCACAATTTTTTTCTGTTACTAATATTTTTTTATTCTGAGACCAATGTTTTTTTGTCTATAAAATGAATCTTTGCGGACTAAATGCATTAGTCAATAAAAAAAAAAATCGGAGACCAATTTTTTTTGTGTATAAAACTATATTTTAATGGTTGAAATGTTTGTCTCAAAAACCATTTTTAAAAACGGCGGTACCAATCATTCAAAGCTCTCTTTGGAGACAAAAACACTTGTTGTTAAAGTATGATTTAAAGGCAAAGTACTTTGTCGCTGGAACTTATTATTAGGACAAAACTAAATTGTCATGAAAATATTTAATGAGAAAAAAAATTTATCGTCAGAATTAATTTCGATGACCTAATTTTTCGACGTTAATTTTGAACTTCGAAGATAATTTACGGTAGTCATTGAAAGACATATACAACAACAAAATTTTTGGTGTCACCTAAATTATCTCCCGTGACCATAAAAAGTTTCCACGACAATGATTAGCCGACAATTTTTTTTTTGTTCCAAATTTTATTTCGCGACTAAACAAGGTAGTTTTGTGACAAAAATATTTGTCTCCAAATGCCCATTTTCTTGTAGTGATTTGAGTTTTAACCCCAGTATCTGTAAGAGATTAGCTGTTGGTTGATGTTTACTGTGAGAATTCAAGAATTGAAGAAGAAACTGTTTTCGTTGATTTGAGAGATGGTGGTAATGTGTTGATGGGTCCTGGTGGTGATTTAGGTCAGGTGAAAAAGAGATGATGATACTGATTTTGGTTGTGTTGTGTAATTGAATATCAGGGATGAAGAAGGATTGTTGTTCATTATTGTTGTGGTCATGGTGAGTTTGTTTGATGTTGTCAAGTTTGTTTGAATTTGTATTTTAACCTAATTAATGATTTCAATTTCAATTCGTTTAAGTAGTTATTGAGTGTCTTTCTTGGTGTTTGTGATTGCAGGTTCCATTCCAGGTTCCACTAGAAGTGAATGTCATTCTAGTTGAGTTTAGAGGGGATGTAGATTTTAGATACTCTTTGGATATTCATAAATTGGAGGCGTTTATGAAATTGAGTTTCCCTACTCATAGAACAACTTGTTTGGAGACTGAAGAATTGAATGGTATCGAACACCGTCTTTCATACAATGTGTTTCCAGTAAGTTCATTTTCTGCGAAATTTGTTTTGATTTGTAGTACTTTTTCGCCAAAGTAGTTGTTTGTTTCAACTGAATTTCGTTTATTGTTTGGTTTCTAGTGTATTAGTATTACTCAACCTTGATATTTAACTTAGGAATGCCATGAGAGGTAACAATAGTTGTTTAATGTCCAACGTTACATGTTGTGATCATTTAGCAATGCTATTTTCGGTCGAGAACCATAAATTTTAGAAGATAGGAATTTGAATTTAATTGTTAGTGAATGGTAATGTATAATAAATTGAATACTTCATTTTGTGAAAGAGACAATCTTAAAAGAATTGTTTGGGGATATTAGAAAACTTAGCAAACTATAACGTCTCTAAATAATTGGCAATCCTTAATCCTTATCATGCCGACCGGTATGTGTTTTAATGACATGCTCTTGTTCTGTTCAGAGGAAATAGTCCTCTGGGTTTAGGAATCTAATACTATTCTTTATTATGCGCGATTGACGGGTATAAATAACGTTGAGACCAACCTATAAATGTGCATTCAAGTTTCAGTCAATCTAAGAGAAGGTAGGCTGCTCTATTCAAGTTTAATTAAACAACTGAATCATATGTTTCCTAACCATGACTTGGTTTTTCTTCTATAGTTCACCCTTATAGACTTTAGTAACATTATGTGTGATCATTTGGTAAAGCTGTTTGATCCATTCGTGTGCTGAAAATTGTATTTAGCTTATATTTACGAGAAACACTATATAAAGTGCCGACTAAAAATACATTAATGAAGTGACTTAAATTAAAGGTCTTCATTGGCAAGAAAATATAAATATGAATTGAGAATTCAAATGAGCTTTTCTCCATCTGATTTAGACAATTGTAACGTTTGTTTTAATGAATAGGCAGGACAACAAGAGCTAATAGCACTTGAGTGGGCGATGAAGAAGTCTATGGTTCCTGCTGGTACTGCTAGAGAGGTAAACATTATCATGTCTATAGCATTATTATCATGTTACCAAGGTGCTTTTTAATTTCTCAAATACTTTTTATTTTTTGGTTTATCTAGAAAAATAGCATGGATATCTTCTGGAAAGTTACTTTAATAACTTAAGTGCGACTTTCAGAATGAATCTGGGAGGGAGGTTCTTTTATTCGAAGTAGATGCAAAAGTTATGGACCAGGTTTTTGAGCGTCTATATTCATATACCTTTGACATGAATGGTAGAGGTGGAAAATCCATCAAGATGTGATTAGACGATTCCTAGTGCAATCATCGTGGTTAATTTTGATAAGGTCCGTTTATTGAGTTCATTGTTCCTCATTTTCTTTCATGTTATTTTATCTGCTGAACTACATTTTGTCACATATGGAAAGATAGATTATGAAGAGGGATGTGTGAGTTCTAGAACACTCGCTCGGTTATATAATTTAATCTTTCCAAAAGGTTCAATGGCTGCTAGTGTTCCATCCACTCATAATATCTTCATGGGACAACTAGGAGCTTTGATTTCCACTAACATTCAACATGTTATTTCTCCTGATATTAGGTACTTTTGATTTATATTTGCTGCTTTTATAACATTATGTTGGCAGCTTTTTCGGTTTTCCCCAATCATCTTAAGAGATCTTTTTGTATTTTGTACGCAAATTCTGCATCATAAACATGTATGCTTTATTCACACAGATTTGAAACTGTTGACTTGGCTAGAAGATTGCTTGTACCAATCATTGCTCTCCGTAATCATAATCTGTACAACATTATGGATGAAGGGCATAACTATAGCATAGATGTCCAAGCAATTGAAGTAGAGGTTAGTTGTTGCCAGAGATGGAGATTTTTGTGGGTAATAGTTTATGTGAAAATATGAAATTACTATATAATATTTCTACTTAAAATTTTAGTTTTTCCAGGTTAAAAAAATGGTGAGTGCTGGCCAAAAAGTAGTGGTTATTGGAGGTTCACATTCTTTGCATTACCATGAAAAGCTAGCTATTGCTGTTTATAAAGCTATATGAGGTCAATCCCTACAGGCTTCCAAGCTAGATGGAAGTTTTCATGTCCATACCAAGACATATTTGGATGGTTCAATACTTAAAGAAGTTGGTTATCTTCTTATGCCTCTATGTTTTGTTTACCATCTCAATCATAAGATACTTCCCATCTTAAACTAGTTTTCGTCCTGCTTGTCATAAGGTAATCAAACACTAGTAAAACCCGTAGTTTACTAGTTTCAGACGACCAAGAAATCACCATCCTTCAGAGCATAACAAATTACCCTTGATTATTTTTGACTTGAATGATTTGCAAAAGAACCCTACAGCTCTTCTCTTTGCGAAACATTAGTGTAGCAAAACATTCCCATTTAAGTTAGTTTTTCACTATCTCAGAACTGTATATAGCGTGCGTTTTATCGTCGCTAAAATATTTTATAGGTTATTATGATGTTTCAACAATGTCTGATACAAACATAATGTTTTTAAGCTTCCTGGTACAACTCTAAGTTGCCTCTTCTTGACATGTAAATTCCGACATTGCAGGAAATGGAACGTTCGGTGATATGCTTGTTGCGGGTTTACTTGAAGTTTTTGATCCTTCACTACTAAATAAATTTTTCCTCTGCTAGGTTAGCATATATGTTCTCTTCATATATTTTATGCTCAACCTGTTTTGGATCATGAGGGATGTATAAAAATTTGGTGCACATAGGATTAATAACTTTTATTTGATTTCATCGGATCTCGGATGGAAAATTCTGATGGTCCAAGCGATTCCTTCATAAAGCACCGGTCTATTCAGGAAACCGACGAGGCGCAAACATAGAAATATGAAGAGAAAAGACAAGCAAAAGACATTAGGATCTCTGTATAGAACTTACGGTACAAGAGTAATTCCTGTGTAAGTACATGATATCGCCTCACTTAAATTTCCTTCCCAGGCAGTTGTTCGTTATTACGAAGAAGAAAACTTCCATTCCAAGTCTTCCCACACCAGATGACCAGCATATCACAACTGCTATAACTCCATAGCTTGTTGGTGATTCTAATAAGTGTTCGAATGATTCCACTGATCTAAAAGCTTAACTAAAAGATTAAATTAGTTGAAATATGAGATCCCTTACACTGTATCCATGACTTAACATCATCAACAATCGAGATTGCCAAGAGTTTAGTATTGAATAACTTTGTATGGTTCAATTTTGTATTCGCAGGATTTCTATTGACTGATGATTACTTATAATTTTCAATGATATTCCGATATACATGATCTTTGTAATTAGTGTGTTGTAATATTATTCAAATGCATTTCTTTTGGCTATAACTGAGATTCACATTATCTTACTCGGCAGTTTTGTGTTATCGCTGGCTAATATTGATGAAAACCCTCTAATGGAAGATGAAAGTCTTGTATGGACAAGTAAGGACGTTGTGATTTTTCTTCAGCATCAAACTGAAAAGATACCTCTCAGGTGAGTATTAAATTGTTTTTTATTTGTCTTTCTTTTTCAGACTTGGCAAAATGTCAGCTTGTACATATAGTGACCAAAAGTTGCCCAAGTGGCATGTTGTTGAATGGATAGATGAATGGATTGAAAGGCATATGCAGGATATTTGGAATTCCGGCTTATTTCCGGCAAAAAATGAACTGTCGTTCAGCTTTGACCTGGTCAATATTGACCAATATTGACCAGGTCAAGGTTGACCGGCAGTAATTTTTTTGCTGTTACAAAAAAGTTCGCAACGGCTGGAGAACGTTACGACAGCGTTGTTACAAAAACAATTCGTAACGGCCCAAAACTTTTACCACGTGGCAAATTAGTAACGGCTCAGAGCTGTTACGAGAGCCATTACAACCAAATTCGTAACGGCCACAAAGCCGTTAAAAAAATGTAACACCCACATTTGCAACAGGCAAGAACCGTTATAACCATTTTTAGTAACGGTTTGGTTCTGTTTTGAATCCCAGAATTTGGTGTAGTGATTTCCACAATAGTCGTAAATAAGTATGTATAGAGAATGTCCGGAACATAACCGATCCCACTGATACAAATGAACAAATACAAACTCACTGTAGTATAACACGTTAAGATTAGTTGGTCTGACCCTGCAATATCATGACATTTTACAAAAAAGGATTTCCAATCTGAAGGTAATAAGATCATCTCTTCACTCCAATTCATATTACTACCCGATGTATGGAAATTTGTTGAACAGATGCAGCCTCAGTTAGCTAGCTGGATGGATAAACTTCTTAACTTCAGAGCAAGAATTACATTGATTAAAATTGTTCTATGCAGTATTCCTGTGTACTTAATGTCTATTTACAGATGGCCTAAAAGTGTAATTCTAGCATGTGAAAAGATCATAAGAAATTTTTTATGGACTGGCAATCCTGAAAAAAGGAAGACTGTTACTCTTGAATGGGAACAAACCTGCACCCCTATTGAAGAAGGTGGTTTGGGCTTAAGAAGAATTGAAGATATCAATAAGGCTCTTTTAATGAAGCTACTATGGAGAATTCATATTGTGGATGAAGAATGGGCTAACTTCATTCTAGATAAGTTCAAAAATAAAAATAATGAATGGATTTCTTATTACAAGAAATCATCTGTATGGCCATGGCTTAAATGGGTGAAATTTGAACTTAATGATAATACTAGATGGATAGTAGGAAATGGTTCTTCAATAAAAGTTTGGAGAGATAAATGGATATTAGATACTACTCTGAATGAAGCATTCCCAAATGAAGAATATATTACTCAGAACTCCAATATGAAATTCAGTGAGCTGATAGTCAATCCTCAATAGCAAATTCCAGAACAAATGCTCAAATACTTCTCTACATAAAATGGTTTGGACTGGTCATCATTCAGGTCAATTTACAGTACCTCATGTTGTAAACAGAATAAGAAAGAAGAAACCTAAACTAAACTGGTACAAGCACATCTGGAAAAGCTGTGTCCATCCATCTACTGCAAGCAATATTTGGAAACTAACAAAAGATGTTTGTTCCACAGAAGAAAAACTAAAATCTAAAGGTTTCAATCTGGCTTCTAGATGCTATCTGTGTTTACAGGATCAAGACAATATGGATCATATACTTTGGAACTATTCTTATGGACAACATCTGTGGGATTGGCTCGGAGGTATAACCAATTTCTTAAACCCATTATCATTTAACGATATAATACAATTTGCCAGAATGAAAAGTCAGTTCATTAAATAAATATGGTGTATTGCTGCTTATTGCACCATGGTGGAACTACAGAAAGCTAGATATGATGCTTGCTTTGAGAATTAACATGTCAGCTGGACTTCTCTTCAAAGGAAAGTCAAAAAAATGGTCCATGAATGTAGAGTTAGACTCACAGGTGATATGAGAAATGATTCTTATGATTTGGCCATCCTCAGATAATTTGATATTCCCTGCAGAGCAGTTAAAGTAGTGCAGGCCATTGAATTATACTTTCTTTTGCCTATTGAAAATACCATATTGCTTTGTTGTGATGGGGGCATCAAGAGGAAATCATGTGAATGCAGGATTTGAATCTGTTGGCAGAGATAATTCTGGTGGATTTGTTGTTGCAGAATGTGGAAGTATTGGTATAGTAACTAACTTTATAGATGAACTTGTAGCAGTACTGAGAGCACTAGAATGGGCTATAACAAATCATTGTTAGAAAGCTCTAGTTCAGTCAGATTCATCAACAACCATACAAGCATTTACTCAAAACAAGATCCCTTGAATATTCTGGTCAAGATGGAAGGTGTGTATAGACAATGTAGAAGTTCAATTCAGACATGGATACAGAGAAATAATTTTTTCTGCTGACAAACTAGCTAAAAGGGGAGATGGTATGAGCAGTGGTCAGAGTTGTCTATACTCAATAAAACCAAATTTTATAAATTGTCTAGAGAGTCCAGTGTAACCTTACTATAGGTTTGCTTGAAATTTTGTATTGTCCTTGAACCTATAATGGGTTCCTTCCTCTTTATTTTCTTTCTTCAGTTGTAAAAATAATACTTTTGAAAATTAATATATTTGTTTTTTTAGCAAAAAAAAAAAGGGTTACTACCTGCTGTTTTATTCTCTTTCGATGGTCATCATCGAAAATCCACAACTTAAAAGTTCCACGATATTCATATTTTTTTCTTCTTGAAATGATTTCTCTACCGAAATAATCTAACCGCTCATCCACCGCCAATAAACCTTTTTCTTTTTAGCATACGACTTATCAAGCATGAACCCAGTGTTGGATAATTGACACTAAAACAGGGTGAAGAAAAGAATGTTGTATTAGGGTTCAAGGCTCTAATGAAAGATTCTTTTCGACAATTATTCGACCCTTTCCCAATTGAATTGGAAAGTACAAACTGGTCAATGAATATCGTCGTCAGGATACTTGAAGCCCCACAACAGTGTTGGATTCAAAGCTTGTACGACCTTGATCCAACCAAGAACACACTTTGGTTTTGTTTCGACGATGCTTGTAAGAAAGAAAACAAAGAGAGTTGAGATGTTTTATGAATGAAAAACAAGTCTCCTATTTAAAAGAAATCACACCCTTTGGAGATGACTCTTCATCTCTACAGGCATCTTTTCAGAGTGAACATGCGTGTCTCTTCCTTCAATGCATCCATTGGTGAAACGAGATTTCTGTTCAGTTTTTATAACTGACAATAGAAAAACTAGAACATAAAATTTTCATTATAGGTCGAACCCCGGGAACAGCCTAAATGCCTACAATTCAAGGGTTTGTTGAAAATTTCCAACATTCTCCCCTTATTTTCAAAAAACCAAAATAAGGAATGAAAAAGTTTTAAAAACTGGTGGATGCATCACCTAAGTGACTTCCTACGTACCCGAGTGGGATCAAGCCAACGTAGTTCAAGCTAAGTTGAGACAAAGCTTCATCGTGGAAACCAATACATAAATGATAGGTACCTTTTGGGTTTGAACCTCCACTTAGTGTAAGATAATCAAAGCTTTATCGAGGTCCTGTGGTGAATTTAATCTTGAACCAAGTACCCCTTGTGATAAAGCCGGAACCTCCACACATATTGATTTCAGGAAGTAGTGTGTTCCATAGCTCGCACATTAATGGCCCTGTGCTTTCACCTGGATTCATGAGTCTTTTCTGAGAACGGTCTTATTCTCATAGGAAACGGCCTGATTTCCAAATACTCATATAGGTAAGTCTCGAAGGTGTTTCTGCGAGACACCTTGTGATAAAAGTTAGACTTATTAAGGATTTTCATCCATCCCTAAGATCATGCAGAATCACTACACTAAAAGGACAACGGGAAATTTTAGTTTAATGTACCATAACCACTGCAATAACTTGTTAGTACCACAATGAACTTAGTTTATCTTTTTCAAAATATAACATAAGTTGGGTTTCCGTTATTGGTGATAAAAATTCTTTCACAGACCTGAGTCCCATCTCCTTACACTTTATTGAATGCACATCCTTTGGTAGAAACTTTGTGAAAGGGCCTTCCAAGTTCTTTTTTCGATTCAATATAGTTTACTGCAACTACTCCCCTTTTGAGTACCCTGACAATCTGATGTCTAAGACTAGCATGTCTTGACTTTCCATTATAAGTCTTATTTGAAACCTTATAGATCATAGCATGATTGTCACAGTTAATCATAAGAGAAGGATTTGGCTTCATCCATAATGGGAAATCTACTAGTAAATTTCTAAGCTATTCTGCCTCCTTACATGCATCTGTAAGTGAAATCAATTCTGACAACATTGTTGAACCAGAAATGCAGGTCTGCTTCTTGGAACTCCAAGACACAGCAGTACCTCCCAATGTAAATATCCATCCACTGGTAGATTTGGATTTGGATTCTGCATTGTTCCAGTTCGCATCACTGTATCCTTCTAATACAACGAGATATCTCTGGAAGTGTAAACCATAATTTATGGTTTCCTTCAAGTAAGCCAACACTCTTGAAATTTCTTTCCAATGTTCAATTCCAGGATTACTTGAGAAACGACATAGCACTCCCTTTGCTTGGGATATGTCCTGGTCTTGTGCAATGCACAAACATAAGACCTGCCAACAACACCGGAATACTCAATTTGTTTATGAGCTCTATCGGTGTTCTTCATTAACTTTACACTAGGATCTAAAGGGCTAGGTACTGGTTTGTCATCAAAATGATCATATTTCTTGAGAAATTTTTTCAATTTAATGAGATTTGGTTAAGACCAACTCATCTCCCTTTCTTAGGATTTTAATTCCTAATATCACATCAGCCTCCCCTAGATCTTTCATCTCAAAGTTTGAACTAAGTAATTTCTTAGTTTGTTCCACAATAGACAAGTCGGACCCAAAAATAAGCATGTTATCAACATACAAACAGAGAATCACGCACTCGCATTTATCTTGTTTACTATAGATACATTTATCAGCATCATTCACAACAAAACCATATAACAAAGCTACTTTGTCGAATTTCTCATGCCATTGCATGAGAGCTTGCTTCAAGCCATAAAGAGATTTCACTAGTTTACACTTTCTTATCTTGGCCTCGGAAATATGAAACCTTCAAAGTTGTTCCATATATATCTCTTCTTCTAAATCACCATTTAGAAAAGCAGTTTTGACATCCATTTGATGTACAACTAGCTTACGAATAGAAGCTAGTGCAATCAAGCAACGCATAGATGTGATTCGTGCAACAGATGCATATGTATCAAAGTAATCAATACCATGTTGTTGTTTGTAACCCTTAGCAACCAATATGACCTTAAATTTATCAATGGTACCATCAAGCATTCAACTTTCTTTTGAATATCCATTTACATCCTATTGCCTTAGCACCGGGGAGGTAAATCACAAGTATATCCAAGTTCCATTTTTCAAATGGGAATGCTTTCCATCACTAATAGCTTCTTTCCAGAAATTAGCATCTCTGGAGCCTATTGCCTCAGCATAGGTTTTAAGATTACCTTCATCATGCATATTATACATGGTAGTGCTAAGAATTTCATTCTTATCACCCTCTACAAGTTAATATACAAAATCGGGGTCAGGATTTTTCTCTATTCTTCCTCTCTTACTTCTTCTAGGTTCAATATCTTCAGTAGGAACTGAAATATAATTGTTTTGTGTAGAAGAGGAAGGTTCATTATTGTTATCAATCTCCATTGGTTCTAGACTTAGTAACAATGGGTTTCCAGTGGGTAGTGTCTGAGAACTTGTCCTTGTCATGCTTTCAAAAAATTCTACATCTACAGATTCAATAATCTCAAAAGTATCAAGGATTAAACATCTGTAAGTGATACTATTAAGCGAGTATCCTACGAAAGCACATTTATAAGATCTATTTCCTAACTTTGGTCTTTTAGGATCAGGCTTTCTAACATACGCTAGGCAACCCCATGCTTTAAGTCTTTTCAAATTAGGTTTTCTCTTAAACCATAGTTCATAAGGGGAAACATTCTTCATTTTCAAAGGTACTTTATTCGAAATATAACATGCAGACAACATGGCTTCACCCCACAAATAATTAGGCAAACCAGAACTAATAAGCATAGCATTAACCATGTCAATCAAAGTTCTATTCTTTCTTTCGGCGATACCATTTTGTTGAGGTGTATATGGTGCAGTAAATTTATGTATTAAACCATGCTCTTGACAAAATACAGTAAATTCAGTAGGATAATATTCACCACCACGATCAGAACGTAACACTTTAATTTTCTGTTCTAATTGTGTTTCTACTTGACTTTGTAAATTCTAAATTTATCAAAGACTTCATCCTTAGATTTCATCAAGTAAGTATAGGAATATCTAGTACTATCCTCAATAAAAGTGACATAATATTTGTGTCCACCACGAGTAATATGACTTTTCAAATCATCAACATCACTATGCACTAATTCAAGTAAGGAAAAATTTCTTACAACAGACCTAAAGGATATCCTAGTTATCTTTGCTTGCACACATATTTCACACTTAGAAACATTATCAAAATTGCAATTGGAAATTAATCCTAATTTGTTCATATTTCTAAGAGAACCATAAATCACATGTCCTAATCTAGCATGCAATAAATCAATAGAGACAACAATATAAGAAGAACCATTATTCATTAAATTAAGTTTAACCATTACGTTACAAGGGTATCCTTGTCCAACAAACTTTCCGTTTTTGGACAGTACAAACTTATCAGATCCAAACTTAACCTCGAAACCTGCCTTGTTAACAAGGAATCCCAAAACAAGGTTTTTACATATGTCTGGGACATGTAATACATTAGTAAGGGTAACAATCTTTCCAGTAAATTTGAGTTCAATGATTGCCTTTTCCATGTACTTTACTAGGAAGACGATTTGCAGAAATCACATCTTCTCTGACAACAGGCTCATATGTCTTGTAAAGATTTCGGTTTTACAGATATGAATGGTTGCACCAGTATCGTACCACCATCCACTTCAATGATCTGCAACAGTATTGGCCTCTTGCACAACAATGACAAGTTTAGAATCATCGACCATATTTTCTTCCTTATTCATTTGTTTCTTCTTTTGACGACAGTCACGAGCAATATGGCCGGGTTTCTTACTGAAGTAGCAAGGGCCATTCTTCTTACCATTCTTGTTTGGATCTTGATTCTTAAACTGAGACTCATTCCGAACTTTTAAAGAATTCGAAGTTTTCGATTCTTGCACATTATTAATCTTAAAATGATTTTCAGTTTGTTGACTATCCTTAATCTCACGCTTACGAGCATCTTCTTCAATGAGAAGATGACGCTGCAAGCCTTCTAAGTCATAGTCAGTTTCAGCATGCTTAAGTTTCTTCTTGTAACTATTCCATGAAGGGGGGAGACGAGAAATAATAACCCGAACAATGAATGAACTTACAAGATCAATACCAGCATCTTTAAGATGATTAACAATAAGCAAAAGATCACTGACCTGAGCAATGATAGACTTGCTTTCAACCGTTTTCCAATCCATAAAGTTGAAAATCAGAAACTTCTTGTTACTGGCCTTAGAAATCTTGTATTTGTTCTCCAGTGCAGTCCATAGTTCCTTCGCAGTTCCATAAGTACGATGGGCATTGTAAACGTTCAACCCCAAAGCATTCAGAATATGACCTCGGCACATGAAATCATCTTCTTCACACTTCTTTCACCTTCTCTTCAATTCCTCATCGTCCTTGTCAGTAGCGGCAGGAATGGCCTCTAACCCATCTTCCAGAATGTACCAAAGTTTCATAAACATAAGATTGAATTTGAGAGTTTCCTGCCAGCGAGTAAAACCCTCTCCTTCAAATCGTTCTAACCTATTAAAAGTATGATTCATGACTTGCGGTGATTGCGCAGCATCCATTGAAGATTCACCCTCCATGTCAATAATAATTGTCAAAAACTGTTGGATAATTGACACTAAAATAGGGTGAAGAAAAGAATGTTGTATTAAGATTCAAGTCTCTAATGAAATATTCTTTTCGACAATTATTCGACCCTTTCCCAATTGAATTGGCGAGTACAAATAGGTCAATGAATATCGCCGTCAGGATACTTGAAGCCCCACAACAGTGTTGGATTCAAAGCTTGTACGACCTTGATCCAACCAAGAACACAATGGTTTTATTTCTGATGATGCTTGTAAGAAAGAAAACAGAGAGAGTTGAGATGTTTTATGAATGAAAAACAAGTCTCCTATTTAAAGAGGAAATCACACCCTTTGGAGATGACTATTCATCTCTATAGGCATCTTTTCAGAGTGAACATGCGCGTCTCTTCCTTCAATGCGTCCATTGGTGAACGAGATTTGCATTCGGTTTTCTAATCGACAATAGAAAACCTAGAACATAAAATTTCCATTATAGGCCGAACCCTGGGAACAGCCTAAATGCCTACAATTCAAGGGTTTGTTGAAAATATCCAACACCAGGGATTGAAATAACTCTGAATTTTTCATTTCCAATATCAAATGCCACTATAGATGGACATTCTTCATCCTTGTACCATTCAGTACCATCAGAATGCTTTCTACGAGAGAGCTTGGTTGTATAATGCCAATATATTGAACCATTCACGTTGACCGAAGAACTTTGGAAATTGTACAATGGAACACCGTCAATTCTTGTTCAATTATTATTTCCTAGAGTCAAGGCCTCACACATTGTATAAGCAGTATACCATACGTTAGTTTTACACACTGTAAATACGGCAATCAATTTGTGTTCCTTAGTGACAGGATCGAACCCAAGTTGAAAAGATGTAGACGCAATACGATACGAATCATATTTCTTATCTCTTTTTGTTTCCCTGTAGAATGCCGAATTTTTTAACAATCATTATTTCCCGAGTGCTAACATTGTATAAGCAAAATGTAACCGTACTCATGTACATGAGGTTACAATAGACGAAACATATCAAACCGTTAACGGGTTTCCAAATCTGATTGTACTGGATATGATAATTTATCTCATATGATGTCTCAGTACACTTGAACGTATCATCCTTGGCATTCCTGACAGTGTGCACAATTGATTTTGTTGCATTCTTCCCATTTTCGCCTAAAACAATGTCATCTGACAAGAAAGAAATCTCTTTCGATAGCGCATAATATCTAGACACGGGTGTCAAACGGTAAGGATTAGGATCATTCATGGGTCTGGCAAGGTAAAACCTAGGAATTATGCTGATGAGACCAGGACGTGTTTTTGATTCTTGGTAATGTAAATCACTTAAATATTCATCTTCTTCAATTAAATACTGGAAATGTTTACATACACATTTTAATCTCATGAGTGATTTCACTGGAAGTCTACTGAGTATGTCTCGTATCATATCTTCATTATCAGATATTGATCCCCCTTTTCCCGAACCCATTATATAAGGAAAAATAAACATATTTTGTGATTCGAATTTTATGGAATTCCGAAGAACACATTATACATACCTATGAATATTATAAACTTTGTTATTTGAAACTGTCTCAGCCCGAGTTTACGCTATGTTAGGTTTTGTTATACGAGATTTGAAACAGTCTCAGCCCGAGTCAGATGTTACCTAGTTTGTTTTTCTATTTTTCTATGTTTCGAGGTCTGACTCGGTTGGATATACAGTATTTGAGATTTTGAGTTAGGTGATTCGCTCAGTGATGTAAGATCTGACTCAGCTTATACCTTATTTTGATGTGTTTGAGTTAGGTATAAATCTGACTCGCCATTTTTTCCGTAGCCCGGGATTTGGGTTTCCCACTTAAGGAAAGCGTTCCCCTCACAACCCTAGGCAGCCACCAATACAAATTTTCTCTTTTATTTTTGTTGGAGTTGCAGAGAAAGGGTTTTCTTTTCTCACAAGGAAGAGGACGATCAGAGGGAGTTTTCTGTAAACAATCGCGACAAGATTAGGAAACCAGCGGAACATACACGTTTGAGCAACAAGATGGTGGAATAAAAGGGAAAATTGGTGCGAGTTATATGCGTAATCAGGAGGGGTATTGTAGTCCGAGTCAGAATAAATATAATGGATAGGTCCAAATAACGAGTTGACTACGATTTTTGGGCTCCTCGGATCGTTATTTTTTCTCTCCCTTTAACAAAAATCAAAATTTAATTGTCACCTTTTTTTCACTAAGGTTTTGAATGAAAATGTCACTTTTCACTAATGAAAATGTCTCTTTTCACCCTAATTTAATTTGTGAAAATTTAGAATTTCACCAATCCCACGGGGTGAAAACTTCATCGCTGGAATTCTAACCAATTTTGATAATTGGAGTAATTTCTTTTTTACCAATTTGTGAAAATTGTAACCAATTTCATAGGGGATAATTGGAGTTATTTTATGGGTGATAATTGAAGTTTTTATGTTTATATACACTAGTGATAATTTGAGTTTTTTTTTTCAAGGGAATAATTAAGAAGAGGTCTTTTTTTTTTCGCTAAGAAAATTAATGGTGGGTTTGTTTGCAGAATTCACCGTTTCCAGGAATTTATAATTCCATGGGATTACAAATTCTGGAATTCATGTAAATTCCTTGTGTGTTTGGTAACTCAATTAAAATTCCTAGGATTTATAGAGTTTTCTTGTATTAAAGTCTTTGTACCGTTTGGCATTACCCTCAAATCTTAAAATTGCATATATATGGGATTTAGAGTTAAAAAAGTGGGTCCACAAATCCCTTGATAAGTTTCCCAAAGCCAAATCTTAGGGGGAGGGGGACTCCATATGGAGGATTTGTTTGAAAATCGAATCATTAGGAAACGTGATTCCAAGTATTCGGGTAACCAAACATACAAAGGGAAACATAATTCTACCAAATCCCCTGGACCCATAAATTACACCTTTAAAACTCTACATCCAAACCCACCATAAGTAGATGCCTTGGAGGTTATTTATAAGAGAAAACGAAAAATGAGAAAAGAGAAAAATTATATTTTAGGGATTATGGGGAGATATTTTAGGGATTATCCTTTATCACATTAAATAATAACGATTTTTGAAATAAATACAACAACTTGATTTAGGAAATGGATGTTAATTTAGGGGTTTCCTTGAGATTTTTTGTATTTTCAAAACCGTAATTCTCTATTTTTTCCTAAATTCAGTATTATTTTCCTATTTTAGATAAAGGTCATTTATGTAAGTTTACTATAATACTATAACTAATTATGGGCTCTACATATCTATCATCTTAATGGTGGATTTATCATATATAAAAAAAGTAAAATGGGCTAAAAATAATTTACCCCTCTAAGGAATTCAATTTTAATTTTTCTCTCTTCCTGAAACCCATCATTAAGATGGTATATATATGTAGCCCAAAAAGTTAGATATGCGGTTAAGATTAATAGTTAAGATTAGACTTATCTCTTTCCTATTTTAAGATGGACTAATTTATCCTTAACTAATTGTGAATTATTAATATAAGTTTTTTTTTTTTATAATAAATAATCCGATAATCCAGTCAATGAAATTTGTTACCATGTTTTCCGTCAAATTGTTAACATACTTTTCGTCAAATCGTTATTCCCATTAATTGCGAAATTTAATGATCATCTTGTCATCTTTCTTTTGTCTCTCACACGAAATTCATTTCTCTAGTTAGTACGCATCCTGCCTAGTTTCACTCCTCACCAATTACCTTCTGTTCCCCATTGATTTAGGAAAAGGCTTTTACGGGAGTGATGTAAGGTCATTTGTTTTAGAAGAGTTATTTAAGGCGAGTTTTTTTAAGAATTAGATCTAATCTCGTTTTTTTTTTTTTTTTAGTTCTTAAATCAGGTTTTTGATTTTACGAGGAAAGAAGAAAAAAATAGTGTGATAAACTAAATTCTAGATTAATGGCGGTATAAATATAACAAACTAAGTTGAAAGTGGGGCGGTATTAAAAGTGAATTTAGGGAGTTTCTTAAATTCAGGAGTTTTGACTTTTTCACAATTTTTTTTTTTTTTTTTTTTTCTTTTTTGAGTAATCCGTTTACTAAAAGGCTAATCATATAAATCTGATCCTATTAGTATTACTAAATATGGGTTTTGTATATATTCAATCTTAATGGTGGGTTTGATAGATAAATATTTAGAAAAATGGGCTACAAAAAAAGTTCCCCAATATTTATAATGTATATTAAGAGTATTATACGTACCCAATCAGCCATTACAAATTATCAATAATTTTCTATTGTATTAATCCAATCAATCGTCCCTCAATCACGGAACTTTCTATGTAAACATAGCACGTATGTGACTCTGTGAGGAGCTTGCTGCTGCGGGTTTCAGAATCCCTAGACAATGATGGGTAGAAACCACGCTGCACCCCAAGTTTATTTTCATACATCTCATTATTTCCTCATAAATATTTATCCCAAGCTTACCAGTCCGACTTTGTGCACCCAAGGGTGCACATTCCTCCCCTCCTGATTTGCTGGAATTACCGGGGTCTTTACGGTTTAAGAATTATATTGCTTTGGTAATTTCGTTTAGAGAAAAAAAGAAAATACAGTTTCCAAAGCATTTTTCTTTTCTTCTTCATCTTTGGTCTTCCATCTGACAGAGATTGTCATGACATGTATATTCTGAATATTAGGGTTGTATTCAAAGATGTGTATCAAGATACAATGCGTCTGTTCTTATATACAAGAAACAGATATACAAAGGGAAACAAGATATACATGAAAAGGGAAACAAAATATACAAGATATACATGCCATGTAGAGGAAGATTATTATCCCAAGAAATCGTGGACAATATCTTGTAACACCCTCCCTCAAACTCAAGATGGTGCAAACACATGTTGAGTTTGGAAATTAAGAACCGTAGACGAATCAAGTCAATGTTTTGGTGAAAAGATCTCGCAAGTTGCAGTTACGGAGCGAACAAAGGGTAAGACAATAGTCTGTCGCTTGAAGTGATGTCTTACAAAATGACAATCAATCTCAATATGCTTCGTTCGTTCATGAAACACGTCATTATGAGCAATGTGAATAGCAGCCTTATTATCACAACACAATGGAGTTGGACCTGATAGATGAACTCCCATGTCTTCAAGAAGCCATCTTAACCAAACAATCTCAGAAGTTGTGTGAGCAAGAGCTCGATACTCAGCCTCAGCACTAGACCGAGAGACGACACTTTGTTTCTTACTACGCCAAGAGATCAAAGAGTCACCTAAAAATACACAATAACCTGTGGTTGAACGTCTATCTGTGATGTCACCAGCCCAATCCGAATCCGAATATGCATGAAGGGATAGATCAGAAGTAGATGAAAACTTCACACCTTGACACAGGGTACCTTTGATATAACGTAAAATTCGAAGTACAGCAGCATAATGTGTGGATCTTGGAGCTGACATAAACCGACTAACTACATGAACCGCATGGTCGATGTCCGGTCTTGTGATAGTCGATAATTGAGACTTCCCACAAGTTGACGATACAATGTAGGATTGGACAAAAGTTTCCCATCAAAAGGATTGAGCTTTACATTGGGTTCAAGAGTGTATCTCAGTTTTGCTATCTCGTTAACCCAAAGACGTTGAAGAATATCCGAAGCATACTTTACTTGTGAGATGAAATAACCATCGATGATTGATCGACCTCTATGCCAAGAAAATACCTTAAAAGACCTAAGTCTTTCATTTCAAACACGAATTGAGATAGAGTTTAAGAGCGATAATTCCTTCTAAATCATCACTGTGATAACCATATCATCAACATATAAAAGAAGAATAACCATACCCTTTGTAGTTGATCTAGTGAACATTCTTGAGTCATAAGCACTTTGATTGAATCCGATCGAAGAATAGCATTGGAGAACTTCTCAAACCAAGCTCTTGGTGCTTGTTTGAGTCCATATAAGGCTTTCGAAGCTTACATACTTGATTTGGAGAGTGAGGCATTAGGTGGTGGTCTCATATATACTTCTTCTTGAAGTTCTCCATTGAGGAAGGCGTTTTGACATCCATTTGGTGAAGGTTCCATTACGAGCAAAGAAGAATGAAGAAGGAGAGTACGTACGGTAGTCATACGAGCAACAGAGCATATGTTTCTTCATAGTCTATACCATATTCTTGTGTATACCCTTGAGCAACTAGGCGAGATTTGTAACGATCTATCTTTCCTTCCGAATTTGTTTTGATTTTGTACACCCATCCGCTTCCAACGTGGATTTCCCAGTGGTAAGTCAACCATATCCCATGTACCGGCGTCCCTGTGAGCTGTTAGTTCTTCTCCCATTGATGTTTGCTGACCGAATTAACGATGCTTCCCTCGTATGATTTTTGGTTCATGCATAGATAAAATAGATGATAAAGAGCAAGTGATAAATCGATAACTTTGGATGGTGGTCGACGGATGCGTGGTGGTAATGCATCAACTTCAGCACAAGATCCTTTCTTGAGACACAATGTCGGATTGTCCATAGAGTGGTCATGTGTAGCTTCAGTGGCTCTCTCGAGGAATGACTTCGCATCAATGGAAGGACTTTCTCGGAGGAATGACTTCTGTGTCGATAGAAGGAATAGTGGTTGACGGAGAGCTAGGTAGAGACACATTCTCAAAAGGATCCAAATACGTAAATTTTTCTAGAGTTGAAGACTTACTGATAGGAAGAGACCAAAAGGGTATATTTTCCCAAAAGGTAACATGACGAGAAATACGTAATCGTCGACTCTCTGGATCATAACAACGATAACCCTTTTGTTCAATACCATACCCTAGAAACACACATATAGCATTCTTTTTGCTAAGTTTGTTTCGTTCTCTTTCTGTGAGAAGAACAAAACATGTTGAACCAAAGACATGAAGCTCAGAGTAATTAGGTTTCTCACCATAGAGACATTCATATGGTGATATTCCTCCTATGACTATAGAAGGAATGCGATTGATTGTATATACTGTAGTAAGAACTGACTCACCCCAAAAATTAGAGGGAACAGAGGCTGAAAGAAGTTGAGTTCTAGCTGTTTCTATGATGTGACAGTGTTTTCTTTCTGCTATACCATTTTGCTCTGGAGTTTCAGTACAAGATAACTGAAGAAGAGTTCCTTCTGTTTTAAGAAAGTCTTTGAAAGGAGTTGATATGTATTCACCTCCTTGATCAGCACGAAAGGTTTTGATTGATTTTCCAAATTGAGTTTTGACCATTCTAGAGAAATCTGTGTATATTTTCAAAAATTCTGTTCTAGAACTGAAGAGATATAACCATGTAAAACGAGAGAACTCATCAATGAAGATAATATAATATAAAGCCCCTCCCTTAGAGGCAATGGGAGACTTTCCCCACACATCTGAGTGAATTAGATCAAATGGTTCAACTGAATCAGTAATGCTATTATTAAAAGGGAGAGCAGGTTGTTTACCCAACTTACAGGAGATGCAATGAGGTTCTTTATCAACCTGAGTTTTTCCTAATAATCCTTTATTGATCATATATGTAAGACGAGAAAAGGAAACATGGCCTAGCTTAGAGTGCCAAGACATAAATGGAGACACGGTAGAGGTAAGGGAAGTTGCAGTTGCAGCAGCAAATTCATTCTTTGACTGTTGAGGAACAATGAGTGTTTCAAGAAGATATAGTCGACCAACTCTACGGCCTATCCCAACAAGCTTCTCTGTCTTGGGATCCTGTATTACACAACCAAAGGAGAAGAAATAAATATTAAGACCTTGATTACACAGCTGCCCAATTGATATAAGATTCATTTTCAACTTTGGAACAAGTAGCACATCTGATATATGTATCTTATCTGAGACCTTAACCTGACCAATATGACTAGCAGTTATTTAGATCCATCTGCAGTTTGAATTTTAGGTGTAGCAATAGAATGCTTGTTCTCAAAAATATTGGAATTGTATGTCATATGATTGAAAGCACCTGAGTCAAGAAACCATTCATTTGAAAGAATACCTGAGGGAACTGAGAAGACAGAGGCTGCTGTAGGATTATTATTACCAATTGCAAGAGCTTGTTTGAGCATCTCTTGGATGTCTGCGAGATTATTTGATGTAGGTGTTGATGATTCATGGCTTCTTTCCAATGCAGGTGCTGCAAGAATAGATGGTGCAGGAGTATATGTTGATGCAGTGCCATTTAGTCTTCTTCTTTCTCTCATATTTCTTGAAGATGGAGATGTGCAGTTGCCTACTGTATGACCAGGTTCTTTACAGTAGTTGCACACCATTTGAGAATTCGATCCTTGATATGTTGGGGTATGAGAGACTGATGTTTGTGACATATTCTGTGTAGATGGTGCAGTGCAGTTCTTTGCCAAGTGACCGGGCTTCTTGCAGTTGTAGCACTGGGTCTGTGATATATCACGATAGTTTCTCTGAGGATTGAAGTGATTATTAAAATTTGTACGTGAAGGAACTGCAAACACGGCAGGTATCTCCGGTTTAATCCTTTTTCGAGTTTCTTCAGTAATAAGTTCAGATAATGCGCTTCAACGGTTGGGAGAGGTGATCGATGAAGGATTGAAGCTCTTACGGTCTCAAAATCATCTCTTAATGCCATTAACCGTTGAACCAAGTCGTGACTCTTCTCTCGTACTTCGCCATAGCTCAATATCAACGGTCCAATTGGGTTCCATTAGTGCTAGCTGATTCCATATAATTGACATCTCGAATGAAAATCCGACCGATCGATCCATTTGTTGTTTCAAAGATCGGATATCTTGTTCTAGTTTGTAACGTTGGGCAAAGTTTATTTGAGTATATCTTTTTGAGAGAAAATCCCATGCATCTTTGGCAGTTTCAAAACTTGTGAGTTGCATACTTATAGAGGCTATGACTGTGTTGCTTATCCAAGTCAATATCTTGTGATTGTTGACATCCCAACTTTCATCAGTTTCTCCCTCAGCTTCTTTGCCTTTCTCAGAGATAACAACACCAGTTGCAGGCTTCTTGGCTTTGCCATCAATGTATTTCCACATAGCTTTTCCTTTGAGAAAACTTTTCATCAGGAAGGACCAATGATTGTAGTTTGTTCCATCAAACTTTACGGTGATAGGTTGACAATCTTCACGTGACATGTTGAATGATAACAGGAGGATATAAGATACTAGGGTTTGAGTTTTACAATCGAAGCACAGACGAGACGGGGCTAGATACTACACGGAAGAGGGATTGATAGGTATTGATTTTGTTGTTGTTGTTGTTGTTGCAGCGGAAGACGGGTTATTAGATCTTGCCAAAGCTCACGATGCCATGACAGAGATTGTCATGACATGTATATTCTGAATATTAGGGTTGTATTCAAAGATGTGTATCAAGATACAATGCGTCTGTTCTTATATACAAGAAACAGATATACAAAGGGAAACAAGATATACATGAAAAGGGAAACAAAATATACAAGATATACATGCCATGTAGAGGAAGATTATTATCCCAAGAAATCAGGACCATATCTTGTAACACCATCTTCATTACTTCTTTGTTTTTGTATATCCTTAATATTTGTTAATCCTTTTGGTCGAACTTGAAATGCT
Source organism: Papaver armeniacum (assembly GCA_023531295.1). Taxonomy (NCBI): domain Eukaryota; kingdom Viridiplantae; phylum Streptophyta; class Magnoliopsida; order Ranunculales; family Papaveraceae; genus Papaver; species Papaver armeniacum. Next base: position 26,746 of record JAJJWW010003395.1, read on the forward strand.
TTATGACAATCAGACCTTCTAAGCTACCAAGACAAATTCATGAACAAGCCTAACTCTAAACTCCCACCGAACCTTGGGTAAATTTTTTTATCCACCATAATTTTCTCTGATGGATTTTCTCCATACACCCTTTTACAAACGAAAATATTTATGTTTTATACCAGATCAGGTTTATCAGATTGGTGTATTGCACCCAAACCGTTTGATGAATGCCAGTATGAAATTTTAAAGCTTGAAATGCTACGATCCTCGGTTAGTAAAGCAAAGTGAGAACATTTTTAGTGCTCCTAGATTGGTTCACTGTTCAGTTATTAAGTTGGTGTTGATTCCCAATTTTGTTTTGGATTTGCTGGTGAATATACATATGGGTATATTATCTTTGATCTGATGGATAATGGAGTACACCCCTTTGATGAGATTGTATGCAAGAATATGGTTAAAATTTAGCAATGGACTTGTTAGGGCAAGATGCGAAGAAGCATTTGAAACTTCTTAATCATGCAAAACAGATAGAGTGAAGAAGATGATGACTCATTAGAGAGAGAATGTTATAAATTTGATAAAGAAGTTAATAAATAAATAGAATAAAAAAAAATATTCCGTCAATCAGAAAACCAATAATGTAGGGAGGAATGTGCACCCCGGTTAAGCGAGGGTGCACAAAGTCGGACTCCAAGCTTATTATTATGGTATGGGCTTAATATTTAAAAATGATCTTAATGAGACCATTTACAAATTTAATTTGGGTAAATTTATTAAATGCCCTTATTATAGAGGCCCAACACAAATACCCTTATACAACAATATAAATACCCCTATCATTTAAATACCTTATCCATTAAAATATAGATTACCTTAATACCCTCACTTAAAATATTATTTTCCATTTAACAATCTTATCCATTAAAAATAGAATTTTCTATTATTTCATTTCACCACCACCAACAGCACCGCCGCCGCCACCACCACTGTTGTTGCCGCCGCCACCACCACCGCCACTCCACCACCACCACCACTGTTGTTGCCGCAACCACCACCACCATTGTTGTTGCCGCCACCACCACCACCACTGTTGTTGCCGCCGCCGCCACCGCCGCCGCCACCGCCGCCATTAATATTAGGCGTCAACAACTGAAAATATTTGTTGATCCATAAAATCAAAAGTTCAAAAATATTTGTCAAATTTGGTTGTTGATACCGTTTTTATTGTTGATACACAAATCTTGGTTGTTGATACCATTATTCTATTGTTGATACACAAGCCTTGGTTGTTGACTCCCTAAACTAAGGTCGATTTCTATTGTTGATACACAAATAGTTGTTGTTGACTCCTAACACTAATATCAAATTCTATTGTTGATACACAAATATTGGTTGTTGATACCATTTTTCTATTGTTGATACACAAACCTTGGTTGTTGATACCATTATTCTATTGTTGATACACAAGCCTTGGTTGTTGACTCCCTAAACTAAGGTCGATTGCTATTGTTGATACACAAACATTTGTTGTTGACTCCTAACACTAAGATCAAATTCTATTGTTGATACACAAATATTGGTTGTTGATACCATTTTTCTATTGTTGATACACAAACCTTGGTTGTTGATACCATTTCTCTATTGTTGATCTGAGAAACATTGGTTGTTGACTCCCTAAACTAAGGTCAATTTCTATTATTGATATAATACATATAGAGAGCTAATATCACCACCACTATCGAGAAGTTGAATTTCATTTTCATTTTCCTCTTCCGATTCATCTTTGTCCAAGGTTTTACCAATAGGTTCCAACAGGTATTAATCTGTAATAATAAAAATGATTAATTACTAAAAAATTAAGACCAAAGTAATGTAAAGTTGAATCTCATTTTCCTAACCATAAGCATATACTATGAAGATATAGTAATGTAAAGTTAAACTTCAAACCACGGAGAGAGGAGGCCATAAACAAGCATGACCACAAATAAAAAAAAAAATGACGAACCTACACAAAATATTAACAAGCCAGAATAGTGCAAGTCCAACTCTAAACTCCCTTTGTTGCAATGCAACAAATTCAAAGTCGCCGAATTACCCACCTAGATGAAACAAGAACCCCTTGTTCTATAAGTAGTGAACCTAACGTGAATCGAACACGCATCTTCCGACCAGAGTCGGTTGTGATACCATTACACTATAGGTTCATCTAATGTAACTATTAGTATACAAGTAAACATGAGTGGAGGAGTGGACTCACTATTATAGCTTCAAGGGCAAAACCATTTTTCAACTTAAAAATATGGACTTACAACAAGAATCACAGAATAGAATACAATATGTACCAATAAGTCAAAAAAGAAGAGGTACCAATAAGAATCTCAAACTCTCTCGTTTTTATAGTTTTAGACGCCATCCGTTCCAAAGACAAGCACTTAATATGTTACAATCGCATACAAATGCCTTTACTTGAATCATTACCATACTTGATACGAGCCCACCTTGCAAAACTCGAGTCCATAAAGTGGACCTGCAATTCCGAATCCACAATTAACATTAATATTTTGGTGGTTGTTCATATTCTAGAAACATAAGTTGGAGTTTATGTTTTTCGAAAGGATTCAAAGAAATATCGATAGAAAAAAAATATTCAAGGAAATGAAAATTTACTAGTTCAAGCTTCACCTCGAGCCATTCCTCGACACACAACACGTAATCCAAAAGAAGCACCATTAAGTCATTCATTAATCCACCACCGGGTCTAACTCCTCACCATCTCGCCTACTTCTTTAGCACCACCAGAGCCCTATACTTCCATTCTCCACAAACCATCTCATTCGCAACTTGAGAACCCTCTCTAGATCACCGCAATCGGAAAATTCAAGTATAACCCTAATGATCAATTCCAATAACAAGCAATATCATTACTAAAACCAAATCAAAGATGAATTTTCGTAATATAATAAAATCACTAACAAGCAAAATAATTATCAAAAACAAATCAAATAAAAATTGAAAGGAAACCAAACACAAATCATCACCGGTGAAGATTTGAAAACAAAATCGATAGATATTATCGAATATTAGATTGAGACTGTTGAATCGATATCAAAATCACAAGGAATGTAAACTAGTTTCCAGGATCTAAAACTAGAATGGATTCTTCGGTAGATTTTCCTTGTTCTTATCGATTTCATAATCTAAACGGTGGTGATAGCAAAGGTGGTGGCGATTGATGAAAGATAATTTACACACCACCAAATAATAGATTTTTGTTGATTGGATACCACTGAATCGATTTTCGGGATTGTGAAGAAGAAGAAGAAGATGATGATGGTGTCGATGGAGATGGTGATGGTGGTTGTGGCATTGGTGTTGGTTTTGGTGTTGTTTGTGGTGACTAGAGAGATGCCGGTGGTGGTGGAAGAAATGAAGAAGAAGAAGAATAGGATCTGTTTTGAGATGGATAGAAGGGCAAATTTGGAATAGATAAAAATCTTAATGGACCCCTGATGGGCTTAGAAATGGATAGGGGTATTTTTATTGTATGATAAGGGTAGTTGTGAAGCCCTTAAAAAGGAGGGTCATTTATATAATTCCCACATTTAATTTAGCATCTAAGATTATCTCCTGGAGCCACTCCAAGTTGGGTGCAGTAATTGGTATAATAGTTCACCCTGGAGTCGACTTTGCCTGATTCTGCAGGATTGCCGCATTCGAGCGCACCATTGATAGCTTGGATGGTCGCACCGAAACCTTTGCCTGAAGTTATGATCTTATGGACACTTCTCATCCAATACCATAAAGCCGTCCTGAACGAAACAGCTGGATCATTAGCAACAATCTCTGGGTTATTTAGACCATCAAAGTTATTATCTTGTCCAGCTGGTCCATAATTGTAATTCCATGTCAACTGCAACGGTCCTCGACCATAGTATAGCTTGCCGGGAGCACATGGGTATTGTAAGTTGGTTTCGTTACAGTAATTTTTGGTAGCTCCATCTTTCTCCTCTGTGAAACAGAACCCTACAAAAATCCAGAAGAAATAGAATCAATTTAAATCCGGGAACGTCAGTGTTGAGTATAATTCATTTCTCATGTTATAAAGAACTTACTTTCAGTCTCATGTGATGCATGAGCGAAAAAGGCAGCGATTTCACGTTTCGAGTCATCTTGAGTCCCAGCTCGACCAAAGCGATCGTATGAACTCAGCGCATCAAGAAAAGCGTCACGCGAATAGAAATTCTTCCCTGGGCAATCGCCTTGATTAAGGATTCCATTAAAGAACTCTGGTGTCACGATATCGGCTACGTTAACGTCGGTGGGAGGCGTGCAAGGACCCTCTTTACATCCCGAGCCACAGTATGCAGGATCTCCTGCTGGACCACAATACCCATGCTCGCTGCAGCATTCATTAGCTGCACAACCGCAATTCTGGCCCGCAGTTAACTCGGTGAAGATCCCGGAGATAACTCCCATTACAAAAATCAGTCTTACAATGTTAAGGACAGCCATCTTAATTTAGGGTGAGACAGTGTAAAATTGTGGTGTTGATGTAAGATTTGGTACATATGCTGAAGTGGTTTTTATAGCGATTCTAGTGCATGATCTTGATAAGGTTTTTGATGTTGGAGATTTTGGAGTGTCATCTAGAAGTCAAGTTCTTGATTAACTAGAAACAAATATTAACGGTCATAAATGCAGTCTTCCATTGACTTTGACTAGTCAAAGAAGAATTAGGTAGGAAATTGCGTGTTGATTGAGGACTGAAGTTTAATTATCATGTGATGATTTATGTTGAACGTCTCTAACAAATCATTAGTATTGGATCATTATTCCCTTAGGCTCTATCAAATTTTATTTGGCTCCCTTGACTGTTGGAGTCAATCATGCAATTACGCTTCCGGTCCAGTTAGGGATTTAGTTATGGGTAGGCAAACAAAAAAAAAAAAAAAGTAAGAATGCATATGCTTTCCGGTTTCCACGACTGAGACCCCAAAATATGAGGAAATAGCCAGGTGCCTAGGGTGATTTTGCGGTACCCGTAAATCCGTGGTGCAATAATTGAAGCAAGGAAGTCCAATGTCAAGGGACGAAGTTGTAAATTTGAGTTTTTTGAAGACGTAATTAGAATCTGAATTTGTCTTTTGATAAAGAAAAATCCTTCTATGTGGCGCAAAGAGTGTCAAAGACGTTGCAGTCAATGGTCATCCAGCCAACATACCGAATTTGATCAAGCAAACTATCGCCATCAAAAACATATCACGTTAGAAGTTTCTTTGTTTCTTTCTTGATTATCTTTGTCCAAATAATTGACGAATTCTATCGAACTTTTGACGAAATTTCATATGTGAAACACCCTCCTCGTTTGGTAAAATTATTTTCGGTCGTTCATGGACAAATTGGTATTTTCGTGCACCATCATTGGGCTGACCAAGCGGCGCGAGGGAGGACCTTTATATGGTCACTTTTTTGTAAATAGTAAGTGATCAATTGACATAAAAAGATTGGATTTTGGTGTCCCAAATTGATATCAATCAACAATGAAATGACTAAAGAGCCCCTCCATGTTTTTATTTCTCATTAAAACTACCGTAAATATGACACAAAATTAAGAGTAATGGAGTAAATTTCATGGGCAGAAAAAAGGACACGGAGGTTGAAAATGGTTTAATTGTTTAGGGGCAATTTAGTAAAACCAGAGGTAAAATGACCCAAAGGTTGCGGGTTCGAATCCCGACCACCTCTTTTTTTTTTTTCCTTTTTCTTATTCTTCCTTCTCCTTCGTTGTTTTTTCTTCGTAATCCCCCAACTCCAACAGAAACTTAGTTGTTTCTTCTCCTTCGTGGTTCGATGCGAGAGGAGATGATGAAAATTGAGAGAAAAGGATCATGTAATGATTGTTGGTAGTGTTATTTATTGAAGGAATCGATTCAAGCTACGGGAAAGGATAAATCAGGTAATTGAAATTAGGGATTCTTATTGTTTTTCGAATGTATGTGAAATTAGTGATTATTTTGTAGAATAAGTACCAGGGTTTTCGGACGTGAGAACTATGTAGATGAATTGATAGTTGAATTGCATAATTGGACGACCGAAGGGAGTCCTTATATGTGACGACTTAGTGCAATTTTTTCCGTCACGATTTTTGTACAAAAAAATCGAAACAAAATTAAATTTCTGGAATTTGGGAAATAAATGTTCATCATTCATAAAATTGATCACGCATTTCGTTCAAACAAAGACAAATGAACACTTTTTCAGTTCAAAATTCTCAGAAAAAATCACTGCATCAATCAGATGATTCGGACTTTAAGTAAAAACTATGTTTCTTGAAAACAATGTTCTTGAACTCTGTCGGGTAGAGAAGATGAACTTTCCGATTCGGGTAAAACCCATATACCGCCACACTTTATATTTTCACCCCTCTTCTTCTTTTCTATTTTCCCATTGTATCTTCTCATGTTCGGAAAATCAATTTCTTTCGATTTTTTAAGCTAAATTGAGTTTCAATTTTTGAAATGTAGACCAATCACATTGAGTAGTATACTTCAATCTAACTTCATTAGTCATTTTCTTCCGTAATAGCGTCAATTTCACTCAATCAATTACACCAGCTACACAATTCTAAATTACCCCTACAAATTAAACATCTTCTACTAATTATCCCTCCTCTCCTTCTGTATTAGTGAATTGCTACCCATTCCTTCTACACAAATTTTCCTTGCAGAAACTAGGTGAAAACAAAAACACCCGGAAAATCAAAATCAACAAAACCCACCGTCAACCAGAAGTGTTCTCATTGAAAGAGATGAAGACAAAAAAAATCCAAAACGAAATTTTAAAATACCCATGATGAGCTTTCCTTGTGTTTTCTCTATACGTCTCCATGTCTGGAAAAATGGGTCCATCGTTCGTTGATATAGTAAGAGGCTGTGAGTGAATTTAGGGAAGAGAAAAAAAAAGGGCGAAGGGGAAGGTAGAACCATCAAAGTAAGATTGAGACTTTAGTTTTCTTCTGATATTTTTAGAGACATTACTTTACATGCATTTGAAAAGCGTATTCACATCACACCTGTTAATCATGTGTTGTTTTTTGTGACACGTTGAACAAAGAACTTAAAAATACTTCTTGTACACATTTAGAACAACAAAATTTACGGGATAACAGGATTTTATATAAGTTTGTCCAATCGCTCATTCTTACGTGGCATAGGTCCAGAGGTATCGGCTCGCGTTATTCAACAATTAAAATGAATTTCTGGAGAATTGCATTTTGGTTGGCCGTCAAAAAAAAAATGGTTTCGGTCGGCCCCCCACCGCTCGCGGTAATCTAGTTATAGTGAAGTTTAGGAATTAGGGAAGATAAGATGATTTCTTTGATTTATGAGATTCCTATCGAGATTTGAGTTGGGTATTGAATTAATTGACGGGTTAGGTTTAAAATTACATATCGTATCAAGTTTCAGGTGATGATTTTACGTCCTCGTGAGTTAGGGTTTGTTCTTGAGAAGTTTGAATGAGTAGGGGCAGAGAATATGATTTCTTTGATTCATTCTGCTTAGCACCCAGGAAGAAGACAAGTTGATGTTGTTGATATCTGTTGATATTGGACGTGAGTAATGATGAATGATTTCAATGTTTGTATGAGATATTGAGAATGGGTTTGTGCAGATCTGAATGAAATTTTAGAGCAAGGAAATGGAGCTGATTTTGCTGGGAATATTTGGGAAATTGGGTGAGGTTGGATATAGCAAAAAAGAGAATGGCACACAACATGTTATATAAAAGGCCTGAAGTACAGCCGGAGAGGAGTGATTGCTATGACTGATTTTTGAGGAGGTTTTCAATGAGATTTGAAGTTCTGCTAGCAGTTTACAGAAGCATGGGGAAGTGAACTGGATTGTATGGGCAGCTGGTGATACAAGACTTATGGATGAATTGGGTGCATATTTGATTGTGTGAGATGTGTTCGAAGGCTTTTAATGTTCATCTGCCAAGGTTAGAAATGGTCTCAATTGAGAGAAACAAACAAATATGTAGCTCAGGTGGTATGAGTATAATGGACAGTGTTCTGCAGGTGTATTGGCAACAACATGGGTTTGAATTAGTGAAGAGTAGATGGAGTAATAATAAAACTGCTGCTAAGCTTCCATTTCAAGAATTAAATGCTTTTTTGCTTATTCTAGGTGGTCGAGTTGTTATTTGATATGTGTAGATGCATTTCTTCGGGGAATCTCTCCATGTGACAAAGAAGGCAGGGAGGGGATGAAGTTTATTCTGGTTCAACATGTGAACAAGGAGAGATTGAAGCTCTTGTCATAGCTATAGGGCGTTACTCATTTCTTGGAAAGGCGGCGTTTTTGGTTGGATCCACCGATGTTGTTGGCTATTTCCAGAAGGCATGCACATGTCGATTAAAATTTCAGTTTTTTTAACCATCTCTCGAGTCTTATTAAGTGAATTATGGAGTTAAATTTGAAAAATGCTCTCCCCTGCAGGTTCTTACTTCCATTGGGGATTTTTTACATATGCTTCATAGACGTGGGAATGCTCCTCGAAATCATCAACCTTATTGTTCTCTTAATTGGAGGAATACCGATAGCTATTCCCACAGTGTTATCGGTTAACCTTGCAATTGTCTCTCATCGCCTCTAAAAACAGGTACATAACTTTTGTTGGAATATTTTCAACTACGCTATCCAAGGGGGGGGGCCTGGGGGGCGTAGCCCCCCAGGCTGTGGTACGTAACTGTTTCAACAGTTTCAGACATATCCAGAATTTTCAAATCCAACAGGACGCCATTGATGTCTGATGATGAAGAGACTCATCGTTTCGTGAAGAGAAACATGTTGATGAAAAGATGTCAAAGCCTCTATAAATAGCATCTCCAGAACTCGTTCATATCATGTTCTGAAAAACCTTCTCTGTTTTCTCTCTTTTCTAAAGCATCATCAGAAATCCTGTTTACATGTGTTCTTGATTGGATCAAGAGGTACAAACCTTGAATTCAATTTCCGTTGTAGGGCTTTCATTGTATCCTGAAGGCATTATTTCACATACCTGTTGTAATCGCCAATTTATTGGGAGGGTAGAAATAATTGTCTAAAAGAAATCGTATGAGCCTAGAAAGCTTTTGAGATGTACAACAATCTCTTCCTGTGTTCTTTCATCTTCTATTGCAACCCAGTTTTTTCCAACAGTTTTAGACAATTAGTTTCTGGCAATGGAGGGTGAATCTTCAACTTCGAATGCTACTGCGCAATCCCTGCAAGTGATGAACCAAACCGTGACTCGACTGGAACGTTTTGATGGTGATAATTTTACTCGTTGGCAAGAGACTGTGAAGTTTTTTCTGATCACCATCAAGTTGTGGTACATACTTGAAGATGGATTGGAGGCGATTCATGCACCATCAGACAAAGATACTCCTGATTTGATTACCAAACGAAAGAAGCGCCGAAGAAGATGATTTCATGTGTCGTGGTCACATTTTGAATGCCCTGGAAACTTCTGTTTACAATGCACATCGGAGCATTGCGACTGCAAAGGAATTATGGACTGCGCTTGACAACAAATACAAGATTTCTGAAGCAAGCAACAAGAAATTCCTTACTTGCAACTTCATGGATTTTAAGATGGCTGACAGTAAGTCAATCATTGCCCAGGTCAGTGAACTTTTACTCATTGTTAATCATCTTAAGGATGCTGGAATTGATCTTCCTTCGCGTATGTTGTCGGGGTTATTATTTCTCTTCTTCCCTTCTTGGACTGGTTACAAGAAGAAACTTAAGCATCCGAGACTGACTATGATTTAGAGGCATTACGCCGTCATCTTCGAATAGAAGAGGACTCTCGTAAACGAGAACTTAAGGATAGTCCACAATCCCGAAAACCATTCTAAGGTGAATAGCGTAGAGACACCTAATTCCTTGAAACCTAAGAATGATACTCAGTTTAAGAAGCATCATCCCAACAAGAAGAGTAAGAAGAAGGGCAATTGCTACTTCCGTGACAAACCCGCCATTTTGCTCGTGATTGTCGCCTCAAAAAGAAACAACAATGAGTAATCCTTAAAAGGAGGCAAATATGGTCGATGACAAACTTGTGATCGTGGTGCAAGCCGCCAATACTGTTGCTGAAACCGGGGTGGATGGTGGTACGACAATGGTGCAAACCGTCCATATCTCGTAAGGATAGAAATCTTTACAAGACATACGAACCCGGTTAGTGGAGAAGGAAACGGTTGTCTCGCAAACGGCCAACACAGCAAAGTCATTGGGAAAGGCACGTTGAACTCGTTTACTTGGAAAGACTGACATTCATACTAATGTGTTACATGTCCCCGACATTGTAAAGAACCTTGTTTCCGCGACCTTGTTATGAAGGCCGGATTCAAGACGACCTATGAGTCTAATAAGTTTGTATTGTCCAAAAATGGGTGTTTGTTGGACAAGGATATGCTTGTAATGGGATGATTAAGCTTAATTTAATAAATAATGGTTCTCGCTTATATTGTTGACTCTGTTAATTTATGGCATGCTAGGTTTGGTCATGTGAATTATGGTTCTCTTAGAAACATGAAACGATTAGGTTTGATTTTTGATTTGCAATTTTGATCATGCTTCAAATGTGAAATATGTGTGCAAGCAAAGATAACTAGAATTTCCCATAAGTCCGTAGTACGAAATTCTTCCTTACTTGAATTAGTACACAAAGTGATGTGGGTGATTTGCATGGTTTTGCCACTTTCGTGGTGAAAATAAGTATTATGTCACTTTTATAGAGGATAGTACTAGATATGCTTATACATATTTGATGAAATCTAAGGATGATGTTTTTGACTTATTCAAAATATACAAAGTGAAGTAGAGACACAATTAGACTTTGAAAATTAAGATTTTACGTTCGATCGTGGTGGTGAATATTTTCCTAATGAATTTAAATCCTTTTGTCAAGAGCATGGTTTAATTCATCAATTTATCGCACCTTTTATACACCTTAACAAAATGGTGTGGCTGAAAGGAAAAATAGAACTTTGATTGATATGGTTAATTGCATGCTTATAAGTTCTAGTTTGCCTAATTCTTTGTGGGGTGAAGCTATGTTGTCTGCATGTTATATTTTGAATAGAGTTCCTTTGAAAAGAAGAATTTTCTCCTTATGAATTGTGGTTTAAGAGGAAACCAAACTTGAAGAGACTTAAAGTCTAGGGTTGCTTAGCATATGTTCAGAAAGCCAGATCCTAAAAGACCAAAATTGGGAAACGGGGTGATAGGTGTAGAATACACCGTAATTTACTATCTAGTAGTTTATGCTTTCTTTGCTATTTTTCTTGTAAATTATGTATTTTACGCTTGTTTTGAGTTTTATAGCTACTTTGGAGTCACACGGAGGAAAAGAAGAAGAAAGCACCCAATTTGAGCTAAAAGGGTAAAATTGTCATTTCACCAAGGAGGGAATACTATCCGGAGCCCGAGTAATGGTTAAGGGGCAGCTCTTTTGGGAGGAATACTAAACCAAAAGAAGTAAGTGAGTTAAGGGGGCTGCCAAACTGGGTAACCCTTATCCAGAAATGTGGTGCTATTATCAGCTGGTAAATGGATGTATAACCCAAACCCATAGACCCACATCCAAACCCTAACCCGGATCCAAACCTAGCCTTCATACCCAACCCCAAACTCGAGATGTATATCTCATTTATTTCTTCTTTTCACTCCGAAAGTGAGAAACAAAGCAGCCTCGCCATTAACATCCGAGACCGAGATCGATCGAGTTTTAGAGTCGTCGTTCTGGGAGATGAAGGTTGCCATTTGTAGAACCAGGAGAACAGACCGAGAGATCAAATCGAGGAATTGAGAAGTAGATCGAAACACAGAAATCAGACCGAGAAGGGGAATGGGAGATCGAGAAATAATGGCGATGACGCTACTGGCAGAGATGGTGGATGTTCTGGGTTCGATTCATTGAGAAGTAGAGAGGATGAATAGAATGAAGCAGAGTTCGTAATGGGATTGTTGGTCGTTGTTGCCTCGATTAACAGAAGTGAGCTCGATGTTGAACAACAGGGAGAAGAAGCAGATCGAGAGCATGAATCTGTTGGTGAAGATGGATGATGTGAATTAAAGAGCTGAAATTGATTGAAGGGTTGAGTTAGTTTGAGAACGAGAAGACCCTGATGTTATTGATTCGAAACTGAAGCAAGTCATGGTTCTGGTGCCATTGAAAGCTGTAGATTGGCAAAGTGGTGTTGCTGCAATCGATTCGGGAAGAAGGTGGTAGTGTTATACATTACGGTGGAATTGTGGAATGGTGTTTGATTGTTAGATGTATGGTAGGATTATTCTGTGGACATGAAGAAAGAAGAGGCCGGAGGTAATGGGACAACAAAGAAGAGATGGAGAGGAGTTTGGCTTTAGCTTGTCATTGTCGATGGAGCTTGCAAGGGACAGATGCGGCTGAATTGTGGTGTAGTCACTGAGGAGTGGAAAGAGTTCATGATGCCGCTGGCAATTGCAGTACAGGAAAAGGGCCATCATGGATGGATTCCCAGCTGAAGTCCTGCAGGTGTTAGGAAATTGCAGAAGTGGTCTGTGTTGGTGGTGTTGGTGTTGACATGGGTTCTGTGGGCTAATTGAGACTGAATTACATTAGATGTATGCCTAGGCTTGATTACAGGGAAGGAGCTATGTTGTGTTGGTGGTGAGATTCAGATGGAGCAGCATGTAATAAAGCAATGGCTCAAAGTGTTGAGCCACACAATAGTTGCAATTGTAAGTCTTGATGGAGTTGCAGGCACTAATAGGATGAGCTTAATTGAGCTGGGAAGAAATGGAGTTGAGGTGCGGCATTCTTGTTGAGATAACAAGGTGAATACACGAGAGAATGGAAGCGTGTTGCAAGAATGGAGCAACAAGGAATTCATCTTTGCAGTTGAGCCACAGATGATGTGTTAGAGAATGAGAAGACCGAGAAGAAGGTTGCGGTGGTAATTGAGCATTTGGAGTTGAGGTTGTGCATTGGCGGGAGGAAGTTGTGGTAATTGAATAAGAAATGCATGTATAGATGAATGCCGGGATGTTTGCGGGGTGTATAGCCATTATGGTCGGATGAAGAATAGTGCGGGGGCCATCTTGGTGGGAGCGGAGCAGGTGATGCACCATCCTGGTGCAACACAAGATGGCCTGGCAAGTGGCCTGGTCTGGACTGAGCTGGATCACTGACTCGGTTCTGACTCTGAGTTGACTCAGCCGAACTGGATCGTTGACCCGCTGACTAACAGTTGACTGACGGTCAACCACTTTGACCGTTAGTCCTAACGGTGGACTGACGGAATATTCCGTCGAATATTCTCTCGACGGAGAAATTTCCAGGTGGCCGGCGGCGACGTTTTCCGGCCAAATTCCGGCCATAATCCCAGTTTTCCGGCGAGCAAAATTCCAGAACTTTCTATGGACCTCTCTCATGGGTGTGAAGACTTGGGCTAGGAATTGGATGGAGAATTGGACTCAAATTTGGAAAGAGAAGGTGAAGAGTTGAGAAAACTTGAATTTGGAAGTTGAATTGCAAAAGGAAAAGGATTCTAATCCTTGGAAGAGTTGGAGAATATTGAAGCCTATAAATAGAGAAGTTTTCTACAACTTCTACACACACATCTCTACACACACAATTCTTTTCTTTTCTTATTCTTTTTGTGAACTTTTAACATGAGTAGCTAATTTTATTGATTGAGGATGAATTCCTAGTTTTTAAACATATGATTTGAGTTTTTGTTTTCAAATTCTATCTTGAAGATTTTTCACATGATTATCGATTGTTTTTACTAATAGGAGTGATCTTAAAGACATTCATGATTGATTGATAGATTGTTTGGAGTGCACGCTAAATTGATTTGTTAATTTGATCTAAAGCTAGTGAAAGTTAGGAGATAAGTAATCGTTTCTTGACTCTTTACATAAGTAGCAAACACGAGACCTTGCGGAGGGATTCCGTGGAGCAATTGTGTGTAGAAACAACGTTAGCAAGTAGACCTTGAGCTAAGAGTTCTAACTACTAATATCAACCTAAGAAATTCATAAAACCTAATGCATGAGGAAGTTACATCTTGTTGAGCTAATTCTAGGTGGCTTGGTGATTAGAATCCGATAGTCGAGAACTTCCGTGTCCGGTGATACAAGGGATTTTGGGGTTTAGCGGACCTGCTTTACCTACGGTTGGTGATAATTTGTGACTAATAACAAGTAGAAAAGAACATAACTTGATTCATTGTTTCGTAACGAAGAAGGATTCCTTGATCTTGTCTCTCTTATTGCTTTCAACTTTATCTTTTAATTGTTTTGTTTATTTTTTCTTTTGCTTTTTACACCCCCTTTCGTGACAATTTTTACAACTAGAATCTCGTGCTCCTCGTGGGATCGACCTTGACTACCCTATATTACTTGTTAATTAGGTAGTAAAGTATTAATTAATTTGTTGTGGTTACGACACGCATCAAATTTTGGCGCGCGTTTCTTAGGGGAGCAGCGGATGATTTTAGTTGTTTTTATTTTTCTTTTTGCTTTATTCTTGCTTTGTTGGATTCTATTCCGTATCTAACTTGGGTTTTGAATCTTATTTCAGGTGCCGGTTTTCCATGTATGGTGGACAAGAGCAAGCATATTACAACAATCAATACGGTTTTCAACCTCAACATTATGACAACTTCCAACCATCCTTAGGATACAATCAAAACCAATATTTTGGCTATGATAAATTTCCTCTGAGTAACCTTATGGATATTCTCATACATATCAACAACCTTATGACGGGTATGTAAGTGGACAATCACATGGATGGAAGGATAGTTATGCATCTAACAATTTGTTTTCTAGTAATGTGCAGACAGAGAATTTGGAATATACTCCTCTTCATCGTGTTTTTCCTTCACTTTTTCCAAAAGAGGAGATGCCTTCTAACGGTGGTAAGCGTGTGAACGTCAGGAAACTTGCACAGAAATTATACAAATTGGAAGATGATGGAGACTCGGAAGAGCTTGTCGCAGAAATTAGTAGGACTATTCATATGGAACTTAAACGACGTCGGGATAAAGGTTATGAAACCGATGAAGATTCTTATTATGGTGAGTCCGAAAATGAAGATGATTGTGTTGAAAAGGACCAACCTTTGGAGACTTTTGATGACGCTAGTGTAGATTACTCGAGCCTTGATCTTAATAATGATCAATCACCTATTCAAAAGGAAGAGCTTGAGGAAGATGCATTTATTGCTTGGCAAAACTTTCTTAAGGAAAGATGGGAGTCCGCGGAAGTGTATGGATGTTCCGACAATGAGGAAGTTATTCCAACTCCGGATCATAATAACGATCTTTCACCTATTCAAAAGGAGGAGATTGGATGTGACTTACCTATTGTTATAAACGGTGTAACACCCGCACAAGAAAATATTACAATCTATACCGATGAGAATCACTTTAGTGAATGGCCCGATTCCGATGATGAGAATGTTGAAGAGATGATTATAGAGGATGAAACCACATTCATTGATTTTGTGGAAGACCCAATTGAACTTGCGAATGATTTTGATGATACCGAGACTATGGTTAAGGTAGAAAACGACGAAGAATGGTTGCAAGGTTTAATAGAGGACCACGATATACAAGAGGTAAGTAATTCACTTGAATTTTTTAAGGATGAAGAGGATTCTATAATACAAGAATTTTTGAAAGGTTTGTCTAACCCTTTGCCTATTGATTCTTCTCCTTTACCTCTTATTGGTTTGAATGTATGTGCTTCGAAAGTATTTTTGGATGATTTTGTTTCTAAATATCCACCATTGGAAACACTTGATGCTAACACTATGCAGGTTTGCCAAGAGGAATACATGGAAGTTCCGAATTCTATGTTCTTTATACACTTCCGAGTGTGGACGAGAATAAGTGTGGGGGAAATTTCTATCGAGCGATAATTTCACTATTGTTTTCTTGTGCTAACATTTGTATGGAGTTATTGTTTGAAAAACAGGTATTATGGGTGGATCCTCAAATTTTCCGATTGTTAGTATATGGGGAATGAATCTTACAAGAGCCAAGTCGGGCCGTCGACTTTAAAACAAGCGCTTAATGGGAGGCAACCCATCGGTTTTGTATTTCTTATCCTTTTGCTTTTTGTTATTTTTTTTTCTTGTTTCTTATCATGTTAAAATTTCCCACCTTGACTTTACTAGGAGGATTCAATTACATTGAGGACAATGTAAGGTTTAAGTGTGGGGGAGTGGTTAAGCATGTTTTTAAAACAAAAATTACAAAAAAATGAAAAATTTTGAAAAAAAAAAAAAAAGTTTTTACATAAAAATTCCAACTTTTAAAGATTTTAGAGTCACTAGCATACTTCTAGGTATGTTTACATAGAGATTTTGACCGACATAATTGAACTTGGAAATGTTAGAGAACTACATTCGGATTTCTTGTTTGTTTGAGTGTTAAATAATGGATTTAATCATGGGGTGATGCGAATTTGGTGCGGGTGGAGAAGTGCATTATTAGAGTTGTTGATCAATCATTAGTGGAGACTACCCGTATTCATATCATGAGAGGCACCGACTGCAAATTTTCCATCTACTAAAGAGCTTCTTTTGAGTGTGTGTCACCGTAAGTTAATTCGGGTAGAATGGTGAGCTACCCAACCTCCCACCAATAGAAGCACTACTCTTTGATCTCTTGAGTGCTAATTTTGTCAATCATGAGGGTGACGTCCATGGATGAAAGCTTCCTTCTTGTAGTTCGATTTGCAGTTAGCACCATTCTCTCTCTCGACAACAACGGATCCATAGAAACACATTCATCATCAACAAGGAGCGACATCAAAATCTACAAGGAAAGTTGGAAAAGTTTAAGGTTTATAAGCAACGGAACGAGAAAAAAAAAGAGCAAATTTCAAATTCAAGTAAAGCAACATACAAAGAGCGGATTTCACATATATGTTGAAGACTTACAATACAATGAGGTAATTTTATATTCAAGTATGAAGACTTATTCATGAAAGCGAAGAAAATTAAAAGGTGAGAATTTTTGAAGTTTATGATTTCAAGACGATACAAGTTGTGAAGAATCAAGCGGTAAAATACTTCTCCCACGGCCATGGTTTATTTTTGTATTTTAATTTCTTTTTGATCAAAAAAAAAAAAAAAAAAAAAAAAAAAAAAAAAAAAAAAAAAAGAAAAAAAAAAAAAAAAAAAAAAAAAATAAAAAATAAACAAGAGAAATATTTGTTTTGTTAATAAGCCGTGGGGAAGGAAAATCTATAAGAAAGTTTCAAGCGACAAGGATTTCAAGGTAAAGAGTTATAAATTGTCAAGGATTTATGAAATTCAAGGGTTTATCATCAATAGTTGAAACCGAAGACGAAGACCATGAAGATCAAGACGAGGAGCGGAAGACGTTTCTATTGGATGCCGTGAGAGTGGTGTTATCATAATTGGCGATCGGATGTGAAGGTAAGTAAGTAATCTCATCCTCGATAAAAATGGTTGATTTCCTTTCTTAGAGATCGTCGGAAAAATGGTTTTTCAAAATATTAAAAGATGTGGGTTTTAAAAATATTTCGGGAAGTTATCCTTCCCACCATTCAACGTGATGCAGAATTTCTCTCTTCATTCCTACCCGCACACATGTGAGAACCATAAAAAAAAGTCTTTTTGAGTGCAATTATCATAAAATCTTATTTGGTGAGGCGAAGTCGAGGCGAAATGCTTATTGATCGTTTCTCAAACACGCATTCTCTCATTATGGTGTGGTTATTTCTCACTCAACATTTAAGAATGAGAATATGTTCTTTAGTATTTCTAACTTCTTATTACTAGCATGCGAAACTCTATGTCCTCATAACTCTTTGATGCTTGTGACGCTTGAGCGCTTTGAAGTTGTGAGTTTTAGTTTGATTTGCTCGAGGACTAGCAAAGTCTAAGTGTGGGGGAATTTGATAGGTGTAGAATACACCGTAATTTACTATCTAGTAGTTTATGCTTTCTTTGCTATTTTTCTTGTAAATTATGTATTTTACGCTTGTTTTGAGTTTTATAGCTACTTTGGAGTCACACGGAGGAAAAGGAGAAGAAATCACCCAATTTGAGCTAAAAGGGTAAAATTGTCATTTCACCAAGGGGGAATACTATGGAGCCCGAGTAATGGTTAAGGGGAAGCCTTTTTGGGAGGAATACTAAACGCATCCAAAAGAAGTTAAGGGAGAATGCCAAACCTGGGTAACCCTTATCGAAGTAAATGTGGTGCTATTATCAGCTGGTAAATGGATGTATAACCCAAACCCATAGACCCACATCCAAACCCTAACCCGGATCCAAACCTAGCCTTCATACCCAACCCCAAACTCGAGATGTTTATCTCATTTATTTCTTCTTTTTCACTGAAAGTGAGAAACAAGCTCACTGCCATTAACATCTGAGACCAGATCGATCGAGTTTTAGAGCTGTCGTTGCTGGGAGATGAAGGTTGCCGCTGTTGTAAACCAGGAGAACAGACCGAGAGATCAAATCGAGGAATTGAGAAGTAGATCGAAACACAGAAATCAGACCGAGAAGGGGAATGGGAGATCGAGAAATAATGGCGATGACGCTACTGGCAGAGATGGTGGATGTTCTGGGTTCGATTCATTGAGAAGTAGAGAGGATGAATAGAATGAAGCAGAGTTCGTAATGGGATTGTTGGTCGTTGTTGCCTCGATTAACAGAAGTGAGCTCGATGTTGAACAACAGGGAGAAGAAGCAGATCGAGAGCATGAATCTGTTGGTGAAGATGGATGATGTGAATTAAAGAGCTAAAATTGATTGAAGGGTTGAGTTAGTTTGAGAACGAGAAGACCCTGATGTTATTGATTCGAAACTGAAGCAAGTCATGGTTCTGGTGCCATTGAAAGCTGTAGATTGGCAGTGGTGTTGCTGCAATCGATTCAGGGAAGAAGGTGGTAGTGTTGCTTCTGTTACAGGGAATTGTGGAATGGTGTTTGATTGTTAGATGTATGGTAGGATTGTTACAGGGACATGAAGAAAGAAGAGGCCTGAGGTAATGGGACAACAGCAAGAGATGGAGAGGAGTTGAGCTGGCTTTAGCTTGCTGTCGATGGAGCTTGCAAGGGACAGATGCGGCTGAATTGTGGTGCAGTCACTGAGGAGTGGAAAGAGTTCATGATGCGCGGCAATTGCAAAGACTGGGAAAAGGGCCATCATGGTCGGATTCCCACCAAGTCCCGCAGGTGTTAGGAAATTGCGAAGTGGTCTGTGTTGGTGGTGTTGGTGTTGACATGGGTTCTGTGGGCTAATTGAGACTGAATTATATTAGATGTATGCCTAGGCTTGATTACAGGGAAGGAGCTATGTTGTGTTGGTGGTGAGATTCAGATGGAGCAGCATGTAATAAAGCAATGGCTCAAAGTGTTGAGCCACACAATAGTTGCAATTGTAAGTCTTGATGGAGTTGAGGCACTAATAGGATGAGCTTAATTGGTGGGAAGAAATGGAGTTGAGGCAATTGCGGTGGGTACATGTTGAGATAACAAGGTGAATACACAGAGAATGGAACTGTGTTGCAAGAATGGAGCAAAGAAGGGAATTCATGTCAGAACTGGAGCCACAGATGATCTTTGTTAGAGAATGAGAAGGCGAGAAGAAGGTTGCGGTGGTAATTGAGCATTTGGAGTTGAGGTTGTGCATTGGCGGGAGGCGATTCAGGTGGTAATTGAATAAGAAATGCATGTATAGATGAATGCCGGGATGTTTTGCAGGGTGTATAGCCATTATGGCTGGATGAAGAATAGTGCGGGGCCATCTTGGGCGGAGCAGAAGCGCTGATGCACCATCCTGGTGCAACACAAGATGGCCCGGCAAGTGGCCTGGTGCAGGACTGAGTGGATCACCGACTCGGTTCGACTCGAGTTGATTTCGCCCGAACCGGGATCGTTGACCCGGCTGACTAACAGTTGACTCGACGGTCAACCACTTTGACCGTTAGTCCTAACGGTGGATCGATTTGAATATTCCGTCGAATATTCTCTCGACGGAGAAATTTTCGGTGGCCGGCGGCGACGTTTCCGGCCAAATTCGGCCATAATCCCAGTTTTCCGGCGAGCAAAATTCCAGAACTTTCTATGGACCTCTCTCATGGGTGTGAAGACTTGGGCTAGGAATTGGATGGAGAATTGGACTCAAATTTGGAAAGAGAAGGTGGAAGAGTTGAGAAAGACTTGAATTTGGAAGTTGAATTGCAAAAGGAAAAGGATTCTAATCCTTGGAAGAATTGGAGAATATTGAAGCCTATAAATAGAGAAGTTTTCTACAACCTCTACACACACATCTCTACACACACAATTCTTTTCTTTTCTTATTCTTTTGTGAACTTTTAACATGAGTAGCTAATTTTATTGATTGAGGATGAATTCCTAGTTTTTAAACATATGATTTGAGTTTTTGTTTTCAAATTCTATCTTGAAGTTTTTCACATGATTATCGTTTGTTTTTACTAATAGGTTTGATCTTAAAGACATTCATGATTGATTGATAGATTGTTTGGAGTGCACGCTAAATTGATTTGTTAATTTGATCTAAAGCTAGTGAAAGTTAGGAGATAAGTAATCGTTTCTTGACTCTTTACATAAGTAGCAAACACGAGACCTTGCGGAGGGATTCCGTGGAGCAATTGTGTGTAGAAACAACGTTAGCAAGTAGACCTTGAGCTAAGAGTCTAACTACTAATATCAACCTAAGAAATTCACAAAACCTAATGCATGAGCCAAGTAACATCTAGGTTGAGCTAATTCTAGGTGGCTTGGTGATTAGAATCCGGTAGTCGAGAACTTCCGTGTCCGGTGATAAAAGGGATTTAGGGGTTTAGCACTGAGCCGACTGCTTTACCTACGGTTGGTGATAATTTGTGACTAATAACAAGTAGAAAAGAACATAACTTGATTCATTGTTTTGCAACGAAGAAGGATTCCTTGATCTTGTCTCTCTTATTGCTTTCAACTTTACTCTTTTAATTGTTTTGTTTATTTTCTTTTGCTTTTTACACCCCCCTTTCGTGACAATTTTTACAACTAGAATCTCGTGCTCCTCGTGGGATCGACCTTGACTACCCTATATTACTTGTTAATTAGGTAGTAAAGTATTAATTAATTTGTTGTGGTTACGACACGCATCATTGATAAGTTCAAAGCCAGATTAGTTGCTAAGGGTTATAAGCAAATACATGGAATTGACTACTTTGATACATATGCTCCTGTTGCTCGCATCTCATCTATTCGTTGTTTAATAGCACTTGCTTCTATTCACAAGTTAATTATTCATCAAATGGATGTCAAAACCGCCTTCCTAAATGGAGATTTGGAAGAAGAAATATATATGGAACAACCTGAAGGTTTCATATTGCCAGGCCAAGAAAAGAAGGTTTGCAAGTTAGTAAAATCTCTTTATGGCTTGAAGCAAGCTCCCATGCAATGGCATGAGAAGTTTGACAAAGTGGTTTTGTCATGTGTTTTGTGGTGAATGATGCGGATAAATGTATCTATAGTAAGCATGATAGTTCTGTTTGTGTAATTCTTGTTTGTATGTTGATGATATGCTTATTTTTGGATTCGACATATTCATTTGGGGAAGAAACAAAGAAGTTTCTTAGCTCTAACTTTGATATGAAGGATTTAGGAGAGGCTGATGTAATCTTGGGAATTAAGATCCTAAGAAAGGGAAATGAGTTGGTTTTTAACCCAATCTCATTATATTGAGAAATTTCTCAAGAAGTATGGTCACTTTGATGACAATCCAGTACCTACTCCTTTAGACCATACTATCAAGTTAAAGAAGAACAACTGGATACTCATGCAAAACTTGAGTATTCCAGGGTGTCATTGGAAGTCTTATGTATGCTATGCATTGCACAAGAACGGACATAGCCCAAGCCGTGGGAGTGTTAGAGTCGTTTCTCAAGTAATCCAGATATGAACATCGAAAAGCAGTTTTCAAGAGTTATGGCTTACTTGAAAGGTACAATGAATTTTGGCTTGCATTACCAAGGCTATCCAGCCAGACTGAAGGGCACAACGATGCTAATCGGGAACGTCTGTAATGTGCCAAGTCCAAATCAACGTCTAGATGGATCTTTACATTAGGGGGTGCTCTTTGTGTCTTGGAGTTCCAAGAAGCAGACTTGATGTCCGATTCAACAATGTTGTCGAATTAATAGCCTTAACGGATGCATGTAAGGAGTGCGTAATGGCTTAGAACCTACTTATGGAAATTCCATTTTGGAAGAAGCCAACCCAGCGGTCTTGATTAATTGTGATAATCAAGCTACTATCTATAATGTCTCAAATAAGACTTATAATGGAAAGTCAAGACATGCAAGTCTTAGACATCAAATGGTTAGGCAACTACTCAAGAGGGGAGTGGTTACGTTAACTTTATTGAATCAAAGAGAATTTGGGACTCCATTTACGAAGAGTCTACCAAGTTCGGTGGTTTCATAAAAAGTAAAGAAATGGGACTAAGGTCTCATGAAAGAAGTTTGATCTCCCATAGCGTAAAAACCCAACCTATGTTTTGAAAAAGATAAACAAGGTTCAATGTGGTACCAACAAGTTATGGATGATTATGAAGCACTAATATAAAACTTCCCATTTCTAATTAGTGTCGGGTTCTCGCAAGAAAATAGGATGGATGTAAATCCTTAATGAGCCAGTTGATTAGTAAAAGGTGTATCGCAAACACCTTCGAGACTTACCTATATGAGTATGGAAATCAGCCGTTTCCTAAGAGAAGAAGACCGTCTTCTAAAGAAGACTCATGATTCGAAGGATATAAGCACATGGCCATTAACGTGCTTGGCTACGTAACACATGATTTATGAAATCAATATGTGAGATTCGGTTTTATCATAAGGGATACTTGGTTCAAGACTCGGTTTCACCATAGAATCTCGATAAGGCTTTGAGTTTCTTACACTAAGTGAAGGTTCAAATCCAAAAGATACCTATCATTTATGTGTTGATTTCAACCATGATGCTTAGTCTCAATTTTGCTTGAACTACGTTGGCTTGATCCCACTGCGGTACGAGTATTTCCGTGATGCAAATACTCCGATTTAAATTTTTTTAACTTTGTTTTATGGTTTTGAAAATAGGGGGAGAATGTTGGAATATTTTCAACTACGCTATCCAAGGGGGTCCTGGGAGAATGTTTTTTGGTGGTACGTAACTGTTTCAATGGGGCCGACATATCCAATTTTCAAATCCAACAGACGCCATTGATGTCCGATGATGAAGAGACTCATCGCCGTGAAGAGAAACATGTTGATGAAAAGATGTCAAAGCCTCTATAAATAGCATCTCCCGTAACTCGTTCATATCATGTTCTAAAACCTTTCTCGCTTTCTCTCTCTCTTTTCTAAAGCATCATCAAATCATGTTTACATGTGTTCTTTGATCGATCAAGGGTACAAACCTTGAATTCAATTTCCGTTGTAGGGCTTTCTCATTGTATCCCGAAGGCATTATTTACATATTGTTGTAATCGCCAATTTATTGGGAGGGTAGAAATAATTGTCTAAAAGAAATCGTATGAGCCTTGAAAGCTTTTGAAACAACAATCTCTTCGTGTTCTTTCATCTTCTATTGCAACCCGCTTTTTTCCAACAACTTTGAGTAAATTTTTCATATAAATTTGTTGTATCGATCAAGGGTACTTTTGCAAAAACGAATGACTGCGATAGATGAAATGGAAGGAATGGATGTCCTCTGCAAAGGACAAAACTAGAACCCCGACTCCCGAATCGCCTCACTATTGATCGAAGACTTACTGAGGTACGACATGAGCTAGATAGATAACAAGTGCTTGTCGAAAACATGATTTTAGAGATGTCTTAATG
The DNA here is from genome assembly GCA_023531295.1 of Papaver armeniacum. NCBI lineage: Eukaryota > Viridiplantae > Streptophyta > Magnoliopsida > Ranunculales > Papaveraceae > Papaver > Papaver armeniacum. The sequence goes on from JAJJWW010003395.1 coordinate 50,645, forward strand.
AATTTGTATAAATATGCATTCTTTGTATGTTTTTAACAAAAACATGGACAAAGACATCGTTGTGTCGCTTTGCGAATAGAGCCTCGAGACTTGAAAATCAAGACGCCATCGACACGACCATTATTAACATGCTTGCTGATCCGAAGGAGGTAAGTAGAAACAATTTAATTGATTCAAGGCAACTGAATATCGTGCTAAGTGTGTGTTTTCATTTCTCGCTACGAGCATGTGAAAACATCACACCTGGCTCATTTTCTACCATTTAATCCCGTAGAAAAGCGTATTGAAAAGTATCATAGGTATAGTAAAGGAGCTCCTGAATAGGTACCCACATATCTAATGTGAACTAAAAGGATTTGATATTTCTCGGTAATCATCATTTAGCCGGAATACTAATTTCTTATTTGAACTTGAGTCTCAACTTCTCGCGAAGAAAAAGAACAAATAGTTGGGAAAGTACATGCCATCATTGACAAGTTTTTGAAAGAGGATTGCGGTCTCTTGGGGTTGCTTGTCGGGTAAGTAGCTCAATTCCGTAAGCTCATTTTACGACGCATGAATATGCCAATGTGCGGAAAACACAAAAAATAAATCAGCAATCTTCTTCTTTGCTCCATGTACTTCAAATGAATCTATTAGCAAAAAAATTTATGAAGGAGAGCTACTACAATTTCATACGGGTTTCTTTCTTGAACTCAAACAAACCGAATTTATGTGAGTCATACGATGGGAATAGTGTAATCATTAATGAGGAGCATTTCCATGTAATCGGTTTTTGCATCTCATTCGATGCGAAGAATTGAAAGTTTTTCCCTTGGGGATTGAACATCTACACTTAGAGAAGTTACATTTACAAGAAATGCCGAAGGAATTTGTTCAAGAGCTCGCAGAGTGAATTTGTGAAGATCGCACGAATATCCGCCGCATATCTACCGTCAAGCATGTTTTTCAACGTAACATAATTGCATTGTCGGGACGCTTTTGTACTAAATATATATAACAGAGTTAACAATTTAGCTATTTTTTATTACAAGTGATGGTGAGATACATAGAATTCATTCAAAATCAATAATCATTTTTTTTATACATGGTATAGTGAATATCTATAATGACCGATTCAGAATAAAAATGGTTTTGGGTCAAATCTGTGAAGCAATTTCTGGAGTTCCATGTTTTGCAAGGGTGGTTTACTTGGTAGCAAAAGTACGACACAAAATGGCCCAGACATGCTAAGGAGGATCTCAGTGTTGGTACGGTTGAATTAATGAAGAGCTACTTCTGAATCGGTACTCACAATGATATGACTGGTATCCATTTTCGTTGTGCAATATCATAGTGCAGGTTAGATGGGCTTTGGTTGCAGCTATCTCAAGCTTGAGAAGGAATAATGCGCCACTATGGCGCCACTGTGCCTAGAAATGAAGCAGTGATGCATCATGATGGTGGAACACAAACTATGGCATGTGCAAGATTGCAATGGCTTTGGCCTGACCAATTCAAGTCCTGATTTATTCAATCCGTGCAATCACGTAGTGATGTCGTTTTTTCAAGTTCTTCGGTCGGCCCTCCCACCGTGGCAACGGTTGTACTAGTCTAACCATCATCTAATCCTGCTTAATTTTGCAAATATGCATAAAACTAATGCGGTTAGTAGTGTACTGGCTCTTTATGCTTAGTTGTGAAACGCAAAGGGAAAATACATCAAAAAGATTGAGCTGCCTTAAAATGACAGGCAATAGAAAATACAAGCAACAAAGCATTCGAAGCAAAATCTTGATGGAGAGTCAGAATACAGATTATGAGTCCGTTGTAGTTGTTATCTGCTTCTGCACAGGATAAAGGCTTTCCACGAATATCGTGAATAGATAAGGAAAGCGAATTTCTGGAATTGAGTAGAGTCCACCGATTTCAATCTTCTTGAAAACCTTGGTTTGTCGACTGTATGTATACGCGGCGACAAACTCCACTAATTGGCTTACATGGCATTGCAAGATTATTTGGTCAGTTCCTGGAATGGCCTGACAAATTATCAGATCAAATGACAAATTAGAAGGTATTGAGATAATCTCTTCGGTCCATTGAATGTCGCTATCAATAGTGGCGCCAGTAGTGCTAGCTACTCTTTTGTTACTATAGTGCTGCTCATCTTGCAAAATCCACAGCTTCGCCAAGAAACGGCTTTCCCAACTGAAAAAAGCTAAACGCTCATCCATTACAAACAAATCAAACCATCTTAAACGATAAAACTTATCAACCATGAAACTAGGGACCGGAATAACTCTGAATTCCTCACTTCCGACATCAAATGCCACTATAAATTTAGGATTGCCATCTTCCGCATCAGCATTGTCGAACTTATTACTCCGCCAATATATCGAACCATTTAAATAAGCAGAATTACTTTGGATATTATACATGGGCACATTGTCGATTCTTCTCCATGTATTACTGCCTAAAGTCATGACCTCACAAACAAAATAAGCATTGCAGTGCTTTTTACGTATTGACCACACCCCAACCAGTTTGGTTTCCTTAGTGACAGGATCAAATCCGAGCTGTAAACATTTACTGGTAACTTCCCTACTACCACAGTGCTCGCCTTTCTCTTCCCGCAAAAATGAAGATTTCATCCATGGCGTTATTTGTCTAGTACTAACATTGAATATGCGGATATAAAAGTTGCTAATAGAGAAGTAGCTGTTCTTAACTTCCCAGTCGACGAAACAGATCAAACCATTTACAGGACCAAGAATAAGCTTATAATTAAACTCATTAGCATCTGTATTCCTTATGGTGTGAATGGCTGCTTTGGTAGTTGCTACTTGGTTTTCTTCACATTCAATAATGTCAGCCAACAAGAAACATTTTTCATCCATTGTTGCGGGTAGAGACCAGGGTCCGTTAAAAAGGGATGTACTTAAACGGGGATACCTAGGCATTATTATAAAGAGACCTGGACGAGTTCTAGATCGGTTGTAATGTAAATCAATGAAATATTCATCTTCTTGAATTAAATACCGAAAACGTTTACACACGCACTTAAATCTCATAAGCGATTTCACCGGAAGTCTACTGAGTATCTCACATACTAACATATCATAATCAGTTATTGACGCTCCCCCATCTTCCATTTGAGAAGAAAAAATGATAACAATAAAAAAAATGAAATCCTAGAACATTTGAATACTGATATATCTGTGTTTCAAGATAAGAAATTATAGATAGAAAACAAAATAACAAAAATACGAAAACTTGCAGCTATATAAGAACATACCGAAGCAGCGATAGAAATTATGTTAATCATTTTATTGCATTCTTGAATCCTTTGTTTGATCTCTTGAATCTTGATGAAGAATGGGTTGTCTGATTACCAACAATCAAATGTTCGTCAATAATATAGCCCAAGGAAAACAGCTAAAAATACAATGTCAAACTAGACCCTAGTCTTGAGCAATCATGTCTAGCAACTACTTAAACATTTTCAACCACGTCTACCTACAGCTTTAGACTTTTTATTTTAATCACTAAACAAACTTGTAATAAGAGAGTGCTTCAAAATTTACAAAATGACAAGGCAATACATCCAAAGACATGGCTTAGTATGAATTTGTGAGGTTTTCTATGTTGCATCGCCCATTTTTGACATTTCGCATAAAATTTATAGTCGCAAGTATATATATAAAGGTGCCAAATGATTCTGTGAACATGTTTTGAAAGATGAAAGTAAATTGCAGTTAGGCAGCATACCGATGAATAATACCATGAAACTAACAAAAAATGTGGAGAGAGTTTTAACAAGGAAACTAGTAGAGATCGTAAAGAAATTTTAAATTGATGGAAGTGAAAATTACCGTCCATTCACTCCCATGGGCCATCACCATGAGACATTAGTCTGATTTCGTATATTCAGAGTGATTCACATGAAGTTATTCTGAATCAATAAATGTGGACGATAATTAATTAAATTCGTACAAAGATCTAGTATGTATAAATACGGAGTATATAGAGATGAAAATTAGTTACCATTTCTTTGATTTGCCATTAAGGTATTCCTGGGGCGACTGTTGTTGATGCTGCTTCTTCTTATTGACATGGAAAAGGCTTTCCACAAAGTTGTAAACCTATCCCACTGATTTCAATCTTGCTAAAAGTCTTCTTTTCTCGATTGTACGAATGAACAGATACAAACTCGCTGTAGTTATAACAAGTTAAGATTAGTTGGTCTGATCCTGCAATATCATGACATTTTACAAAAAAGGATTTCCAATCTGAAGGTAATAAGATCATCTCTTCAGTCCAATTCATGTTACTACCCGCTGTTTTATTCTCTTTCTGATGGTCATCGTCGAAAATCCACAGCTTAGCAGTGCCACGATATTCATATCCGTTTCTTATGAAATGATTTCTCTACCGAAATATGCTAACCGCTCATCCACTGCCAATAAACCTTTTTCTTTTTCAGCATACGACTTATCAAGCATGAATCCAGGGATTGGAATAACTCTGAATTTTTCATTTCCAACATCAAATGCCACTATAGATGGACATTCTTCATCCTTGTACCATTCAGTACCATCAGAATGCTTTCTACGAGAGAGCATGGTTGTACAATGCCAATATATTGAACCATTCACGCTGACAGAAGTACTTTGCAAATCTGCCTCGTTGGGCTTTTTCTATTGGTGATGTAAGGTCTGACTCAGCTTATACCTTTGACTTTGATGTGTTAGGTATAAATCTGACTCGTTGAGTATATATCTGACTGGATTCCAATCCACCATATTTTCGGTAGCCCAGGATTTGGGTTTCCCACTTAAGGAAAGCGTTCCCTCACAACCCTAGGAGGTCACCGATACAAATTCTCTCTTTTGTTTTTTCTTTTTTTCTTTTCTCACAAGGAAGAGGACGATCAGAGGGAGTTTTCTGTAAACAATCGCGACAAGATTAGGAAACCAGCGAAACGTCCACGTTTGAGCAACAAGATGGTGGAAAATCAAGGACAGGAAGATCAAACACAGCAGGTAAGAAAAGAAGATTCACAACAGATGATTAGTGAAGAAGAAATAATAAGAAGACAGAATCTGGCATGGAAAGGAAGACGCGCATACCTAAAGAGGGAATACATAGAAAATATAGAAGTAAGAAAGTATTTGAAGAACAACCCGTTTAAGAAGACATCTTTTATATCTGATATTAAAAGTCTCAAGGAAGACGACAGCATCTATGTTTTCTGTTTCAGTTATGCAAAAGTTCAAAGTCCCACGTACCAGAGTTTCTTAAGATCTCTCACGGACGACAATGTCAGCAAGGTTTATCTTCGGGGATTTAATAGCTCTTTATCAAGAGCTGTAGGATCGACACCAGAAACAGAACTCAGACCTGGCCTCCATAAAGTTGGAATTGTGCTTAATAGTACTGATGGTCTCGGTGTTCTTTTAACTAACAAAACCGAAGAAGAAATACTTAGTAAGTTTCGCGAATACGAAGAATTTGATTATGCAAATCCAGGCAACACACCAATGAAAACCCTGGTGTTTGATAAAGATCAGATTCTGCCACTACCTACTGCCTCGGCTGCATGTGCAAGGAGATTGTTTCCCATTTTACAGGACTTAGAAATGCCTGTTGAACTGGTTGATAATGGCCGGAGGATTAAGCTGACTGAAAATTATGTTGTTTGTGAAGAGAAAAAACACGTGACAGAAAATGCATCTAAGATTCTGAAACATCTCAAAATCAAGATGGTCGATTATGTCTTTATACCAAAGTGCCACTGGACTGCTTCCACAGGACAAACTGAATATTATCATATTCGCGGATCTAAGAGTGTGTAAATTGAGGAGGGTCTCAAGGGTGAAGATAAGTGATCCTGAGTGAAGTACGTTGACCTACTCTAGGGTTATGTTAAGCTAAATTAGGTAAAGAACTGTTAGTTATTTCATGTTTGTGACAACGTTTATTTTGGTGATAACTGAACAATTTTCATGTCAAAGGATAAAGAGACTATGATGATGTTTTCCACAATATTCAATACTTTATTTATTTTCTTTAAACTAACCCCTAAGTTTAAAGATGTACACCCAATACGACATGAATTGTCGTTTGTTTTTCAATCTTTTGATGTCACATACCTTTGACTTGGATATATTTGTGCTAGGTTGAAAAGATGTACACCCAATACGACATGAATTGTATTGGCTATCTCTTGTTTTCCCGATGAATGCTTACATTTTACTTCAGTGCTAACATTACTTCTCTGAGTGCTAACGTTTTTCTTTTCCTTGATATACAATGTCATATTGCAATCGAATTTATTATCATCTTTTGTACTCCTGCCAGTGTGCACAACTGCTGTTGTTGCATGCGTTCAATTTTAGCCTAGAACAATGTCACCTTACAAGAAACAAATCTCTTTCGTTAGCGCATATCCGGAGATGGGTGAGGGTGAACTGTGCGCATATTTTCTGAAACGGGGAGTGGCAAGGTAAAACCTACGGATTATAATAACTAGGACGTGATTGCTTATAAGGTAATTCAATCAACTATTCATCTTCTTAGATACCGGAAATGTTTACATATACATATGAATCTCATAAGTGATTTCACAGGAAGTCTACTGGGTAAGTCACATATATCACCACTTCATTATCAAATAGAGGAAAAAAACAAATTCAACAACCTAAGAAGAACTAGTGATATGAATCTTATGGAATTTAGAATCCATATAGATGCAATTATTGTTGTGCATTCTTCGTTTGCTTTCTTGAATCACAAAGACACACAAAAGTAAAAGAGACGCCACATACTCGGAGTATTTTTCCCTTCCACATCGGAGCGCTTCGGATTGAATCTCGTCCAGTAATCCGGCCAACCTCCAGCACATCTCTATCCAAAACATCAACTTTATCAGCTGAGTTGAAAATATGAAGCTTTAACTTAAGGAGGGCAGGGCCTTATTTCATTAACAGGAACCACTTCTCTTAGCAAATCCATCTCATCGTTTTCGTACAACTTTGTGTACTCGACAAGGAATTCATCCTTTTCTAGTTGTTTGATTAAAATTGTTGAATCTGCCGGAAATCAAATTTATCCCAAATACTTTATTATCAGGAAAGTCAGCCAAGCCCATCCGGAGGAGATCGTCAAGATTTATTCTTCTCTCAGTAGTACCTCCCTCAAATAGCTTGCTTTCCTCCCTACTAACTACTTGACCTGATGAAGCTTGTTAAGGCTGCAACACATTTAAGTTTAACATATTCCTCTTCTCTCCGTTGCAGAAAATTAATATATCATCCGCAAAAAACAGATGACAAGGTTGCACATTCCCTATAATATACACACCATGGGCTGCATCAGACTGGATATAGCTAGAAATACCATCTGGACCTGGAGCACTATTAGGATTTATTGAGATCAAAAACAACTTTGAGATAATTACACAAGGAATTTGATGCAGAATCTGAGGCTCCAGATGAACATCTCTTGTTATTTTCAAAGTGTTGAACGAACCAACCTACCATCATCAACTTTTAATTTCAGCATTCAAATTTTGAGCTTCTGTAACTTTGATACCATTTATGAACCAACACACTCAAGATTTTGGTTTAAGTAAAGCCACTATATATTGTCACAAAAAAAAAATCCTTCTTCTATAAACCATTTCATTGAGGATATTAATATTCTTAGTATGATCATCGGAGTTTTTCGTGGCAATCTCCAAACGTGGG
>JAJJWW010003396.1:0-425836 GCA_023531295.1 Papaver armeniacum
GCTTTATGCATTTTCAAAACCAAAATTTTTGGATCGAAATCGAACTCAATGACGGATCAAAAGGTTAATCTCATCGAATTCAAAATTTCAAAATTTTAATCTAAACTCAATTAATTAACCTAATCGAAATTTTAGTATTAATTAACCAAGGGCATATTAGCCATTTAGAAAAAACAAGGTTAAGGGGTGGCTTGGTTTTACTTCATAATGATCAGATTTTGTCTTATTGGGTATACCCCAATTAGTTTGAGTATACCCCAATCAAGCCAGGTATTAAAAAAAACGGAGGGAGTATATTTTTAAATAAAATTGAGATAGAGTCTCAAAAGAAACGAGTCTTATTAGGATCTCCACAAACTCTCTCCTTTTTAAGTATACCATGTGCCATACTTTTACTCCACTTCAAATTGCTGCAGCAGCAGCTTTGCCCTACACTTTTAACCCTTTTACTTTTGATTCAAAACTAAACAGAAAACCACATATTAAGAAATAAAGTTTAACCAACTAATTAAGCAAAAGATACATTCATAGACATATATATGATATAAAGCAGGGAAAGCTAAAGCTAAACTTGTCTACATATCCATATCTTAATTAATGTTCTTCTCTTGTCTTTCACTTCAAATGTAGGATCACTACTAGTACTAGATCTGCTGCATGTATAAAGGACTTGCTTTCCTTTTAATTTTTACTTCATTATATTAATTATCACCCTTCTTTTCTTGATTCCAAATCTCCATCGACGACCCTCCTTTGTCAGCAGCGGCAACAAGTTAACTTTGATTCGGGGGTCCCAACCGTCCCATATTGTGAACACTCACTACAGTGTTGTCTGCAAGGTTTCTGTAGGATATTCATTCCTTTATTCTGCATGCAGCCTTAGCTGATTACTCAATTCACATTCACGGTCTAGTCATGAAAGCAACATTCAGTATCTCTATAGGCCGGGGTAAGTCAGTCGGTCAATGTGTAGGAAAGAAAAGTGGTGAAGAATCTCTTTGCAGTTTACCTTCCCAGACCCGTATTTTGTTCATCTTTCTTCACACCAGTGCAACTGCTTCACTTATTTCTGTCATTCGTAAACCCGACAATGACTTTCAGATCTATTAAACTCATCAATATCTCCATTTCTTCTTCTTCTTTCAACTTTCTTTTCCTAATACATTTTCCAGCCACGCAAGTCTTCAATCCTCATTTTCTGTAAAATTACATATATGCAACTAAATTGTTAATTAAGAGCTCAAGTAAAAAATGTCGCGCGTACTGGCGAAGCAGGGTTTGTTTTTCTAATCTGCCAGCACAAAAGAAAAACTCCCAAACTGTTAATACTGTGGCATTAGAAAAATGCACCATTAATAAATAATAGTGCAGCAGTTCTCCAATTTTCCGAATTGTACACGTATAGAAATGTCAGCTATAATAATTGAAGAAAATAAAACTAAGTACTTACCCTTTTGTTTGATTTTCTCATTAAATGAAGATAAGTTGGATCAACTGTTTGTCAGTGTTTCTTTTGAAAAAAATGCTTTAAAGATATCACATGGTTTTTCTTTATCCTCCTTTTTTAAGAATTTCATGAAAGTTCGAATGGCGTCTTCCATTACTCTTGAAAACTTAATAGATGACACTGTCATATTGGCAAAACCTGCTTCTTTATTATTATCTTCTTCTGATTCTGCGAGATAATAACAACCAAAAGATTTGCGACATTAATTATAAGTAAAATAAAACATGATACCAAGACTTATTAAGTTTAATTTATGAAGATGGCAACACGAAACGAAATAAATATTCACCTCGAAATTCAGGTACTTGAAGTAGTTTTGGTGCTGAATTCCTGATTCGAGCATAAATTTCAGGCCGTCGACCATGTTCATATGGTTCATTCTCAATGTAAACCGTTGTAATAAAACCTGGAATTGCTGAAATTGTTGCGCAATCTGACCAGGACAACCAGATCATCTTCACGATTATATGTTGCTTTAAGACGTTGGTAATTTTTGTAATTCCAATTGAGAGCTTCCCATGTCAAACAGATTTTGAGCTACATATGCCGTCTCTAATTCTTGATACGGGTTACGTTGGCCGAACTGGTGGTATTTGGTTTGTTCTTTGTTGTTAATTTATGCACAATTTCCTGCGAGATTGATCTTGGACACGCTTCTATTGCTCGTAGAGATTCTGGAAGACATTTCGTGCACAATTCTTTAAAGAGTGACGAAATGAAATTTCACACATGAATATCATGAAAATATGCTAAATTGCGTACCTGTTTCGCTTAGTTTTTGTGCACTAATCCGGTCCAAGAACAACATTTCTTCATCATATTTTCTGAAAACTGTATAAGACTCCCATGTTGGGCAACTTCTCCGGGATGAGGTAGAAAAAGGATCATCTCCTGTTCCCGAGACTCTATAATTGACAGAGCTTCTCCATTCCGAAGAGTTTTTGACGTCGATCCTTCTGTAACCGAATCTCCGAACATATCATTCTTTTTTGAAAATGAGTCTTCGAACATATCATCCTCGACAACATATTTTTCTGAATTTTCTTGGGTTGTAAAACAAAAAACTTCCCGTCTTCCAACAATTTGGTCTCCATAGTATTCTTCACGGCCTTAGATTCTTTACCATCTCGTTCTTCTGTTTAATGAAATTTTAGCAGTTAATACTTTTTAATCCTAAGCTAATAAATCAACTACTTTTTCAAGTTCGTCACATACGTACCTTCTGAAGAAGTGTCATCATTAGGTACCGGACCACTGTTATTGAGATCGATTTGTACCGGAGTGATGTAACCATTTTCACTAGGATCAGTACTGATGAACACCATTGTCGTTGTTGCAGAATTAGCATCACTATCTTTGAGTAATGATAGTTCTTCTTCTTGGTGATGAATATCCACTGCTACATCTAGCTCACTAGCTTCTTCATCGGAATCTTCAGGTGGGGAAAAATATTCTGGAGAATGTTCTTCTTCCATGATAATAAGTTCTCTTGATCATCATCACTAGTTGGGTCTTCATTATGATATGACGTAGAGTCCTCGGCGACGTCTTCTTCAGTATCTTCTTTAACGATATATTCGTGAATATGATGTTCTTCAACTTCATCAGCGCCATTTTCTTGGAAAATAATTTCCTCCTGGCAGCCGATACCTCGTAAAAAACAACTTGTTCCTTCTTTGGGACTCTGGAAAGGTATAAATAAGAGGGATTCTCCACCATGAATGATATCAGCCACCAAATGATCCTCTTTCTGCTGCATGAGCAGATCAAAACTGAAGAATCCATGACCATCTTCTTTTGGCTGGCATATTGATGATCATGTTCTTCTTCATGACGAAATGCATGATATCCAGCATCATCATCATTACATGTAGACCTTATTGGGATTAAGTGGTCATATATTGAGAAGAAGAAGTTAGCTAGAAGAGTGGAGGAGACATTAAAGAAGGAGAAGAGAAGATGGAAGGAGATAGGGGCATTGAAGAACAACAAAATTAAGGTTTCTTTTGAATCACCTTTCATGATAATTGTTTGCTTATTGGAAATGAGCTAATCTCATCATACTCCTCCACACAAACAAAGCCTCACTTCCATACAAAAAGCAAAAATTGGATACCTAGACTACCCTGCTAGTTTACGACAAATTAATTTAATGTCATATATGTACTTGTTAGATATACGCCCCAACTGCCGTTTATCTTACCTGCCTTTTCCCAGCTTAATCAGCACTTTGTCATCTTTCAAAGGACTATCGATTTCCTGTGGATTTCCCAGATTACATTACTGTGTACGTAAGTTCGAACAGTAAATACTTCAGCAGTGCATATATTCCTGCAACCAATATAACACGGAAAATGGGTCATTTGTCCAAATATTTTTAAAACATGGTTTTAATGGACGAAGTAAAATTAAGATAGTGAAATGGACACCAAAAAATAAAGCTAAAGAACGAAACTGGATTCATCCCGACTTAAACTTAAAAAGAGTGAGGATGAAACTCGGGATGCACCCCCGATGTAAATTAAAAAATAAGAAAAAATATTTGAAAATTGGTAGGATGAAATTGTTTACATCCTGGCTATTTTTACATTCCCGTCCATTTAAACAAGATCAAATTTTACATGTCTTTTTTACCCAGGAATTGTTGATTTTAGTCCTTTTAACCAATTTTGTGTAAAAAAGGCCTAAACAAAACAGGACCTACCAATGAGGATTACAACTAACCCTATTTTTATGTTTGTTTTTTTTTTTTTTATGGGGTTAATATATTAATAAGTAATGGGGTTATTTAGCTTTTGGTATTTAAATTTTGTCTAATATTAGCCTTTGTTCTAACATTTGTCCAACTTGGGCCTATTCCTATGCACATGCCAAACATCACATTTTGCCATATATGCACCCATTATAGATATGCCAAAGTGCCAAACATATATGCCTATGTCAATTATAACATATAGGCATACACGACCGACTTTCCAGCGAGCGATAGAGTGTCCATCGCTAGATGGTCAAACTATCGCTCGCTGGTCATTCCAGCGCCAGCGCTAGTCATTACATCGCCCACCAAATTCCTGTGGACCTTACCGTGTCCACCAAAAATTCAGCTTTTCTTGTGGAAAGCAATCAATGAAGGGTTACCAACCTTCTCTCTTCTTCACCACATCCATTTAACCAACTCAGATTTGTCCTAGATGCAATATTTATCCGGAATCAACAACTCACCTGCTAATTCACTGTCCAACAACAACTACATCTTGGAACACATTAATCTCTCAACCCTCAACCACACCAAACTCCAACAATGCCCCTGAAATTGTTTTAACACCTCATACAACCATCTCCCAAATCCTACAACAACCTGCTCTCCAACATCTGACATCTCCACTTTCGTATTCTATTATGGACCTTATGGATAGCTCGTAATGAACTAGTATACCCTCAAAAACAAACAACAACAAAGAAATCTTAGCTTGGGCTCAAAAACAACAACAAGAATATTCACGGCTTCTACAGTACCTTACCCCGGCCCTACCGGAGATTCACCGATACTCAACCACTCAAGAAGCACCAAACGGATCTCAACAATCTTGGTAGGATGGTCCACTCCGAACATGAACTGGATTAAGATTAACACTGATGGAGCGGGCCAGAGGTCATCCGGGTTTTGCGGGTGCAGTTTCATTTCAGGACTCCGATGCACCTAACGATAATGGCTCTAGCTCAACCTTTGGGAATTACGACTGCCTTAACTGCAAAAACTTGGGCTCTTCTTTTGGCTTCAAGAACAGCAGTTGAAAGGCAATGGCCAAAAGTTATCTTCGAGACAGACTCAGAGAACCTACTGCGCTTTATTACGTCCCCTACTCCCCTCCTCGCATATCTCAGGATGATTTAAGAAATAAAGAATATGATACAATAGATTCGCAGGCTGCTATACGACACAGCTACAGAGAAGGAAATCAAGCAGCAGATGGATTGGCCAATCATGCGGCAGATGGAAGCCAAATAGGGAATTTGTCAACCAAAATTTGGACCAGACAATCCCAGTTTTTATTAGTCAAATTATTCATCATGACTCTGTGGGTACCACATATCCGCGCCAAATTGTAACCTAATCTTTGTCTAATAAAATGCATGCTTCAAAATAAAAAAAAAAACGTCGCTCGCTGGTCTGATCATCGCTTATCAGTTTCTCATCCAACGACTACCATTTTTCCCCTCTATAAATACCTAATTTCAAACTCATTTCAGCGCTAATCTCCTTTGTTTATCTTTTTCTTTGGCTTCAAATTTGTTTTGCCTTGATTTTCCTTGCCTTAAACTTTTCTTTGCATTTTCTTAGTTGCGGTTTTGACTTGGTTAATATCCAAAACTTGAAGACTTCTTTGCTTCTTACCTATTTCTTTATAACTATCACATATCTTCTTAACAACACCTTCAAGCACTACTCCAGAAAAATCAAGTTGTGTTGCCGAATCAAGTTGGGTTTGAAATTGTGTCATTTGGGAAAATTCAAAAAAATAAATTAGATTGAGAAAGAAAGAAATAGAGAAATTTATATTAAGAAAGAGAGAATTAGAGAAAAAAAATACATAAAAATTTTGTGGTAAGTTCTAAGTTTGAAAATTACCTATTTATAGCGATAAAGAACTAGCCGTTGGCGCTAGAGTCAATATCGAGCGATATTCATGGCAGCGCTGGCGATAAAGACTTTATCGTTGGCAATATTGTCAATAACGTTCGCTGGGAACTCTGTCACTCAGGGGTTTTCCCATAGTGGCGCAACTCATTTGTCATGCCACCTGGTATGCCAAACAACATTTTTTTATCATGTGCATAGGAATAAGCCTTAGTGTTTAGTACCTGAAGTTCATGTTGACACATGTGTTGACTGTGTATAAGTGAGACGTTTATAAATTTCATTCATTTAAATATGTATCTGCTAATGCATGTTGTAATTGACTGAAATTTATAAACATCGTCACTTATGCATATTTGTCCTTAAAAACAATGACGGACCATTTCTTAACCTATCATACACATGGACGATCCATTTTAGATAAAGATTAATGACTAAGATTGTGAAACTTGTTTCTTTTATTCATTTCTCACACTTAAGATATTCCTGAACAAACCATCTGCATCTCCTTCTTCAAAGGAATCAAAACCATTACTGAGAGAGAAGCTTGAATTTAGTGGCAGCTTGTTTGCGTATCAAAAAAGAGAGAAACCCCAAATCTCAAAATCGATTTCATCTCATTTTTTTTCATTTTTAAATTCCATATTGATACCATCTTGTTCTCAGAAAGCATTTCCCTGTCTATTTTTTTCTCTTCTCTGATTGAAAAAAATAAACCTAGATTTTTTCCAATTAAATCGGAAATAAATACCAGAATCAATTGAATCTGGATTCCTATTTAACGTCGAAACCTATTAATCGTCTTCCTTTTTTGTCATACCTAAGATTTAATTTCGTACTGATTTTCTGAGCTCTAGTTTTCGGCATTTGGATTTGATTAAGTCCCGAAGAAATTTCATGTTTGATTTCAGCTTAATTTGGGCTCTCGTTCGTATTTCATTCATGGGTTTGAAGAAAGTTGAAGGTTTTTCTTGTGTTCGATTTTGGTTTGGGAGATGAAATCAGGGCTTACAGTACCCCTGGTTAAAATTTTGGTAATTTTGTGTTTGTAATGTGTTCTTGATGGTACCAGTTCAAAAAGTTTCAAAAATTATTTGTGATCTTAGATGAATTAACAATCAGAGATGGGTAGTGATTTGAAGATGAGCTTTGGGTTTCCAATTATGTAGCTGATGAAAATCTTGAGTATGTGTTTTGTAACATCAATACCTAAAATTATAAGATGGTTTATGATCTGAAATACTCAAGAGAAGAAGAAGATGTTCTTCTCTGCAAATTGAATTAAAACGGAGAATGTAGTTGAATGGAAGCAAGAACCCTAGATTTTTCGCTCAAGGATATATAGTTTCCTAACGTTCATCTTAACGACATTAACTAATTAGATTTTATTTAATTTTTTAATAATTATTAAACAGAAGTTAATTTATTAAA
This sequence comes from Papaver armeniacum, assembly GCA_023531295.1. Classification (NCBI taxonomy): domain Eukaryota; kingdom Viridiplantae; phylum Streptophyta; class Magnoliopsida; order Ranunculales; family Papaveraceae; genus Papaver; species Papaver armeniacum. The sequence continues at coordinate 7,578 of JAJJWW010003396.1, forward strand.
TGGTCGATGAGTGTCAACGTTCATTCCAAGTACCAAACTCAAAATTGGACAAATGTTAGACCAAACACTAATGTTGGACAAAACCTAAGTACCAAAACCCAAATAATCCTAATAATCAATATAGTACAATTAATTAACAATGACATTTTTATCGAAAATATTAGATAGAATCATGGTCGACATTTGAATTCGTTTGTGCATGTGGGTTTGTTAGAGCACTGTTCGGTCTAACTCGCAAGCGTTGCTATATCAAGCTTGTTTATCAAGTTTAGGTGATCAAAACTATAAGTCTTGATTTCTAGTCTACTTATAGCTATGTCTCGGATTAGGATAGAATGTGTAGTTGAGATTTAGACTTCACGGCGTTCATCGATTGAAGACGAAGATCTACTGAGGAGAGCTTGGAGGAACTTCATCAATAAAAGGTATGTGGAGACTAAAACTTATCTATCACTCAGAAGTATATTCTATTCTATCTCATATTGAGACTAAGTCGTATAGCTATATAGACTTTTACATTATACACATTTGATATTTCGAGTTGAGTTTATCTCGCTTATATCTTTCTCGAAATATGTGTTGGAAGCTTTTTTCTTTAGCTATGTTCATCATTATTCTTGACGAGTTTAGTTGGAAACAATTTATTTGTTGGTGTTGATACATGAAAAAATACCTCTTAACAGGCTTGGGGTGCTCCTAAGGATAGAGATAAATTTGAAATAAGGTATGGGGACTTGGGGACTAAACCCAAGCCCAAATGTAAAATACCCATGAGAGAGGAAGGACAAGGAGGTAATTAATAAAGAAGAAGGAGGTTATATTAAGGAATGTCATTAAGAGTAATTAAGAAAGGTTAGGACATGTGTCATGATGACATAAAACGAGGGGCTTTTGGGAAAGCCTATATAAGAAAGGACAAGGTACAATTGAAAGGCAACTCTCTCTCTTACTATTCTTGGTATTGCGAGGTCATTTTGGTGTGGCTAGGACTCGGTAGGACCTAAACACGATTCACCCTCAACAGTTGGAAACTAAATAATAAGTCAAAAGATGATCATGTGAAAATTGCCTTGAAACATCTTACATGATTTGTGTGAGACAGTCATTTGATGTAGACTCGGAATGTTTCGTATTGATTATTCGATCACTTGAAAATTACTTATAAGCTAATAGTTTGTGTGAGACAGCTATTGTCGTCTTCTAAGGATGTTTTGATGTGTTGTAGAAAGTGGTAACAAAAGTTCGTTTCTCAGACTTGTAGAGATTCGATTTTAGACTCAAATTAAAATAGAAAACTTAAGAAGTTGTCGTTATCAAGATTATAGCACTGAGACTCAGGATTCCACCAATCACCAATTTTTATGTGATTTAATCTAATCAATATTCATGCAATTCTTTACGTTTAAAGTGGTTCTAATATTTTTGCCTAGACAAGTAGATTCTCAAAACAATAGTTGTAAATCAAAGCATGGACCATCAAAAGACTTAACCTAAGAATGACCCATCAATTGAGAACACAACCACTTAATCGTAATCATATATTCGATTTCAGTTCAAAGGCAAATAATCATAAAAGAAATTGCAAAAATCATTAAAATTAGAGATTACCACATAATAATTGGAAAAATGGCTTCCTCCGTCGCCTCAGCAATGGGGTTTATCTCCTCATGTTATTCACGTTCTCAAAGTAGGTGTTCATAGCTCAAAAGGGTGAAAAACAAGAGAAAACTACTAGAGCAGACCGTTTGCAACGTTTTACACCAAGTTACAAACTGACTGTTACAGAGAATTGTCGCAATATAAACTGTTACAGGAAACGATAGAAGAGGTATGCTGTAGAATAAAAGACTGCTCAAAAGGGTCTAATGTTCTTCGTGTTCTTCCTTCTACACCAGCAGAACTCGACTTCCTGCAACTCCTCCTGTTGATCTTTGTGGTGTTCTAAACTTCCCCTAACTTCTTCTAAACTTCAATACCTTCTCCTGGAACTCGACAACTCCTTTTATATCATTCATAAACCTTCAAATACCGATTAAATTTCTTCTTTTCTTTCCGTGGAAGTCACGGCAATAATCTCTTCTACACGTCTTTGTGTGGTCAGGATTCTTTCTTAGGATAGAGTACGGTCTTCAGAGAGTATTATTGACCAAATCTCCACGTACTTACCGTGTATATCACCAGAAAGAAAATGGAAACCCGAGAGTATCTTATTTCCATGTTTTATAGAAATTACGTAGAAATCTTCTTTGTTTCTGGTTATAACTCGAACCCAAATTTTGTTTAATCTCTACAGGCCAGCACAAACCAAATCCAACAAGAAAATCCGCCTGAATCTTCCCCAAATTCAATCCAGGGAATGACGAAATATCCTCACCCCTGTTTTGCCTCAACCCGAGTTATCTAGCCTATTTAGTCTATTTCCTTCGATTTAATCAATAGTACCAACCCTGTTATGATATAAGAAGTCCATCCCACCAAAATTCCGAGATTTAATCTCTTTAAATCCTCCCAAAATTTCGAACCCTAAGTTAAACTGTGCTGCAACAATTTTCCCGCCATTTTGTGAATTTGAATTTGGAAGATGACCTCCCCCTATCCAGTTCTGGTGTGCAAATAGTAGTTGCCCTTTGGGTGCCCCTTATCAACTGAGGTACCCCTTCTCCAAAATGGGGGTTCCTTTAGTAAATTCTCCCGGGGTGTTTTCAAGACTTTTTCTCGGGTGCGTTTAACACTTCGTACGGATGCCAATAGTAATTTTCTCCAGAGGTTAAAATGCCACTTTTCGAGCCAATTTCGCCGCAAGAGCTCATTTCTCCAAAACACCTAAAAAATAAATAAAATAAACAAATAAGAACAAAATCGAGCACTAACAATATATACAATTGAGATCAAAATAGACACATACATGTGTCTATCAAATCCCCCAAACTTATTATTTGCTAGTCCCGAGCAAATCAAATCTACAAAATAAAATCCTAACTCACTGTCGCAGGCATCGTCGGTTGCATTTAGCGTATGCAACAAGCCTTTAAACCCCTAGGTGTCCCTAGTGGCCGAGTTATAGTCTCGGGATGGCTTACAAGAGATATACCCACAAAACCTTTACTCCAGACCCTAACTATCTACGCAGAACCTTGGAAGGCACCAAAGAATCTCCTTGGTTGGCATACTTTTTGACTACATGGAGGAAGTACCCTGATGCGAAATTCCAATTGTTTACACGAGTTTGCACTCAAGCATACTAAAATTCATATATAAGGAGTTTCTACTCGGATAGTTTCGGATATCATAACCGGAGTCAACCAATCACATGGATAGATTAAGAAGATGGATGAGAAAACGTAGATGGTTTTGATTTTGACTAAGGTGAACGGTGTTTCCCATATATCAAGGCCTTTGCCAAAATAAACCTATCCTAATGGACTCGAGATACGGGTCTAGACTAATATCAACACACCGGCATATACAAGGGTACCAGTGGTCGATAATCCTAACTCTAGGTCAACACAACTGGCATATACAAGGGTTCCAGTGGTCGACTTTATTGAATTTATTCCGGTTGGTCTGATGGTCTGGACTCAATTTCTTTTTTTCTTTTTTTTTTTTCTTTTTTTTTTTTATCTCAATCACTCTATTTCACCCTAGCAGTGGTAACAACTTGATTCGTGAGCCCCACCTAATCACTTAGAGAAACATATTTAAAAAAGAAAACAAAATAAAAACAGAAGTGAAAAGGATTCAACGAGATATGGCGAAACTACCATGTTTTTTTCTTTAATTCTAACACCTGAGCTCTGTGCTTTTATGAATAGACTCTTTAGATGTTTCCATCTAATCAGATTGGTTCCTCAACTCCTATAACCAAAATACTTCCATCCACTTAGATTGGTTAGTGTCATCCTTAATAAGCATAAATTTCTAGGCTCTGAAGTTTAACAATGCAACTAAAATGTTTCTCCCATACCCTCAAACTTAATCACAACACGAAAACCATCTTACAAATCTCAGAATAGAATTGCAAACCTATAGAGTTAGGCACGAGGGTTCCACACATCATGTTCCGATAACCAATATGAAAACCGAAACTACAAGTAGTCTTATTTTGATATGTTACCAAGGAAACAATTGCCCGAAACAATTTTTTCAATTTAGTTTAGCAAACCAAAAACAACTAAGCATATTAGTCCCTTTGCTAAACCGATTGTTCAAAAACAACCGCTTAATTCGATAAGACCAAAATAAAGATAAACTCCATTTTTCTCATCAGCTTCTAATTATCCATAAACTTAGACCTTTCAATTTTAAACAAGACAAGTACTAGGTTAGTTTACTAGCATTTCTTGTTTAGGCATTCGATTAGACTTGAATAACCTAAACCTCACTTCGATAAGTCTAACTAAGATCAGAATTAACTTAGTTTTTTATACGGAATCGAATTGGACTAAACAACTCATCCCGTACACATATTATTTCGTTAAGCCATAAATAATTCATACAAACCAAAATAAATCAACTTGCATAATTATTCACCTCAACCGGAAGCAATTGAAACAACATAGACATTATAAGATCGCAAATGCACCGTAATTTTGTAAGCCTAAACGATTGATACCATACATAAGCAAGATAACAATAGTTTTTCTTAACCGGAACCAATTGAATCACACACACACATCAATTGTACCGAATTTTTTTTAAGCAAAAGCAACAAATATATATAATATAAACTCAGGCTTTTCTTAGCAGAAAACAATTAACTAACAAGATTGTTACCCTCAAATTTCGCATCCACTTCTCAATATGATTGCATCTTCAACGAGGGGAGAATTGATATCGAAATATCACCACGTTGTCATCCTTATGCGTGAACAAAGAATAACAACACACCTCAACCTTTACCGAGAGAAAGGTTGAAAATCGGTTTTAACAATTGCAAGCAAAGTTGAAAACCGTCGAAACACATATGCTTTTATGCTAAACCAAAACCGATTCAACATATTGTGACTTTTTCACATATTGTTTCTATTAGAACCCCTCATAATCCTTTGATAAAGCCTACCTACAAGGGTCTAGAACTTAATCCCGCTAAATCAAAAAGTCACCCAAACCATGAGGTTCACAATATATGAGATCGAATATTAAGGTAGTAAAACCGAAATCAAACATCCCATAAATATACATAGCAATAAGGTAAAAGCAAGTAAGCACAGGCTATGTAAACCAAAAACTATCACAAGAAAAATTACTCAAACAAATAATTTTATTCAAAATAGTTTTATTCACAAGCACGTTTTTTTCTTATGAATAAAATTATTTGTTTGAGTAATTTTTCTTGTGATAGTTTTTGGTTTACATATCCTGTGCTTACTTGCTTTTACCTTATTGCTATGTATATTTATGGGATGTTTGATTTCGGTTTTACTACCTTAATATTCGATCTCATATATTGTGAACCCTCATGGTTTGGGTGACTTTTTGATTTAGCGGGATTAAGTTCTAGCCCTTGTAGGTAGGCTTTATCAAAGGATTATGAGGGATTATAATAGAAACAATATGTGAAAAAGTCACAATATGTTGAATCGGTTTTGGTTTAGCATAAAAGCATATGTGTTTCGACGGTTTTCAACTTTTGCTTGCAATTGTTAAAATCGGTTTTCAACCTTTCTCTGGTAAAGGTTGAGGTATGTTGTTATTCTTTTGTTCATGCATAAGGATGAAAACGTGGTGATATTTCGATATCAATTCTCCCTGGACAAAGATGCAATCATATTGGAGAAGTGGATGCCAAATTTGAGGTAACAATCTTGTTAGTTAATTGTTTTCCTGTTTAAGAAAAGCCCGAGTTTGTATTATATATATTTTTTGATTTTGCTTTAAAAAAAATTCGGTACAATTGATGTGTGTGTGTGTGATTCAATTGGTTCCGGTTAAGAAAAACTATTGTTATCTTGCTTATGTATGGTATCAATCGTTTAGGCTTACAAAATTACGGTGCAATTGCGGTGCTTATAATGTCTATGTTGTTTCAATTGCTTCCTATTGAGGTGAATAATTATGCAAGTTGATTTATTTTGGTTTGTATGAATTATTTATGGCTTAACGAAATAATATGTACTGGGATGAGTTGTTTAGTCCAATTCGATTCCGGATAAGAAACTAAGTTAATTCTAATCTTAGTTAGACTTATCAAGTGAGGTTTCGATTATTCAAGTCTAATTGAATGCCTAAACAAGAAATGCTAGTTAACTAACCTAGTACTTGTCTTGTTTAAAATTGAAAGGTCTAAGTTTATGGATAATTAGAACCTGATGAGAAAAATGGAGTTTATCTTTATTTTGGTCTTATCGAATTAAACGGTTGTTTTTGAACAATCGGTTTAGCAAAGGGACTAATATGCTTAGTTGTTTTTGGTTTGCTAAACTAAATTGGATAAATTGTTTCGGGAAATTGTTTCCTTGGTCACATATCAAAATAAGACTACTTGTAGTTTCGGTTTTGATATTGGTTATCAGAACATGATGTGTGGAACCCTCGTGCCTAACTCTACAGGTTTGCAAGTCTATTCTGAGATTTTTAAGATTATTTTCGTGTTGTCCTTTATTTTTTCGTTTCTTTGTCATTTTTGTGACAAAAAGGGGGAGAAATATATGGAGTAAACAGGTGATGCTGGCATTGATAGCTTGAATGTTTATATTGATTGGCATCGCTAGGGAAAAGAACATTGGTACTTGAATGTTTTTTATCTAACAAAAGGGTGAAAGCACAGACTAAGGGGGAGTAACATGTCATATGTTTGGTATAAAAAAGATGTGCGGATTGAATATATACCTATCTTCCTTAGGGGGAGTAATAGCTTTGTTATTATAATGTCAATATCGACATTTTGAAGGATTGAATGTAGCGGTTTCACTTTGTGCTGTTGAATCGGGATCAAGCGGATTGTAATGAATTATTGTAATTTGTTTATCCATATGATGTAAGAGTTTTGTCACTAAAATTGACAAAGGGGGATTGTTAGAGCATGGCTCGGTTGAACCCACCAAGCGTTGGTATGTCAAGTTTGGTTGTCATATTTTAGTGAATCAAAACTCATGTTAAGAGTCGCTTGATTATGTACTAGAGTTAAACTTCGTATAGGTTAGCTTGAAAGTATTAGGATATGAGACATTACAAGTATTGCGAAGACTTGAAGATGTGAAGAATCAAGGAGCTGCAACGGCAACAATCATCCCTCCACTTGAGGTTAGTGATATTTGACTTGAACTGTTTCATTCCCTAACGTATCTTTCAAGTCGTGCATATTGAAAACATAACTGCGAAGCATATTTGAACTCTAGATAGACATAGTATTAAGGAATACAATATAAGGTTTATTGCTTAACCATTAAACTTTGTAGATAAGACATCGTCATAATCATTTGAATGCTATTATGATTATGTATGGGTATGAGGTGAGGATTTCATCCTAGAGAACAATGTTTACATGTGTTCTAAGGAAGTAAGTTCATAAACTTGTTTGTGAACCGAAAAGGAAATTGCAGTGTTATTGGTTTTGTTATTCATTGCATATCTTATGAACAACCAATATGTGTGATAGAGTATAACCACTCACAACTTGTTGTGTTCTTGGTAGAACTATTCACAAAGGCCTCGACTTATGTATTGGTATAACTTTTATTAGTAAAACCGATCTTAAGTAATCACCTGTGGTATGATCGGATTTTGTAAGTCTGACCTTGTAAGGGAAAGAGAACCGATCCTTGTAAGGGAAAGGGAACGATCCTAGTAAGGGGTGCAAGACATCAAAGGGAACCGATCCTTGTATGGGGTGCAGCAGGGTTTATAGCAGAAAGGGGAACTGATCATATGGACATGTGCAACACATATAAGTTATATACCATATATATGTGGGGAACCGATCCTGGTACCTAGTCAACCGAACTTTTTGGAAGCTAGTGTGACTATGCACAATACTCAGATGGAGGTAGAACCGAAACTTGTTTTGGTAGAACCGTAAACCCATAATTGAGATTGAATGTTGGTTCGATCAATCACATAGTTCTTGAAAGTCGATGAACCAATTCTAAACTTGTTTGGAAGTGTGGCAAATCGGTTTCAAGGTTGGAAGTGTGATAGAGAACTTACAAAGTTAAGATGTCGACAAACTTTGAACACGCGCCGTGAATGTTTATTTCTATAATTGTTCAAAGATATTCCTTAACGGCTAAGGGAAGAGAATCCTAGGATCGAAACATAAGTAAGTTAAGAATCTTTTAATTAAGGTTATTAATTTCATTTGTAGGGAAATTACAGAATTAGTAATGTGCATTTACTAATTAGATTTTTTCGAGAGATTTCGATCGTTATTTTTTGGATTAAGAGCATCTCAGAATTATGAAAACCGAATCTCAGTGCTTTTATGAATATCTTGAGAATATTTTCGGTTTTGGAAATTCCTCGGGTGTCCAAACTTCCTTGTCTATAAATACACGAAGTTTGCCTTTCTAGCAAATTAATCCTTCGTAACAACAGATTTACTCTTTTGTTGTTGTTATTGGTGTAGTAGCCTATTCGAGAGATAAGAGTAACCTAATTAGGAGAAATCTCTTACAACCGCTCGATTTAAAAAAGTCTTCTTTGGGATTGAGAAGCTCTTAGCGACCCGTTGGTGGGATACTAGATAATTGCGGTTTATCTTTGTTTTTCGGTTGATTTGATTGACTAACGGTGATTGAAATATGATTGCACCTAGTTTGTTTATTCTTGAGAATCTTTCTTCGATATAAGATTCACTCAAACTAGTTGACGAGAGTTTCGACAGGATCTTTAGACTGTTGTTAGTTCTAAAGACGATCTTGTGATAATCCATTGTTAGCAGACTCCGTTCTATGCGTGATTAATCACAAGAGATTCAAGTGATTGTGTGCAAATTTTTATTGAAGATTTAAGAAGATTTGAAGACAAAGAAGATATTGAAGATCTGACTTGGGTTTTATAATCTTTGGTGTGCACAATACTTGTTTGGGTAAAAGAGGATCCAATTAACAATCGGTTTATCCTTGTGGTATATTGGATTGATTAATTGAGTAGATCGGCATCAATACGTTTCCTTGTGATTAAAGGTATTGATTGGCTTAATCTTAAACGATTACCTTTGGGTGATTGAACATAAGATAGATCTAAGGACCCGACGAAGGAGTTAATGTTAAGGTAAATAGAAGAGCCTTTGTCCGACTCATATCACTTGGTTGAATAGAGTTGATACCAAACAGATTTGTTGTTCCTAAACTGTTTGGAATACGAACCAAAGGAATTGTTCCAAGTACGTGACTTATTCACAAGTTGGAGGCGTGGGAATACAAACGAAACTAAGTGAACTATAGGGTTAGTTACTTGGTCTCAACTATACGAAGTTAGGTGTAATTTTGTGTAGCGGCTTAACCACGAGAGTATTCAATTCTGACAAGGTCCCGTGGTTTTTCTCGCATTTGCGGTTTCCTCATTAACAAAATCTTGTTGTGTCATTTACTTTTATTTTCCGCATTATAATTGTTTTATTATAATTAAAGTAAATCACACAAACGTTAATTCCTATTTACTTGATAAGCAATCCTATTGTGTTTGGTTAAGTCCGAACCTTTGTATCAAGTAAACATACTTCGTTGTTGTATTGTCTCGATCTCGTATCCATAGACGATCACACGAAGTGTGGGCGATTAGTTGTATTGTCTCGACTCGGTCAATAGAAAATCACTTTGGAGAAAGGACTTATAGGTAGGAAAAGTTTTAGCTTGAGGTATATTTGGGTACCCTCTCCTTGTCACTTCTTCGATGATTTGTACTGTAATATGTCCTTTGTAGGGTTGAATTGAAGATACTTATTTATTTGATTAATCAATTTTTTGGGTCCAGATTATATTTTCAAAAGTGACCGAACATCTATGTTTCCATATGAACTAAAGAATAATAGCAATTTTTCCGAAAATTGCGCAGAAACGACGGGGTCGATTATCCATTCTTCTACCCATGCATGTGCTTACCGAATCATTTACTATTTGAGAATTAACTACGTCTATAGAGCACCCAAACCATATGAATCTGGAAAAGGACAAGACCTGAAAAAGGTGTTGCTCTATTTCTTAGGCTTGTAAGTTGCATATTGGACAATCTAAAGATGAAATATGAGATGCAGTATGCTAGCAAAAGAGGGAGCATTTTTCGAAAGTTAGTTTTCAAGTAAACAATTTAATCCTTAGAATTACTTGTAAGTTCCATAATTTTTTCCAAGGGAATTCCTTATTGTCTTCATCTTCGAGGAATTTTGGTTGATCAAAAAATTGTAGATATTTTTACCTGAGCAAACTTTCCGCAGTGATGTTTCCATATAATTTTATCCGAAGTCTTTTCATTAATTATGCGATAATGCTAGAATTTTCTCTGTAGTTTGTATTGAGAAGAATTCATCTAGTTTTGTATTGTCCCAATTTTCTTCGGGAGTTATTAGTTCTTGTACATTCTTAAGCAGTGGTTCATCTTTGTCTATCGGTTTGGGAATTATATCTGCATTTGTATTCAATTTTCTTCCCATATCTTTGTAGAAGCTCCATTTTCACTTGCAAAATAAAAATTACCCTTGATAAGGTCTTGTAGTAAGGTAAAAACTGATTCTGGAGAAAAGCGTAAAAGTGGTTAGAGTCTAGACCCTAAATAAATGTACTGCACATGAGTACTTTATATTCGAGAGATCAATGCCCAATCTCGCCTAATTAAACCAAGAAATGGCCGTTCCAATCTTGCTTTGGTCACAAAATGAAGGAGAATGGTTGATCTTAGGGAGGGAAGCAGAGAAGGTGTTGAGATCAGAGAGAGAGGCTATATAAGGTGTGGTTGTTTTATGACTTGTATCAGAATGTGGAACTTTCTTGTAAAATATAAAGTGTGTGTTCTCTGTGTTTTTTTGGATACTTGTGTTAGTTGTTGAAAAATTAGATTAAAAATCTATTTATATCAAGTCACGGATCGAACACCTTGATCTCATAAGAGGTGGGAGTTGTGGAGTAGTGACATAGTGGAGATCATGTGAAGGTGGTACAAACCGTGCCCCTATTGTGAAGGTAGGAATGAACGGTTTGTGTACCACTTCTCTCTTTCGTTAATCGCCCACTCTTCCGTCACTTTCTCATAATAAGTGTATTGCACACCGCACGCCGTAGGCCGCTAGACCGATCCCCTGATGAACATCCCCCATTTGTGACATTATTGATGTCCCAAGTAAAATATGAAAGAAGTCATCTTACATGACTAGCTTGTCATGCATGACTAGACTGACCCGTATGACTTGGTATACAAGTTGTGTTGTATAGAACGTGGTTATCCTAACACCTCTCCTTGACTGAAGAGTAGTTGTGAGAGGTAGATAAGAAGATGTGATTGTTTAACCAACTAAATATGTGGTGTTGATCATGCATGTAACGCATGAACCAATCACGTGTGAGTTATGCTACATGTGGGTCATGAGAGGCAAGTCAAGCAATGCTTTTCATGATATCAACTAGAGGTGATGGGCGGTTATGAAAGAGTGGAGAAAAAGATATCTCGAAGTATGGAAGTAGTCACGCATATGTAGCATGACATATGGTCTCATAATCACATTAACTCACCTCTTGAATGAAAGAGTGAATGGAAGTTTATGTTAATACATGAAGAAATTCGTGAAATTTTGTAGTCGAAAATTGGATGTGAGACCCTTCACTAAAGCTGCCAGAGAATCTTCATACAAACTCAGATTTTGATGGTTGTCCTGGCCCATTCTTATCGAAAAATAATTTCCTATCTTCTAACGAGGAATATTTAGGTTTTGATCTCGTTTAGGATGTGTTTATGGGTGAAAACTATCTGCTAGGTTTTGGTAATTTGGGGTGTGTGGATGAGAAATGAGTCTAAACCTTAAACAAATGCACTACACGGGAGTGCTTGTAGATTCGAGAAATCAATCAGAAAATCCGGCTTAAAACCAAGAAATGGCCGTTTCCAGGACTTGTTACAGTCACAAAGTGAAGGAGATGGGGTTGATCTTAGGGAGGAAGCGAAGAAGGTGTTGAGATTGTGAAGGTGTTGGCTATGTATGACTTGTATCGGGAAGTGAAATGGCTTGTAGGATGTAAGCTATCGATTAGGTGTTTGAATACGATGGTATCAACACTTGCCTCGTTATGCTGGACTTGTTCTTGTTGTTTGGAAATAGGGAGGAGAACCTATTTATACAAGTCATTTGAGCCTTATTCACGTCTCTCATGGGAAGTGGAGGAAGTGGAGTGATGGAGTAGTGGAGTTGTGTGTTAGTGTTACCCGACCATTCTTGCCCACTTCTCCGTCATCTCTAACCGTCCATGACTTCCCGACACGTTCTTGTGATGGCGCGTTGCACGCGCACGATGTAAACCTTGAGACCAATACCCCGCAATATGTATCCCCGAGTTTGTGACATGATTGATGTCTCGAGTGTGTGGATCATGAGACCACAAAGTAGCATGTAATGCTAGATTAAATAACTAAGTTATTTAGGAAGTCGATACTTGTGAAGTATCGTGTGTATTTTATGCATGTCTTTGCATCATGGTTCAGTAAAGTGACGGGTGGTGATCACCATGACGCCTCACCGAGCAATTAAATCGACCGTAGGGTTTGTATAACCAAGCCGGTGAAGTTGGACGGACGAGATGATCTTTGAGACACTCATCTGCGACCGTTGATGGAATTAGGGTTTTGAAGAGGTGCACAGGCATCACTCTTCAGCTTGGTCGAATCCAAGCTTGGGATACAATTTTGACAGGCCGATCGTGCATGTGTGTAGAGACATGACAAAGGTAGGCGCCCATATCTCATTGTCTCGTGAAAGTGTGATCTGGGCCACTCAATTGTCCTGACGAAGTTGATTGGTCGAGATCAATTTGCAATAGAAATTTGGTGCCGCAAGTGCCGCGCATCATGTCAATTTTGGTAGCACGTTCCAAGGCGACCAAGCTTGGCCTGGGTCTTGGCCGTCGGCCCCGTGCATACGGTGGGATGATGTATATACCTATACTTGACGTCCCATAGAATCGTGATCTAAGCCACTCAATTTGTCCGGTAAACTTGAGCGGTCGAGATCGGTTTGTGGTTGGGAAGTGTGACCACGCCTAGCCCAGGGCGCGCGAATCAAGGTGTACTGACCAAGTTTGGTCTTGGCCGGTCGGGTATGGAGATAGGTGGGCCGCGGTGATCATGTTGATACTTAGGACCTTCTTAGTCTATTCTGGACCCTTCATTCAGCGGAGAAAAGGGACGCTCGTGATCGCGACACAAACCCTAATTAGGTTTTGCCGGCCGTGTGTACCGGTTTGGGGCGCATTTAAATCAAGACGACCAACTATAGTTGGTCTGGCCGATCGATCAGTATGTAGCAGAAGCCCACGGTGTTTGTGTTGACATGCTCTGGGCTCTTTGAATCTACATCTACACCCTCCATCTATGCCTGTGAATATGGACGGTTGAGACTGTTTTGCGATACATGTAATGTACCACAAACCCTAATTTAGGGTTTTCATCCCATCTTGCTTTCTGGTTTTGGACGGTTTGGCAAGCTATGCCACCCTTTTAGGGAAGGCAGAGCCATGCGGTGGTCCGCATTGGGTCTAGTAGTGAATATTCCAATACCGCTTGGGGTCATGGATTGATCTAAGCCATCCAATCATCTTTGGTGAAGTTGGATGGTTGTGATCGCGTTCAAGACCACATTATGGTGATTCGAGGTTCAAATATCTTGAAGATAGTTAGTATAACACAGAGTTGTATCTGTATATGGGTATTTCGTACATGCTTCATTATTAATGCTTGGATATTCGTGTTGCTCTGCTGAGAACAACACTCGGTCGTCATCGCATGCCATTAATGAGTACGGGAAATCTGGTGGTAAATTCACGGGGTATATGGGATTGTTGCTACATGCTCCAACTCCGGATGAATTTTGTGTATTTAATTCACAAAATCTTTTGGGATTGTTGCCACATGCTCCATTCTAGGTGAATTAGTAAAGTGAAGAAGTATTCATCACTTATTAATGGCTTTATCTTTTTGCAAGATGTTAGCGCATAATTTTGGCCCTTTACAATTTTAGCCTTTAATAAAATCCACCATCAACATTAAGTCCCCGCTCTACAGCGCATAATGGTTGCGCTATTGTGGGTAGGCATGAGATGGTGACATACTTATGTGAAGAAGACGGGATAAAGAAAATTTACCCATAGGAATTTTTGACCAGGCCGCTAGCGAGTTGTCCATGTATGCGCCGTTGTACAAGTGTCGAATCCTTTGGTGGGGACCGGTTTCCTTCCTTGCGTGTTTGAATAAAAAGAGGAATCCTTGTTCTATTGGGATTCTTCCAAATTTTTTCTATAAAAGGAATGAGCCCTTTTCTTTTCTTCACACTTTTTTTGTTTTTGTTCAGCACCTCCGTCGTGATCTCCATCGCCGCTGCCTACGGCCGCTAAGCCGGGGCCGAATGCGTTGTCGTCCGTCCGTTGCACAAGGTAAGCGTTTTTTTTAAGGTAAACCCTAGTTTGCTATGTAAACACCTTTGCAAGATATATATTATGCTTAGCTCTTCCACCAAGATTAATACGCCAATATTCGCTAGGATTGCTTAAAACAAGTCGTGAATCCATGAATATGTTGTGTCCTGCTTCCTTTTTCATTGTTGCATGCAAAACCTAGCTTATTAGGTTGTAGATTGGAAAGGAATTCGGCTTGAATTTCGTGAACATGATTCCATGAACATAAGAGAACCGTGTTGTGCAAATAAATATGGTCCCCCATATATGCTCGATTGAACGGGTCCCATATTGTGTATGCTCGATCGAATGTCACCTTTATACCAGCCTCGTGCCCTTGACCAACACCGGACTTGAAACTTGAGCAATCTAGGACTTGTGACTTGATCAATACCATACTTGAAATTTGAGCAATACCATACTGAAACTTGAGCAACACCGGACTTGAAACTTGAGCAACACCGGACTTGAAACTTGATAGGACTTGTCACACTTGTCGACTAGGACTTGTCACTTGATCGATTCCGGTGTTTGGACCCAATCCCGGCCTTGTGTATTCCAACGTGAATGTGTGTTCAGCCGTGTGCGACCACACATCCCATGCGTTTTTATATAAGTACGATTCTGTCTTTTATTGTAGAATGAAGAAAAGAACTCCTGTTGAGATGTCTTCTCGGAGATAATCTTGGTGCTAAGTCGGGAAGTGTTGGCAACTTCAAAGAATATGCCGAACATTGCTGACGAGTTTTTCACCTTGCCTTTTCCAAACATTGGAAACATCCCTCTCATAAGATAGTCCACGCTTTCTTTCCCGGTTTCGAAAATATGGAGGCCGATCCATTTTTTCTTCGACACTTGTGATAAGGTTTTGTCTTGAATAAATGAATATCCGCCTTCTCCCATCGACTTCAAGATTTGTCATACTCCACTCGGGTTCTTATGAAGGGTGGATGAGACGCATGTTGAATAATAAGGACGTTCAAGCCAATTTGACAAAAGCGCAAATCCTCACGCGGTCATGGCATCTCGCTACTCTTGAAATTAAGAAAGATGTTGCGAGGCTTGATTACTTTCATTTCTCATTGGCTCCTTCTACTCATACATTTATATCTAGATGGGGAGAGATGACTATTACTCGGAAAGCGTAGCTGCATTTGATGAACCCGCCTGTCTGGAAGTTTTTATTACGAGCTTTACGACACGAAATAACGTGATTATGAAGCTATACTCAAAGGTGGCGAGATTCACGACTGGACAAGGAGGAGAAAAACATACAAGATGCTTTTACACTGGTGGGTATTGGAGTGGTCTCCCAGTAGACCCGAATCGGATCGAAGTTGGAAACGAGCTCGGCGTGATTGCATTCTGTCTTTGTGGCTATCGAGATATATTTGACGATTCCGGAAATAAAACCATAAGGGGTGTCCTGGTTAAGATTGCTATAAAGCTAGCAAAATGTGAAGTTCTTCCCTTAGGTGCCTTGTTCCTTGGATCATTGTATTCTCATCTGGATGCCTTAGCAATGGATATGCATGTTTCCAACGGGTAAAAGAAGGTGGAGTCGTATGTCCACTTTGATTTTCTTTAGAGCATTCTTGTGGGAACATTTCAAAAGTTATGCTCATTCTGCAACTTCGCTCAACAATTTGTATGGTGGCTCGAGAATACTCCGTTGGAAGAGGAGGCGTCCCGAACCGAGTGCGAAACTCGTGGACATCTTTGATAATGTGTCTTACACCTTAAATTTCGCCCATGGAGGCCGATCCACTCTTCCATTGTTCACCAAGACTTTTGCTATTGCTTTCGACGGTCCCGATGTTGCGTTGCGTATCGATGCCAAGACTATGAAATTTGGAGAACTTATTTATCTCGCACAAACATTTGTATTAGGATATATCCCGTCTCTATTCAACGAAGCTCTTACTTGTGGACTCGCATAACATTTGACAGTGGGATGCTCGTCAAATGGGATTTGACCAGGGTGTTCCATTTATCCGTCCGTCGGAGGCTCGAAAGAACTTCTCGGGTATCTTTGATGCCGACGTGTTCTTGGCATCATGAGAGTCTTCCCTTCGCCTATGGGAGAAACCCGGTGTGTGGTAATCGATAAGTATAAGGAATTTTGGAGGAAGCAACTGTGGCTTTCCAAGAATTCTCGGAGGATGTTGTGATTCCGTGGTGATCCATCTTCGATGTTAAGAAGCATTTCGGTTGAAGCCACTTCACCAAATGGACCAGAGCTGATGATTGCAGCCCCCAAGCAAGAGAAAGATCTAAGAGGAAGGCATGTGATTCGGTGATCCTCAATTATTCTAATATGCAGGTATTTAAATCTCTTTCTGTCGATTCTTTCATTTCTCCAGAGCGAATTTTTCTAAGAGTGATCCTTGCTCAAATCGGGAATTTCGAAAGAGAATGTTTTCACAAGGTTGGCGCGCATTCGAGCAGAAGTCTCGGTAACATTGGCCTTCATGTTGAGAAGTCTCGCGACATTGATCTTCATCTTTGAGAAGTCCGGTGAAACCGCTCCTTTCAGGACAATGCGAGAGATGGCGCAAGCTCGGTTGGACAAGGTGCCTACCTAAGTGATATTGTTGATGGGGCCATAATGGGAAATTAGCACCCGTGAGTGAAGTAGACATCGGGAGGAATGTAAGAGAGGCAACATCCGCTATTGTTGAGGTGGCTCCCCTTGAAGAACGTTTTGAGCAGGTTCCAAGCAATAATGTTATCTTGGTGACTTCTTCTGAAAGACCTCCTACAACTGACGAGGCTCCTGTGATTGGTGAAGTATTGGTAATGCAGCCTGGGGCTTTGTTCGATGCTCCCTTCACTGTCCTTATCCAGGTCATGTGTTGGTTGGAGGATTCATGTGGGCTCGGTTCGAAGGGCTGTACACGGCGATATGGGAGAAGCATGGCCAAATTGATACCACTACGAAGTTCAAAAGTCGTCTTGCATTGGTCAACCGTATTCGGTAAGCTTTATTTTCTATCTATGGGATGAGAGTCACGGCTGGTCGGCAGTTTGATGAGATGATTGAAGACCGGAAGTGCCATCGAGATGTGTTTGTGCAAGAGCTGACTTCAATGCTCCTTGGTTCTTCAAAGGGTTCTCGAGATCCGTGAGCTCCAGAAATTACAAGATGAAGTCCCTTCGCAGTTGTGTTACTCGCGGGAAGAAGAGGTTGAAAAGTTTTCGAGGAGTCAAGGCAAGCAAGGATGTACTTCAAAGGATGAAAGTCTCTCTTGCCCCGGAAGGACGAGTTCTGCTGCTGAAGTACTTTCCTTGAAGGATTCGTGCCACCTACTTGTCTTTTCTTTTAGATACTTTTCTTTTTTGAGTGATAGTGAGGATTTCCTTTCATAATTTGACTTAGGTTTTGAATTAATAGGTAATTGAATTGATTTATTTTGAGATAGTTTTGTGAATAACTTTTTCGAAAGAGATTATTTTAAATGGGATTTGCATCTTGGTCATGAATGATTGCACATATCATATGAAACTGCAAATGTCGCATAAAAGGGAAGTATGAGGAAACAAACATGGCGTTTGATCATTGAGCCTCTTTCTCTATGCGGGATACCAAGTCCCAGTGAATTATAAACTATCTTTCTTGTAAAATTGTTGAATAGAACTTACTTGCTTTTGAAGCCTCACTTGTATCAAACCAGAAGTAGCCTCTCTAAGGAAATCGTCCGCATTAATCTCTCGAGATAAGGAAAGCTATTCCTCCGAATTAAGCTTCTTCCGAACAATGCGTTTCAAAGAGTTGCATTCACTGGTAGGGTGGTGAAGGAACCGGTGGAAATGACAATACCTCGGGTCCATTACTTCTTGATCGGTTGTGGACGCCATACATGAGGTAGTTCCACCTCTCTCCTTCGCACTCCACGCCTCCAAAGCCAACTCCAAAAATTTCCATTGGGAACGAAAGTGTAGGTACTTGAGCAGCCTTCCTGCGTTCGTGGGCGTTGTGGTGTCTCTACATGGCCCATGTGGAGCACGTTTCGGAGATGAAGTTGGAAGACTTGTGAGTGCCATCATATCGCGGATCGCTTGCCCCAGTGACGGGGTGTGGAAGGTGTCGTAATATCAATCCGAGTGATCGAATTGAACGCTCCCATCCTCTCGTACTCACGTGTTACTTGATTGATCTCTCCTTCCTCGAGCATTTCTTCACTTAGTTGAAAGTTCGATGCGGATTGAAGCAGTCTTAGGGCTTCGACAAGGGTCTTGAGATATAAATCTTCTAGTAGGGATCTGTAAGCTGCGGGCTCCCTTTATTTATCCGGAGAGCGTTGTGGTACCCGGACAAGTCTTTTCATCCGTGGAGTTGCCTCGAGTCTTCGTTGTCTACTGGACCATGTTGTTCGTATCTCCCGAGTCCCCCGTGATTACGCGCTCTTCTGCATCTCCACCGGGTAAAGGTGTGACTCGACTAAGGATCCGGCGTTTCTTACCTTTATTTGAGTAGATGACTCGCCGTCCCTTCTTGTAATTGTGTTGTTATATCATTCAAAAGGCGGAATGTCTCACTCATCTTCTAGCGATCTGGCTTGATTTGCCAAGACATCCTCCAAACATTCTAGCTACACTTCCCATGATATCCGAACCACTGTGGTTTTAGGGTGAGGATACATCGCGAGATGAAAACCGAAAATTGAGAATCCAATTTTTGTAACCGAGATCAACCTCCCAATGTGGTCGCCAATTGTTTATGGGTGAAAACTATCTCTGCCGGTTTTGGTAATTTGGGGGTGTGTGGATGAGAAATAAGTCTAAACCTTAAACAAATGCACTACACGGGGAGTGCTTGTAGATTCGAGAAATCAATCTCGTGCAAATCGGCCCTAAACCAAGAAATGTCAGTTCCAGACTTGTTTGGTCACAAAGTGAAGGAGATGGGGTTGATCTTAGGGAGGGAAGCGAAGAAGGTGTTGAGATTGTGAAGGTGTCGGCTATGTATGACTTGTATCAGGAAGTTGAACTGGCTTGCAGGATGTAAGCTATCAGTTCCGGTGTTTGAATACGATGGTATCAACATTTGCCTTTGTTGTCTGGACTTGTTATTGTTGTTTGGAAATAGGGAGGAGAACCTATTTATACAAGTCATTTGAGCCTTATTCACGTCTCTCATGGGAAGTGGAGGAAGTGGAGTGATAGAGTAGTGGAGTTGTGTGTTAGTGTTACACGACCCAGTCTTGCCCAATTCTCCGTCATCTCTAACCGTCCATGACTTCCTCGACACGTTCTTGTGATGGCGCATTGCACGCCGCATCGTCGTAAACCGCGAGACCAATACCCCAAAGTATGTATCCCCGATTTGTGACATGATTGATGTCTCCCGAGTGTGTGGATCGTGGGACCCAAAGAAAGTAGCATGTAATGCTAGATTAAATAACTAAGTTATTTAGGAAGTCGATACTTGTGAAGTATCGTGTGTATTCTATGCTGAGTACTGCATCATGGTGTGGTAAAGTGGCGGGTGGTGATCACCATGACGCCACTCGACCAATTAACTCCCCGACTGTGGTTGTATAACCAAGCCGGTGAAGTTGGACGGACGAGATGATCTTTGAGACACTCATCTGCGACCGTTGATGGAATTAGGGTTTTGAAGAGGTGCGCAAGCATCACTCTTGCCTTGGTCGAATCCAAGCTTGGGATACAATTTTGACAGGGCCGATCATGCATGTGTGTAGACAACATGACGGTGTAGGCTCCCATATCTCATTGTCTCGTGAAAGTGTGATCTGGGCCACTCAATTTGTCCGAAGTTGAGTGGTCGAGATCAATTTGCAACGAAATTTGGTGCCGCAAAGCCGCGCATCATGTCAATTTTGGGCGCGCGTTCCAAGACGACCAAGCTTGGTGGGTGTTGGCCGATCGGCCGGCGTGCATACGGTGGGATGATGTATATACATGTACTTCATCGTCCCATAGAAACGTGATCTAAGCCACTCAATTTGTCTGGTAAACTTGAGCGGTCGAGATCAGTTTGTGGTTGGGAAGTGTGACCACGCCTGGCTTGGGGCGCGCGAATCAAGGTGTACAGCCAAGTTTGGTCTTGGCCGATCGGGTATGGAGATAGGTGGGCCCGCAGTGATCATGTTGATACTACACTCGAACTGCTTAGTCTATTCTAGACCCTTCATTCGAAGCAGGAGAAAAGGGACGCTCGTGATCGCGACACAAACCCTAATTAGGTTTTGCTTGGTAGTGTGTGTGTACCCAGTTTGGGTCGCACGAATCAAGACGACCAACTATAGTTGGTCGACCCATCGATCATGTATGTAGGCGGGCCCACGGTGTTTGTGTTGAAGATGGATGGTTGAGACTGTTTTGCGATACATATAATGTGCCGTAAACCCTAATTTAGGGTTTTTCATCCATACTGATCTGGTTTGGACGGTTTGGCAAGCTACGCCACCCTTTTGGGAAGACCGATCATGCAGGGCCCGCATTGGGTCGGTAGTGAATATTCCAATACCTGCTTGGGGTCATGGATTCAATCTAAGCCATCCAATCATGCTGGTGAAGTTTGTTGGTTGTGATTGATAGGTGTAGAATACACCGTATTTACTATCTAGTAGTTACACTTTCTTTGCTATTTTTCTTGTGAATTATGTACTTTACGCGTGTTTTTGAGTTATTAGGTACTCTGGAGTCGCGCGGAGGAAAAGATGGAGAAATCAACCAATTGGAGTAAAAAAGGGAAAAAATGTCATTTCATGGCAATCACTACTGGGAGCTGAGATGTGGTTAAGGGGTGACCACATGTTATGGGGCATCCACTGGGGTATCCCCTATCTGATGCAGAGGGGTGTCATTATCCAGCATTATACCCAAAACCTAAATCGAGAGAAATGTTTTCTCTCAATCATTACTTATCCACCCGAAATGAATGAGAGGCAGAAATGGTTGTCTGAAACCTTACTCCTCTGTATGGAGTGATGATAATGGCTATGAGGCTTATGAAAAATGGGGTTTTGAGTTTAATCGAGATTTACTGGGAGTCGAGATGATTTTGGAGATCCTGGTGTTGCTGTTATGCCATGGTAGAGTTGGTTGAGGTTCTGATGAAGATTAATCTGAAATTGAGAGATCGGCAGAGAGGAGATTCAGAGGGGAATCGTGAGATACTTCCTGAAATCGAGAAGCTGAGCCACTGATGCTGTAATTGAAAGAAATCAGTTGACCCAAAGAAATCTGGTGAAGTCGAAAAGAAGAGTTCAAATCTGATATTGAATCTTTGAGATTTGGGTTTGGTCGAGAATAGTGGATGATTTTGGGTTGTGAGATGAATTAGTAACATGGGTACGTCTCGGATTTAAGGTTAAACAAGTTCTGGTAGTTTTGAGCTCAAATTGGAGCTGTGAATGAGTTGCAGGGTAAGTGAAGATGTGTTTTTGGAGAGAACAAGAAGAGCTTGTGAGTTTCAGGGAGGAAGTGGTTGTGTTGCTATTGAATGTGAGCCACTGATGATCATGGGGTAGATGGCTTGACCTTGAGATGTAGATGGAGAATGGTGTTGGAAGTATTGTTAAGAAGGCTTGAGTAGAATGAAGTTGGTAGTGAAGAATGGAGCTGAGTGTTGATGCTGAAATGGGTATTTGGTGATAGCAGATGCTGAAGTGTGACTTGAGCTGTGGAATTGGAGTTGGTGTTGAATTACAGGGAAGTGGTTGTGCAATTCAGTGGTGCTGCTCAGGGGAATGCAATGGAGATGGTCTGGTGTTTCTGTTGGTGTTTGAAGGGAGTCTGGGTGTGATGACGGTGCCCTGGCTCTAGTTGCAGGTGCAGGTCTATAGAAGTTGCAGCTGGTTTTGTTACAATGGCCAGGTCTGAGACTGATATGGCTATGGCAGGCTAAACTGGTGATGCTGGCAGAGGTTGAGGCAGGCTGGCTAGTTGATGTTGCTTGCCAGGGATTGCAGGGAAGAACTGTGAGTTGCAGCTGCTGTTGGAATAGGTGAATCAAAATTGCAGGTGAAGCTGGTGCTGCTGTAGAATTGGCCTGGGTTTGTACTGGTGTTGGCATGTGGCAATGAGTGCAACTCAGATATTGATGGGTTGAGCCACAGTGGATGGCTGCAGCTGAACACAAGAACTGTGTTGGTGAATGTGGATGTTGGCCTTGAAATGGGTCTGATATGAGCTTGTGACAGAGACTGCAGCTTGTGTTGATTGTACACTGGGGTGAGCTCAAGGTTGTATGAAATGCTGCTATGAGGTTTAGATGAATGTTAGTGCAGGGGAGATTGAGCTGGTGGTAGCCTGAGGTGATATCACAGGTTGTTGCAGGAAATGTTGAATGCAGTTGCAAGTGATTGTGGCCTGATGGCAGTGCTGTTGTGCTGTGACAGTGAACATGAGGCTGGAATTGATTCTAAGTGCTGTGGTGTTGAATTCACAAGAAGCGTGGAAGAAATGAGATGTTGTTGTGCAGTGGAGATGGCGGGGAGTGCAGGCTTGCGGGTGGTGTTATTTTCTTTGAGATAGGTGACAGACATGGAAGTTGTGTTAGTAATGATTTGCATGGCGAGGGAAGAGATGCGAAGCTATGGTCCGGTGAAAGTTTGGTTGTGTGAAGTGCAGGATTGAAGGCTGTGGTATGAATTAGTGGTAATGAGGTGGTTTATGCATCACAGTATGCAATGATGGTGCAGCTATGGTCTGTGGAAGAGATGTAGTGATGCACCATCCTGGTGCAACACAACATTTAGCCCTTGCAAAATGGCTTTGGCCTGACAATCAGTTAGGCCCTGATTCAGATGAGTTAGCCCTAACTCAGACCTGACTGGTTCTGACTGGCACACCCTGACTCGGTTTGACTCGGCCCGACCGAGCTGACCCGTTGAACCCGACCGAGAGTTGACTCCGAACCGGTGGACCGGGGCGGACTTTGCTCTGGTCACCCGAGATGTTTTCCGGCGACCTTTAGACCAAGTTCCGGCCACAATACCAGATTTCCGCGACCACTTTTGGGACATATTTTCTACATGGGTTTCTCCTTCTTATGGGCTTGGTGGATTTTCATCTAATGGACTTTGAAGACTAGACCTAATTTTAGAAGTTGGAGAAAAGCTATAAAGGGAAGGTCTTCTACAACTTATAATATATCTTATTCTTGGAATTTTGGAGAGCCGTTTTGTTTACGCTTCTAGGGTTTGCTTTTGTTCTTCTTCTTCATTATTTTATTATTGAATATTGATTATGATGAACTCCATAGCTATGAGTAGCTAAACATATTATTGGTTATGGGATAAAAGTTGATTTCTCAACATGTTTTTGAATCTATGAATTAGTTTTGTCTCAAGTAATTTATTGTTTGTGATTCACAATTAATAGTGTTATAAGATTTGAATACTTGTTAGGTTGAGTCGGAATCAATCCGATTTGCATTCATCTCTAGAGCTATATTAGGGTTTTCAATACGAAAAAGTTGTTTATCCCCGATTCTAAGTAGCATAATTGTGGGTAGTGCTTGTAGTGATATATCCTACTAGTCACAAGTGAATCATAACTTTTGTTAAAACGTTTAGTGCTTTTACACATTCGTTTGCATTGATTAGTCTTATTCCATAAAACTTAATGCTTTTAGGAGTTAAACTTAATTGTGCTTTTACACTTTAGGTTGCTTTCTAGGAAGAATTCACATATGCATCTTTTAATGTGGTTGTGATGAAAACAGTGGAATTAACGGGTTATACTTGCGATCAAGGTATCCTAGGACTTTTAGTAAATACGAGATTAAAATACTAATTCTAATCATTGATGAAAATACATGTTTGTGAATGATACTATCCTGTGACCAATATCTTCTCCTTATTGATTATTCAAATTATTTACTTTGCTTTATTTTTATTTTATTACTTTGTTAAAACGACAAAAATCCCCCCTTGGTTACTTAGAAACCGAAATTTTATAACAACAATTGCCTCTCTGTGGATACGAACTCTTTCTTATCTTGTACTCATATTTAAATTTAGTTGATTGAGAAAGTGAAATTATTTTTGACGGATTGACAACGACCAAATGGCGCCGTTGGGGAGGCATACGGCTTGTTATTGAGTTTTTAGTTTCTTTTTACAATTTCTTCTTTTATCTTTTCTTTTCGGTTCTTGTCTTGTTTCTCACTTGTTTTGGAGAATTGTTTGCAGGTACCTAATCTCGGCTTCTAAGGATTGGAATTATCCAAGGTGCGGGATAGCTACTCGAAAAGGCACAATACTCCAGTCAAGACACAAACACAAGTTGGAAGTAGGAGAAGAGATTTTGGAAGAAGGAGAAAAGAGGTTTTCCAACAACAAGAAGAAGAAGCAATGGGTGATGCAAATCGTTCACTCAAGGACTTGGCTTCTCATAGGCTTGATACACAACATGGGTGTATTCAAACGAACTCTACTTTTGAGATAAAGCCGGGGTTGCTTAGAGAATTACCAAAGTTCCATGGCATGGTGAATGAAGATCCAAACAAACATCTTTTGGACTTCCACACCATTGTCACGGCTATGCTTCCAGCGAATGTTGAGGCGGATGGTGCAATGTTGAAAGTTTTCCGTTTCTCTTTAATGGATAGTGCTAAGGATTGGTTGTTCTATTTACCTCCTAGGAAGTGTCACAACATGGAATGGGTTGAAGAAACTCTTTTTGGAGAGATATTTTCCCGCATCAAAGGCTACTCAAATTCGGAAAGAAATTTGTGGGATGAAGCAAAATGTGGGAGAATCATTATATGAATGTTGGGAACGGTACAAGAGATTGGTTGCAAGCTGCCCTCACCACCAATTTAGTGATGCTATGATCATCCAATATTTCTATGAAGGACTCCAATCAAGTGATAGGAATCTTATCGACGCTGCGGGTGGTGGTGCACTAGTTACAAAACGGTGGCACAAGCTAGAGAGTTGATTGAAAACATGGCAGCGAACTCACAACAATTCTTGAGTCGTGGTTGGATGTGATTCTAAGAAGAGTGAGTGAAGTGAGCGAGGTGGAGGAACTTCGTCAACAAATGGGTAACATGTCAAGCAATGATGCAACAAGTTGCATCCGCGGTTATACCAAGTTCTCCTCAAACTTATGAAGATGAGCAAGCTAATGCGATCTTTCCAAATCAACAAAGACGGTATGATCCCTACTCTAACACTTACAATCCGGGATGGAGAGATCACCCCAATTTTAGCTATGCCAACAAGCAAGGAGCAATTCAACAACCTACCTTCAACTCTTCCGAGTGGATTTCAACCACAACAACAACAAGACAACAATTTCAGCAACCTCAAGCACAACAATCAATGCAAAATCAAGGTTCCGATATTGATTCAAAGCTTCAAACAATGATGCAAGGTATTTCTACCATGTTTAAAGAGAGTCAACAAGAAACTAAGAGTGCTATCAAGGAGTTGCAAACACAAATGGTCTCCATGGCTATTGAGTTGAACCAATTGAAGGCACAAAATAGTGGGAAACTCCCTTCTCAACCTATTAACCCAAAGGAGGGTGTCAATGCTATTACGTTGAGAAGTGGTACACAACTTGTGCAACCCGAAATTACTTGATTCGGACAAGGTGGAAACACCAAAGGAACCTGTTTTGGAGGAGAATAATGAGGATTCTCCCCAAACTTCTGAGGTACCTATTCCTAACTCTAAAACTCCGGTTTCTACTTATGTTCCTCCTTTACCTTTTCCTCGCAGATTTGCAAGTTCTAAGAAGGCGGAACTAGAAAAGGAGATTTTAGACGTTCTTAAAAAAGATCCATGTGAACATACCACTCATTGATGCTATCAAGCAAGTTCCAAAGTATGCAAAGGTGTTGAAGGACTTGTGTACCAACAAACAAAGGCTCAAAGGTAATGAAGTGCTTAGTGTGGGGGAGAATGCTTGGCAATCTTGCAACACAAACTCCCACTTAAGTGCAAGGATCCGGTAGTTTTGACATTCCCGTCACAATTGGTAACAAAACATTTAACAAAGCTATGTTGGATTTAGGTGCATCCGTTAATGTTATGCCTGCGACAATGTATAATTCACTTGATCTTGGTCCTCTTAAAAAGGCTGAAATTGTATTGCAATTAGCCGATCGATCTAATGTCTACCCAATGGGTATTGTTGAGGATGTTCTTGTGCAGGTTAATCAACTTGTATTTCCAGCGGACTTTTGTGTGTTAGAGATGGATGAAGGTTCACCGGACTCGTCTCTTCCATTGCTACTTGGGCGTCCCTTCATGAAAACGGCGAAAACCATAATTGATGTGGATAAGGGAACGTTGACCATGGAGTTTGATGGAGAAACAATATGTTTCAACATTTTCGAGACGATGAGATATCCTAGTGATGTCCACTCTTGTTTCTCCATTGATGTTATGGATTCATTGGCACAACAAATGTTTGAATTAAACGGTGATGATGCTTTGGAACCGTGTTAACTACATCCATGGATAATGGTGTAGAGTGTGGTAATGAAGTCAAGGAAGCCCTTGGTGATCTTAATTCACTACAAGGATGCTAGGAAACTCATAATATCTCTTTTATTTCTTTACCATGCAGTGATGAAAAGCTTGTACCTTCAATTGTTAAATCTCCAAAGTTAGAATTGAAACCTCTTCCGACCACCTAAAGTACTTGTACTTGGGTGATAATGAAGAGTTACCTGTGATTGTTTCTAATGAGCTTAATGATTTACAGGAGCAAAAACTTTTAAGGGTGCTAAGGAAGTACAAGACGGCCATAGGATGGACAATTGCCGATATCAAGGGTATAAGCCCCCGTCGTTTGTATGCACAAAATTCGTTTGGAGGATGATGCAAAGCCTACTAGGGAAGCACAACGTCGTTTGAATCCTCCCATGATGGAAGTTGTGAAAAAGGAGATACTCAAGCTTTTGGAAGTGGGTGTTATCTACCCCATATCCGATAGCAAGTGGGTAAGTCCGGTACAAGTAGTACCAAAGAAATCAGTGTGACAGGTGGTGGAGAATGATAAGAATGAACTTGTCCCAACTCGTGTGCAAACCGGTTGGAGGGT
Source organism: Papaver armeniacum (assembly GCA_023531295.1). Lineage (NCBI taxonomy): Eukaryota > Viridiplantae > Streptophyta > Magnoliopsida > Ranunculales > Papaveraceae > Papaver > Papaver armeniacum. The sequence continues at coordinate 35,201 of JAJJWW010003396.1, forward strand.
TTGTATTGATTATAGAAAATTGAATGCCACCACTAGAAAAGATCACTTTCCTTTACCTTTTATTGATCAAATGCTTGAACGTTTAGTTTGGACACTCTTATTATTGCTTTCTTGATGGCTATTCAGTTATAATCAGATTGTGATAATGAGAGGACCAAGAGAAAACCACTTTCACTTGTCCTTTCGGTACTTTTGCTTATAGAAGGATGCCTTTTGGCTTATGCAATGCTCCAGCTACCTTTCAAAGGTGTATGGTAAGTATCTTTTCGGAATATGTTGAAAACATAATCGAAGTGTTCATGGATGACTTTAGTGTCTTTGGTGATTCATTTGACCTTTGCTTGAACAATTTGTCTCTAATCCTTGAACGATGTGTTGAAACAAATCTTGTGCTAAATTGGGAGAAGTGCCATTTCATGGTAACTCATGGCATAGTTTTAGGCCATATAATATCTTCTAAAGGCTTGGAAGTCGATAAATCTAAGATAGACCTTATTCGTGCTCTAACCCCTCCCACTACGGTGAGGGAGATACGTTCTTTTCTTGGTCATGCAGGTTTTTATCGTAGGTTCATCAAGGACTTTTCCAAGATAGCATCACCACTTTGTAACTTATTGCAAAAAGATGTGGTTTTTAACTTTGATGAGAAATGTATGGCGGCATTCAATCGTTTGAAAGAACTTTTGATTTCAGCCCCTATCATTAAACCACCGGATTGGAGCAAGCCTTTTGAGCTCATGTGTGATGCTAGTGATTATGCTTGCTTGGGCAACGTGTGGGGAAGCTTCCTCATGCTATCTATTATGCTTCTAGAACGTTAAATGAGGCCCAACAAAACTACACAACCACTGAAAAAGAGTTATTAGCCATTGTTTTTGCTTTAGAAAAGTTTCGCTCTTATCTAATTGGTACAAAAGTTGTTGTTTTTCTGATCATGCAGCGCTTAAGTACTTGCTTACAAAGAAAGAGGCGAAACCGAGGCTCATACGGTGGATTTTACTCTTGCAAGAGTTTGAAATTGAAATCAAAGACAAGAAAGGAATTGAGAACACCGTTATGGATCATTTGAGCCGACTTGCTGTGGACAAGGAGACTATCCCGTTGCGTGAAAGTTTCTAGGATGAGCAACTATTCTCAATTGCCTTTGGAGAACCATGGTATGCCGATATTGTCAATTACTTAGTTTCTAAACAAATCCCAAAGAACTTGTCTCGTCCGAGAGGGACAAACTTAAGAGGTTAGGGAACCAATACATATGGGATGATCCATACTTATGGAAACATGGTAGTGACCAAGTAATACGAAGGTGCGTTCGAATCAATTTAATTCTATCTTGTCTTTTTGTCACTCTTATGCTTGCGGAGGATATTTTGGGAGTAAGAGAACCGCTCACAAGGTACTTGAAAGTGGTTTTTATTGGCCAACTTTGTTTAAGGATGCACATATATTTTGTACAACTTGTGATAGGTGCCAAAGAACCGCAATCTAGGTGTCCGAAATCAAATGCCACAAACTTTTATTCAATTTATTGAAGTTTTTGATGTATGGGGTATTGATTTTATGGGGCCTTTTGTCAACTCCCATGGGAATTTTTATATCTTACTTGCGGTTGATTATGTCTCGAAATGGGTGGAAGCTAAAGCCACCCCAACTAATGATTCTAAAGTGGTTTCAGATTTTGTGCAAGCTAATATTTTTGCAAGGTTTGGAATTCCAAGAGCCATAATTAGCGATGGGGGTTCTCACTTCAAAAACAGGATTTTGCAAAGCTTGTTGATGAAGTACAATGTGTCGCACAAGATTGCAACACCTTATCATCCCCAAACAAATGGACAAGCCGAGGTGTCTAACCGGGAGGTGAAATCTATTCTAGAAAAGACGGTGAACCCAACAAGGAAGGATTGGAGCATGCGACTTAATGATGCTTTTGTGGGCGTATAGAACCGCATATAAAACACCTATTGGGATGTCTCCTTTTAGGCTTGTGTATGGTAAACCTTGTCACTTACCCGTGGAAATTGAGCATAAGGCGTTTTGGGCTATTAAACAATGCAACATGGAGATGGATGGGGCTGGAAAGCAAAGGAAGTTACAACTCCAAGAGCTAGAGGAGCTTCGTAATGATGCATTTGAAAGCTCACGGATTTACAAAGAAAAGACGAAAGCATTTCATGATAACATGATTTCTAGGAAACAATTTTGCATTGGGCAGAAAGTGCTTTTGTTTAATTCTCGCTTGCATTTATTTCCGAGTAAATTAAGGTCACGATGGATCGGACCTTTTATTGTTACTAATGTGTTTTCTCAAGGTGCGTTGGAAATTCGTAGCATAGCTACAGTGGAAAGAACTTAAAGTTAATGGGCACCGGATTTGAAACCATATTATGAGAATTTCATTTCCGAAGTGGTGGAAGGAGTTAACTTTGTGGATGTGCTCCCTCCGGAGGAGTCATAGAATGCAAGGAGATAGTGGGCCGACGACTTTAAACCAAGCGCTAATTGGGAGGCAACCCAAAGGATGAGTATTTCTTGTCTTGTATTTATTTCTTTTCTTGTTTTTAGTTTTTCTTGTTTTGTTTTTACTTTGTTTTTGCTGATTTCTTGTTAGGATTTCCCACCTTGACTTACTTTGGACGATTCAATTTACATTGAGGACAATGTAAAGTTTAAGTGTGGGGGAGTGGTTTATGTTGTAAATTTTTGCAATTTTTCAACTTTTTTGTGAACTAGTGAATAAGAAAACTCCAACTTATGGTTAGTTTAGAGTCACATAGTATACATGTTGCTAAGATTACATCGAGAATCTCATACTAGTGACTGAACTTAGAGATGACAGAGAACATGATCGGGTTTCTTAATTGTATGAGAGTTAAAGTTGGATTTAATCATGCAAGTGGCAAATAAGGTGCAGACTGAATTCGGTATTAGAGTAGTGATCCCCTATAGTGGAGACTACCCATGTTACATAATGTGAGGCACCAACCTTCAATTCTTTGTACCGTCTAAATTTGTGCTTTTAGAGTGTGTGTCACCGTACGTAAATTCCGGGGCAGAATGGTGAGCTGTCCAACTTCCCACCATAGAAGCACTATTTTGATCTCTTGAGTGCTATTTTTATCAACCATGTTGGTGACATCGAATTGCTAACTTACATACCACTTGTGATCTTGTTGATTAGCACCATCCACCTTATCTCTCTCTACACCAACAGTCCATAGAAACACCATCATCATCAACAAGAGGAGCATCACAAATTGAAGGAAAGTTGAACACGTTCGAGGTTTACAAGCAATGGTATAAAATGGGCAGATTTCGATTTGAGTAAAGCAACAAGACAAGGAGCAGATTTTTATTAGTTGAAGACTATTGTACAAGAGTGAAAATTATCAAAGATGAGAGTTCGAGAAATTTATGATATCAAGACATATAAGTTGTGAAGAATCAAGCGGTAAAGTACTTACACCATGGCCTTTGTACTTAAGTTTTTATTTTTGTATTTTACTTTCTCTTGTCTCAAAAAAAAAAAAACAAAAAAAAAACAAAAAAAAAAAAAAAACGAAAAAAGAAAAAAAAAAAAAAAAAGAGACAAGAGAAAATGTTTAGGTTTGTTAATAGTTTTTATTATTTTGTTTTATTTTTATTTTTTATTTGTTTTATTTCTTATTAAAAAAAAAAAAAAAAAAAAAAAAAAAAAGAAAAAAAAAAAAAAAAATTGGGTTTGTATAGTTTGTTTTTATTTTTGTATTCTTTCAATAAAGCCTATGGAAAGAAGGAATATCTATAATGAAGTTTCAAGCGACAAGGAATTAGAGGAAAGAATCATATTGTCAAGATTCTACGAAGTTCAAGAGTTATCATCAAGAGTTGAAGACCGAAGACGAAGATGAAGACACCGATAGAAGACCGAAGACGTTTCTATGGATGCTGTGAGAGTGGTGCTAGCTGCACGCCGAACGGATAACGAGGTAAGTAAGCATATTCCCACCTTCGTTAAATGGTTGATTTCCTTTCGAAGAGATCATTTAAAAATGGGTTTTCAAAAATGAATAAAGATGTGGGTTTTCAAAATATTTCGGAGGGTTTTGCCTTCCTACCATTCAACGTGTCGCAGGATTCTCTCTTCATTCCTACCTGGACACATGTGTGACCCATAAAGAGTTGTTTATTATTGAGAGCAATATCATAAAACCCTTTCTTGTGAGGCAGAGTCGAGACTTTTGATCACTCCGAACCCGAATTTTAGTCGAGAAGGGATGGTTATTTCTCTCTCAACTTTTAAGAATGAGATTGTGTTCATTTATGTGTCTAACTTCTTATGACTAGTGTGAAGAATCTCTATGTCTTCTTAGCGTTGGATGCTATCATTACGGAGAACTAGTAAGTTGGTAAAGTAGGTTTTGTGGGTATATCTCTAGTAAACCCTCACGAGACTATAACTCGTCCACTAGGGACACCTAGGGGTTTAAAGGCTTGTTATTTATGCTAAAAGTGACCGTAGCCTCGACGACACGGAGTTGTTGTATTTTATTGTTTTGTTTGATTTGCTCGAGGACTAGCAAAGTCTAAGTGTGGGGGAATTTGATAGGTGTAGAATACACCGTATTTACTATCTAGTAGTTACGCTTTCTTTGCTATTTTTCTTGTGAATTATGTACTTTACGCGTGTTTTTGAGTTATTAGGTACTCTGGAGTCGCGCGGAGGAAAAGATGGAGAAATCAACCAATTGGAGTAAAAAAGGGAAAATTGTCATTTCATGGCAATCACTCTTTGGGAGCCGAGATGTGGTTAAGGGGTGACCACATGTTATGGGGCATCCACCGGGGTATCCCTATCGATGCGAGAGGGGTGTCATTATCCAAGCATTATACCCAAAACCTAAATCGAGAGAAATGTTTTCTCTCAATCATTACTTATCCACCCGAAATGAATGAGAGGTAGAAATGGTTATCGAAACCTTACTCCTCTCGTATGGAGTGATGATAATGGCTATGAGGCTTATGAAAAATGGGGTTTTGAGTTTAATCGAGATTTCCGGGAGTCGAGATGATTTTGGAGATCTTTGGTGTCTCTGTTATGCCATGGTAGAGTTTGTTGAGGTTCTGATGAAGATTAATCTGAAATTGAGAGATCGGCAGAGAGGAGATTCAGAGGGTAATCGTGAGATACTTCCTGAAATCGAGAAGCTGAGCCACTGATGCTGTAATTGAAAGAAATCAGTGGACCCAAAGAAATCTGGTGAAGTCGAAAAGAAGAGTTCAAATCTGATATTGAATCTTTGAGATTTGGGTTTGGTCGAGAATGGTGGATGATTTTGGGTTGTGAGATGAATAAGTAACATGGGTACGTCTCAGATTTAAGGTTAAACAAGTTCTGGTAGTTTTGAGCTCAAATTGGAGCTGTGAATGAGTTGCAGGGTAAGTGAAGATGTGTTTTTGGAGAGAACAAGAAGAGCTTGTGAGTTTCAGGGAGGAAGTGGTTGTGTTGCTATTGAATGTGAGCCACTGATACTCATGGGGTAGATGGCTTGACTTTGAGATGTAGATGGAGAATGGTGTTGGAAGTATTGTTAAGAAGGCTTGAGTAGAATGAAGTTGGTAGTGAAGAATGGAGCTGAGTGTTGATGCTGAAATGGGTATTTGGTGATAGCAAATGCTGAAGTGTGACTTGAGATGTGGAATTGGAGTTGGTGTTGAATTACAGGGAAGTGGTTGTGCAATTCAGTGGTGCTGCTCAGGGGAATGCAATGGAGATGGTCTGGTGTTTCTGTTGGTGTTTGAAGGGAGTCTGGGTGTGATGACGGTGCCCTGGCTCTAGTTGCAGGTGCAGGTCTATAGAAGTTGCAGCTGGTTTTGTTACAATGGCCAGGTCTGAGACTGATATGGCTATGGCAGGCTAAACTGGTGATGCTGGCAGAGGTTGAGGCAGGCTGTCTAGTTGATGTTGCTTGCCAGGGATTGCAGGGAAGAAATGTGAGTTGCAGCTGCTGTTGGAATAGGTGAATCAAAATTGCAGGTGAAGCTGGTGCTGCTGTAGAATTGGCCTGGGTTTGTACTGGTGTTGGCCTGTGGCAATGAGTGCAACTCAGATATTGATGGGTTGAGCCACAGTTGATGGCTGCAGCTGAACACAAGAACTGTGTTGGTGAATGTGGCTGTTGGCCTTGAAATGGGTCTGATATGAGCTTGTGACAGAGACTGCAGCTTGTGTTGATTGTACACTGGGGTGAGCTCAAGGTTGTATGAAATGCTGCTATGAGGTTTAGATGAATGTTAGTGCAGGGGAGATTGAGCTGGTGGTATCCTGAGGTGATATCATAGGTTGTTGCAGGAAATGTTGAATGCAGTTGCAAGTGATTGTGGCCTGATGGCAGTGCTGTTGTGCTGTGACAGTGAACATGAGGCTGGAATTGATTCTGGTGCTGTGGTGTTGAATTCACAAGAAGCATGGAAGAAATGAGCTGTTGTTGTGCAGCTGGAGATGGCAGAATTGCAGGCTTGCAGGTGGTGCTGTTTTGCTGAGATAGGTGACAGACATGGAAGTTGTGTTGGTAACAGTTTGCAGTGGCAGGAAGAGATGCAGAAGCTATGGCTGTGAAAGCTGGTTGTGTGAAGTGCAGGATTGAAGGCTGTGGTATGAATTAGTGGTAATGAGGTGGTTTATGCATCACAGTATGCAATGATGGTGCAGCTATGGTCTGTGGAAGAGATGTAGTGATGCACCATCCTGGTGCAACACAACATTTAGCCCCTGCAAAATGGCTTTGGCCTGACAATCAGTTAGGCCCTGATTCAGATGAGTTAGCCCTAACTCAGACCTGACTGGTTCTGACTGGCACACCCTGACTCGGTTTGACTCGGCCCGACCGAGCTGACCCGTTGAACCCGACCGAGTTGACTCACTGAACCGGTGACCGGGCGGACTTTGCTTGGTCACCCGAGATGTTTTCCGGCGACTTTTTCGGCCGATTTCCGGCCACGATACCAGATTTCCGGCGACCACTTTTGGGACATATTTTCTACATGGGTTTCTCTCTCTTGTGGGCTTGGTGGATTTTCATCTAATGGACTTTGAAGACTATACCTAATTTTAGAAGTTGGAGAAAAGCTATAAAAGGGAAGGTCTTCTACAACTTATAAAATATCTTATTCTTGGAATTTTGGAGAGCCGTTTTGTTTACGCTTCTAGGGTTTGCTTTTGTTCTTCTTCTTCATTATTTTATTATTGAATATTGATTATGATGAACTCCATAGCTATGAGTAGCTAAACATATTATTGGTTATGGGATAAAAGTTGATTTCTCAACATGTTTTTGAATCTATGAATTAGTTTTGTCTCAGTAATTTATTGTTTGTGATTCACAATTAATAGTGTTATAATATTTGAATACTTGTTAGGTTGAGTCCGGAATCAATCCGATTTGCATTCATCTCTAAAGCTATATTAGGGTTTTCAATACGAAAAAGTTGTTTATCCCTGATTCTAAGTAGCATAATTGTGGGTAGTGCTTGTAGTGATATATCCTACTAGTCACAAGTGAATCATAACTTTTGTTAAAACGTTTAGTGCTTTTACACATTCGTTTGCATTGATTAGTCTTATTCCATAAATCTAAATGCTTGTAGGAGTTAAACTTAATTGTGCTTTTACACTTTAGGTTGCTTTCTAGGAAGAATTCACATATGCATCTTTTAATGTGGTTGTGATGAAAACAGGAATTAACGGTTATACTTGCGATCAAGGTATCCTAGGACTTTTAGTAAATACGAGATTAAAATACCAATTCTAATCATTGATAAAAATACATGTTTGTGAATGATACTATCCCGTGACCAATATCTTCTCCTCATTGATTATTCCAACTATTTGCTTTGCTTTATTTTATTTTGACTTTTATTTCTTAGAAACAACAAACATCCCCCTTGGTTACTTTAGAAACCGAAAATTGCATAACAACAATTGCCTCTCGTGGATACGAACTCTTCCTTACCTTGTGCTTCATTTAAATTTAGTTGATTAAGAAAGTGAAATTATTTTTGACGGATTGACAGTGTTGCTCTCTGAGAACAACACTCGCCGCCATGCAAGACCGGTAATGAGTACGGTGAAATACGAGGTTGGTAAATTCACGAGGTATATGGGATTGTTGCTACATGCTCCAACTGGATGAATTTTGTGTATTTAATTCACAGAATGCTGGGATTGTTGCCACATGCTCCATTCTAGGTGAATTAGTAAAGTGAAGAAGTATTCATCACTTATTAATGGCTTTATCTTTTGCAGGATGTTAGCGCATAATGGCCCTTTACAATTTTAGCCTTGAATGAAAATCCACCATCAACAGGAGGTCAAAACATCCCAACATTAAAACTCATGAAGAATTCATGAGGAATTCTTTCAGTTTTCAGCCATGGCCTAGCTCGCTCTTTAAGCTGTATCTTTTAGCTTGTTAATCCGATTGATGTGATTTTTTAATATGTTATACTAGACATTCATACGAAACTTTTGGCATATAACGCATACTTAAATTATTTACTAATATCTCCCAGCTATTCATCCAACCTTGGGTGACCTTTTGGATATCGTCCACCAAGTTAAACAGATGTGATTGGTAAGAAGGGAAGCATGTAGGCTATGAAAAACGCTACGGGTACCAAAAATACACCACTAACCTTTTCTTAGGCAATCAGATAGACAAACTCAATACAACTCCAAGAGTTCAACTCAATCAAGGAATAGTACCTAGAGTTATCTCTCTCTTGCAATTAGAACGTTTACGTAATCAAATCCGTGAACCTAATTACAAAGAGATTACTTGACGGGTACCAAAGGCCAATGTCTAGGAATCAATCAAGTCGTATCCAGCAAACTAGGTCGGATGTATCTAATATGATTGATTTACACACAACCTCGGTGATATTTCAATTATAAAGATAAACAATATAATGCGAAAAAGAAATAACACACACACCAGAAGTTTTTTAACGAGGAAACCACAAATGCGAAAAACCCAGGACCTAGTCCATATTAAACACCAAACCGTATTAATCCTCTGGACACTAGCCTACTACCAATTAACTTTGACTGGAATATAGTTGAGCCCCTAAAAAGGTATCACACCGATTATGGTACAATCACGCTCCTACGCCTCTTGGATCCAAGCAGACTCCGCCCAATTGATTCCCTTAGATGACGTCACACCAACTAAAGAGTTGCTTCAACTCAATGGAAGAATTTAAACCAAATCTTCCTCCCACAGATTAAGTATATAAATGATTTCCTTTTACAATCAAATAGTTTGATCAAAGGTGGTGGAAATCGATAGCAATAAAAAGAGTCTAGCTAACCTCAAAATTTGGACTTATGCAACCCAAGTGCAGCCTAGATTATTATTCACCTCACAAAGTATAAAACTTGTGAAATCAACAAAGTTTGAGACGAAGAGAACTTTGATGATTTTTATCTATCTTGATCGAGTGAGCAGCTCAACAATCGATCAAGATCAAGATACTCGAGTTATCAAGAAAAGATAATTGAACCTGGCTTCACGAATCCCTATGAAGTCTTTGTAGTCACTAAACCTTAAAAGGGTTTGGAAGAGGACGACTATAGTTACAACTAGGACACACCAAAAAGTATTGTCGGATTCAAAGATCCCAGTTGCTTTAAGTTCCCCTTTTATAGATTTTCAAAGCATAGGTTGCTTTAGGTTTAAGCTAAGATAGCTTTGGAACCAAGCAAACAATATCCACCGTTAGATGAATCTTTGAATTTGATTTACATAAACAAGATATACACTCTGGTTTAGGGCTGCACATGGGTCGGGTTGGGTCGGTTTTGGCCTCACCCACCACCCAACCCACTGATGGCGGGTAATAAGAGTTGTCACCCACAACCAACCCAAAATTACAATGGGTCGGTTTTCACCCGACCCACATTATGGCGGGTTGGATCGGGTGGGTATGTATACCCGTCGTTTATTCTTGATAAAAATCTTTGTGATTCATCAACTTTTTCAACAGAATATCTTCATTTTTGTGTTTGAATTCAATTAGAGAAGTACCCATACGAACACAATCCATATTCAAGGCACAAAAAAAGAACAAAAGTGAAACTTGTACATCCAAAATTATCAAAAATCATAATTTTTCAATTTCAATTTTGGATACCAAATAAAAAAAATCAGAACTTTAGAAAACAACAACACCCTCAATTTTACTCACCCTTTTCGTTTTAAAATTACATGATTGAGCAAGGAAATTTATGTAGTTGTAAAATCAAAAGAAACTAATAAATTTTAAGATAATTTCAGTTTAAATAGAAATCAGGAATCAAACAATCATCAATCACTTCGTTGGTGACTACTCTTTATCTGTTTTTGGGTGGTTGTTCTTCCATGTTGGGTGATTGTTCTTCAGCTGCTTTGTTGGTGACTGTTCTTTAGCTTTGTTCCATAATCATTGAGGTTCTAGTCGTATTTAATTAGGTTGGGATGCTTCTAAAAGTGTAACTATACGGTGATTTTAGATGTTACTGAAGTAAGTGAAGAATAATGAAGAAGAGAAGAAGAATGAAGAAACTATGAAAGAAAAAAGCGATTAGGGTTAGGTTTTCTCTATTTTATATAAGAATTGAACGACTAGGATTAGTGGATGGGATCTAATCTAAGGGTTAGGAATCTTGGGCGGGTGGGTGGGTTGGGTCGGGTGACAGAAGTTGCTACCCGCACCCAACCCAATGTAAGGTGGGTTTCAGGCGTGGTCACCCATAGTCGACCGCGCTTAGGTGGGTTGGTTCAAAGTGGTATTTTCCGTGGGTTGGGTCGGTTTTGTGCAGCCCTACTCGGGTTAGGTGAAACCATAACCGAACCGTATATAAAGGCTATGTTCAAGGTGGTTAGCCGAAACTAGCCGATTTAAACTTAAAAAGCTTAATACTAATTTTCATGAACACTTAAGACATTAAACTTGAGTCACAATCATGTGATCAAATAAGTCTAGTGTTTTTAGAAAATTAATCAAATGCTAATTATCTCTTAGAAATAATTTAATCGCACTTAAAAATAATCGACATGGTTAGTAGATGCACAAAGTACAAATACCATAGTCATTCGTGATTGAGGTCAGTCAGTACATATGTAGGTTTGTAAGCTAACAAGCCAAACCAAGTTCCGTATTTCTTAACTATTTAGGTATGAGTATCGGTATGGATACCTTAAGACTATGACCGTTTGAGTCCACGTAATTATTTTGGTTTGTGTACCAGTTTGGATACAAACCGAAGTTCGAACACATAACTATTTTGGTACGTACCGGTTTGGATATTAACCTCGGGTTCCGTGACCACGGTTCCTACGGTTTGCATACGAGTATGCATACCGATCCAGTTCACGAGTTAAACATATTTTCACGTGATGTGCATAAAGATATGCGTACCAATAACTGTAAAGTCGACATATAGATACTCCACTACTTGTGCAGTACATGTAATGATTCATACTTATAACAATTTTCTCACTTTGTAAGGCTGATAATAGTCCCTTGTATCCGAATGTATAATAGTTTTATATTTCTCTATAAATCGATTCAAACATTCCCGAATAACATCAATGACACATATCACATTTCAAAGCTATTTTAACGATAAAACTTGAATCATGATTTTGATTAGAACAATAAATTGTCCTTAAACGAAATTCATCAAGTATGAACATATGTTCATTATGCTTAGTCATTATATTTCAAGAACTAATTACCAAGATAAACTTGAATCGAAATTCTTGTATATACATGATAGTCTAATTAGTTATGCGATATTGTCTCAGTGATAGAAAAGTGAATATAACTTGAGAAATAGGTGGTCAGTCTTCACTTACCTTTTGTTGATGAAGTTCTCCAAAAGCTTTAGTTGATCTTCGCCTTCAAATGGTATAACACAATGATGACTGCCATGATCCACTATTTCTCAACTACATTTCTATCCTAGTCTGAAACTTAACTAATTGTAGACTAGAAATCAAGATATAGTTTTGACAACTAAATTTGACAACAACCTTGAGATAGCAACACTTGTGAGTTCGACTGAGCAAAGCTCTAACAGGCTATAAGCGATGTGATTGGCCAGAGCGGAGCATGCAGGTATTTAGGTTAGCTAAATCAACCTTCCAAGTTTGGTGTCTGTGATTAGTTTGTGACTAACTTCAAGGCCCAAGAATAATCCTTAAGAAAATTAAGCGGCCGGCCACCTACTTTGGTCGACGATTAAGGACTGAGAGCACGCAGCTAGGAGCGACCGATTGGTCTGCTAAGAAGAGGATCATGCGGTAGATGAAGAGGAGCATGGCCGGTTGGCCAAAGGCTATGTGAGATAAATTGACCAGGCCAAGTGGCCTGTCGCGGCACTCGATCACGGTTTCCTTTTAATTTTGTTTTCCAACTTCCATTAGGATTTTACTCCTAGTGGCCCGTGATAGGCTAATTCCTAGGTTGCCTAGGTTTGGTCTTCGACCAATATGAATCAAGATATCGTACATGCTCAATTTTTAGGGCAAAAAGTCAAATTTTGCGAGTTGATTTAAAATTATGTCAAATAATTAAATTTTGTGTATTGGCACAAAATTGAGTAAATTAGATGAAATTTGCACGTTTAACAAAATCATTAACTTTTGGTCGCTCTTACATGTAGCACGACTTGCGGTGCCTTTTATGCATATCTTAATTCAAACATTCCAGCAGAAATTCTTGTTATTCAGATGAGAAACGAACATGAATTTAATGTCAAGATAAAGAGTTCATTTGGGAACATAGCATTGCATAGATACTTTCGATTTTGCTCTATATTATTGAACAATTCAGCTAGGAGCTTAAGTTTTAATACAATAAAATTATAGAATACCTGGGAATATTGCAACATGCACCAGTATTATTCTAATATTTTCATACACGTAGGTATTAAGTAATAAATATAATTTGTACATGCATACGTATATTTTCTGTATTCAGCCAGACGAAGTTCATAAATATAGTCACATACATGCAGCAAGAGAGGCATAAGCACTCACTAGGTTTTAACACGTTGCTCAAATTCTTTGCAGAATGAAGGCACAGAAATAGAGTTTTACAGTTTTTACCCTAAACTAAAAACCACCATCAACAGGTCTAAACTTTTTTGTTAATAATTTTCCATATCCAGGAAAGATTGTAAGATATAGAATATTCCTATGGGTGGGAAATGGGAAAATATTTGACTTTAAGAAGTTTGGCCCATAGTTGGTCTAGTTCCGAGATTAATCGGCTGGCCATCTTTGTTAAGAGAGCTATACCAAATTGGTGTGGGTTTTTAATTCCCAAACCTCCTTGTGGTCTAGGTTTATAGATTTTGACCCGCTTTTATATAACCTCCTTTTCCTTTTGAACCGTCTTTATTCCGTATATACAACATGCAACATTTTGTTAAATGGAAGCATGGAGAGGCGTCTAATTTGTCAAGTGGGAACAACTCTCCCACTTGCCGATAAGGTATTAAAACTTACTCGTATCTAATTTTTACACAAAACTCTAGCCTACTTATCGGACTTCTGATTTGGAATGTAGTTAAGACGGAATTCATCCTTGTTAGAGCATAGCTCGGTTGAACCCACCAAGCGTTGGTATGTCAAGTTTGGTTGTCATATTTTAGTGAATCAAAACTCAATTAAAGAGTCGCTTGATTATGTACTAGAGACAACTTCGTATAGGTTAGGCTAGAAAGATTAGGATAATGAGACATACAAGTATTACTCGAAGACTTGAAGAATGTGAAAAAGTAACAAGCTACATCGACGACATTATCCTTCCTCTTGAGGTTATTAATATTTTGAATTGAACTGTTTCATTCCCAACGTATCTTTCAAGTCGTGCTATATTGAAAACCTAAGCTGTGAAGTCATGTGAATGATTATACTCTAGTAGACATAGTGTTAAGGAATTACAATACGAAGTATAATGCTTATCTTTTGAACTTCGTATATAAGGCATCGACATAATCGTATAACTGCAATTGTGATCATGTGTATGGGTATGGGTGAAGATTTCGTCCTAGGGAACAATGTTTACATTCGTTTAAAGTAAGTACATTCATGAACTTGTTTTATGAATCGAAAGGGAAATCGCTAGGCTTATTGGTATTGTTATTCATTGCATATCTTTGGATTACCAATATGTGTGAGTTAAAAGTAACCGATCATAACTTGTTATGTATCTTGTTAAAACTAGTCACAATGCCTGACTTATGTATTGGTATGACTTTTATTAGTGTAACCGATCCTAAGTAATCACCTAAGATGGTATGATCGATATTTGTAATTGGTGTGACCGATCCTAGTAATTGGTGTAACCGATCCTAGTAATTGGTATGACCGATCACAAAAGAATGTGTAATCGATCCTTGTAATTGGTGTAACCGGTCCTGGTAATTGGTGTAACCGATCCTGGTAATTTGTGTAACCGATCCTGGTAACTGGTGTGACCGGTCACAAGTAATACCATGAGAATATGGTAATCGGTCCTGGTAATTGACGTGACCAATTTGGTAACTAATGTAACTGGTCCAAGTAACCATATTAAGGTAGAACCGATACTTGTGGTTGGTAAAACCGTAAACCCATGATTAGTGTGTTGATTTGATCAATTACATAGTTCTTGGAAATCGGATGAACCAGTTCTAAACTTGTTTGGAAGTGTGGTATAATCGGTTCCAAAATTGCAAATATGAAAAAGGATTTACAAAGAAATAAGATGTCGACATACTTTGAACATCTTCAGTAACTCTTATCTTTTATTGTTCAAAGATATTCCTTAATAACTCAAGGAGCTCCCGGACCGAAATAAGTTGAGAATATTTTAATTAAGGTTGTTAATTTTATATGCTTTTAATTACCATCAATTAAAATGCATATCTCTGGAAAATAAAAATTGGTAATGTGCATACTAATTGGAGATTTTTTAGTAGGATTTCGGTTAATTTTGGACAGAGCATTTCTAGGAATTATGAAAACCGATTTGGAAATATATTGCATATCTTAAGAATATTTCAGTTTTGTAAATTCCTTGGTGTCCAAACTTCCTTGGTGTATAAATACCCAAATTTGCATTTCGAGCAAACTATCCTAAGAGCCAAGCAAAACTACCTTGTTATGGTTGTTCTTGGTGAGCCGTCTATTCAAGAGAAAAGTAAATTAGGTGAAATATCTTACGACCAGCTTGTTTAAAGACTTCTTTGGGATCAAGAAGCTCTACGAGTACCATTGGTGGGAAACTAGATAATTAAAGTATTATTAGTTTTCGATTTGATTTGATTGACTAAATGTTTGTTGAACTTTGATTGCACCTAGTTTGCTTATTCTTGAGAATCTTCTCTTTCGATATAAGATTCACTCAAACTAGATTGAAGTATCGACGGGATCTTTAGAACTGTTTGTAGATCTAAAGACATCTTGTGATAATCCATTGTTAATTTGACTCAGCCTGTGTGTGATTGATCACAAGAGATTCAAGTTGTTGTGTGCAAGTGTATATTTAAGATTTAAGAAGATTTGAAGACGAAGAAGATTTCTGATTTGGGTTCATAATCTTTGGTGTGCACAAACTTGATCGTTTGGGATCCAACTATAATCGGTTTATCTTTGATAGATATGATTGATTAGTTGCGTAGATCGGCAAGACGTATTTAGTATCTTGATCGGATCCTATTATTGATTGCATAATCTAAACTCGCTACTTTGGTAGTTGTTGGATAGATTGATCTTAACCCGACAAAGAAGTTTATTGATTAAATGAAGAGCCTTTGGCTAACTCATATCTTGAGATTGAAAAGAGTTGTTAAGACAGATTTGTTGTTCCTTTTACCGTTTGGAATACGAACCGGAGGAATTGTTCCAAGTGCGTGCACTTATTGAATGTCGGAAGCGCAGGATACCGAAGAAACTAGGTGAACTATAGGTTTAGTTGTTTGGTTTCAACTATACGAAGTTGGTTTGATTTTATATAGCGGCTTAATTCTGAGAGTATTCAATTCTGGACTAGGTCCCGGGGTTTTTCCTGCATTTGCGGTTTCCTCGTTAACAAAATCATGTTGTGTCATTTACTTTTGTTTTCCGCAATTAAAATTGTTGTTATTATAATTTAAAGTAAATTACACAAACGTTAACTACGTATTACTTGATAGTTTGGTTAAGTCCGAACCTATTATAAAGTAATCACACTTTGATTGTTGTATTGTCTCAATCTCGTATCCATAGAAGATCACACAAAGTGTGAATACCGATTAGTTGTATTCTCTCGACTCAGTCCATAGACAATCACTTTCGGTAAGAGGACTTATAGGTGGAAAGTTTAAGATTGTGGTATATTTGGGTACCCTCATCTTTTCAATTGGTATCAGAGTAGGCAAACACGAAAATATCTAACAATCTGTGTTTGGTACGATCCAACCTATAAGAATTGAATATAATGGGTGATTCAGTTAACATAAATCAATATGAAATACTAGCACCTGAAAATGATACCTTCTGTGAATCTACTGAACAATCTGATCCATATAATGATTGGCAAACTTGCCTTGAAAAACAACTTGATGAAATTTCTGAAGATGGTGACTTAGAAAATGATCAAGATGTTGAAGAAGATATGTCTGAATTTTCCTCATTACTAAGTGATATCTCTACAAAAAGACTATATACCTCAGATGTGATTGATCTTCTTGCTCCTCTTAACAGAGAAAATAGGAAGCTAAGAAAAATTTTCTCTGCTTCTTTTATGGATATCAGAGTACCAGATATCTTCTTAAGGACTGCAAAGAAATTCTGAACTCAAAAATCCTTGAGTTTGAGAATCTCAGCAGGAAACATTACTTGTTGAATAAAAAACTTGTAAAAACTGAAGCAAGGATTAATTATCAACATCTAATGAGTAATGAACAAAATGAGTCTGTTTCTTTCAATAAAAATCCTCTAGAGGACAAACTAGCCAACGCCCTTGAAAACATTGCAAGGCTAAGAAGACTCAATGATAGCACAATCAATTTGTCTTCCATGTTGGAGGCAGGAAGAAATCATGGCGACAAACGTGGATTGGGATATGATGGAATCGATACTTCATCAATCAACAAAGAAGTAAAATTTGTAAAGGTTGTTTTCTCTTCCGTTCCAGAAGATCTACCAAAACAAATTATTGTACCTGATCCATCTACAAGCTCAAGCGAGACTTTGAAAGAAAACATCTCGAAAGCAATCAGAGTAAGTCTCAAACTAAAGACCAGCATAGTGACCGAACATCTCACAAAGGTAAGACTAAAGCCTCTACTTCCTTCAATAAGCATTGTTATTATTGTAGAGATAAAGGTCATATGCAAAGGAATTGTAAAATTCGAAAGATGCAAGATGCTTATCTTTTGTTTCTAAAGAATTGAGTAAATTTATCCCCAAAAAGTCTACAGATCATCGGTGTCATACTTTGAGATAAAAGAATGATTCACGTAATTCGAATTCCTATCCAAAGAGAAACAATGATATAAAGGCTAATACCTTTGTCAATAGGAATATAAGATCTGATGCTTCTTCTTGGAGAAATGCAATGTTGAAAGAGATGAAGAATCTTCATTCAAAATCTACTTACTTGTGGATGCCAAAGTCAGAAGTGAAAGAAAAGGGGGGTTCATCTAGAACAAGGTATAAGAAAAACAATCTTGTTGTAATCTTAGATAAAAATGACTACGCAAGTCTAGTTCTTAGACTCTAGAATGATTTAAGAACATCCATCAATATTGATACACATGTATCTTTCAATAATCTGCTTCAAAGCAAAAAAATGAAAAAGAATTTTCGAAAACATCAAGATAGATCTTGCTCTCAAAAACATTTGTGAGACATCAAGTGTTCATTTCAATAACTAAGTGTGTTGATCATATTTTCTCAAACTCGTGTTCCATCTGAATAAATGGGAAATCATTAAAAAGAGCACTGTGAAAAATACAAAATTTGTACTCGATCTATCTGCACCATGAACAACTTAAGTTTTTCTTTCTAAATTAAGAATATTCTTGTATTAGGAATGTTCATGATAAAATTGTTAAAAAATTCAAATTTCTTGACAATAATATTTACAAAGAATACCGATTTAGGTATTCCAAAAGGGGGGGGGGGGACTTGGAAATCAAGTTTTGTCAGGTATAAAATCACCTATAGAACCGATACTTCCTCACAAAAAAAAATATCTTCGGTTCAAGAATGGATATATATACTACTGACATTGAATCTCAATTGAGAAAACTTGAAACCTTTCAAGTTGAGCTCAAATGCTATTTCTCAAAGGAACATAAGAAGAATCATATTTCTCTTGAGCTTATGCTTATGTTAATGGGAGATTTTGAAGTAGCTCGTGAACTTCTAAAAACTGTTGTTTCGAATGAATAACGGCTAGAGTCAACTCTGTGAAGTTGATTGTGGAAGTGAATCTCTTAAAACGAAGATTCAATCTTCTAAAAGAAAAGAGAAAGCTCAAGAATCGGTGCACTGAAGAATCTTCGGTGAATATTAAGAGCACTTCTAGAGATTAAGTTTTTTGCTGTAATACTTAATCCAAACAAAATAGACATCAGTTTTTGATTTCTTTCAATTATTGTGTAAGGTCTATTGTTGAATAAAACTATCTATTATTTATGAATAAAATTATTATTTTATAATTTTTCTTGTGATAGTTTTCGATTACATAGCCTGTGCTTAAATGCTTTATATTATTGCTATGTGTATGGGATGTTTGATTTCAGTTTTTATAACCTTAATATTCGATCTCATATGATGTAAGAACCCTTATGGTTTGTGTGGCTTTTTGATGCGTGTCGTAACCACAACAAATTAATTAATACTTTACTACCTAATTAACTAGTAATATAGGGTAGTCAAGGTCGATCCCACGAGGAGCACGAGATTCTAGTTGTAAAAATTGTCACGAAAGGGGGGTGTAAAAAGCAAAAGAAAATAAACAAAACAATTAAAAGATAAAGTTGAAAGCAATAAGAGAGACGAGATCAAGGAATCCTTCTTCGTTGCAAAACAATGATTAAAGTTATGTTCTTTTCTACTTGTTATTAGTCACAGATTATCACCAACCGTAGGATAGCAGGTCCGCTTATCTAGCCCCAAAATCCCTAATTTCACTGAGTAACAGGTCCGCTTAGTTATCGATTCTATTCAAAAGAACCACCTTGAGGTCCGCTTACAAGATGTAATTCCCGAATGCATTAAGATTTATGAATTTAGGTTTAGTACTAGTAGTTAAACTCGGTTCGCTTGGTTCACTTTCTAGCGTTGTTTCTACACACAATTGCTCCACGGAATCCCTCCGCAAGGTCTCGTGTTTGCTACTTATGTAAAGAGTCAAGAAACGATTACTTATCTCCTAACTTTCACTAGCTTTAGATTAAACTAACAAATTAATTTAGCATGCATTCTAAACAATCTATCAATCAATCATGAATGTCTTTAAGATCACTCCTATTAGTAAAAACAAACGATAATCATGTGAAAAACCTCAAGATAGAATTAAAACAAAAACTCAAATCATATTAAGAACTAGAATTCATCCTCAATCAATAAATTAACTACTCATGTTAAAGAGTTCACACAAAGAATAAGAAAAGAAAAGAATTGTGTGTGTAGAAAGGTGTGTAAAAGATATGTAGAGAGAGATGTGTAAAAGATATGTAGAGAACTTCTCTATTTATAAGCTTCAATATTCTCCAAATCTTCTAAGGAGTAGAATCCTTTTCCTTTAGCAATTCAATTTCCAATTCCAAGCTTTTCTCAACTCTTCCACCTTCTCTTTCCAAATTTGAGTCCAATTCTCCATCCAATTCCTAGCCCAAGTCTTCACACCCATGAGAGAAGTCCATAGAAAATTCGGAATTTTGCTCGCCGGAAAACCGGGATTGTGGCCTAATTTGGTAGGAAGAAACGTCACCGCCGGCCACGGAAATTTCTCCGTCAAGAGAATATTCGACGGAATATTCCGTCAGTCCTCCGTTAGGACTAACGGTCAAAGTGGTCGACCATCAGTCAACTGTTAGTCAAAGGTCAAGGAGAAGGAGTGAGTCAGACTCGAGTTAGCTTCTGACTCGCCTAAGCTGGGCTTACTCACTGAGTCGGGCCGAGTGGCTGCCTTGGGCTGACTTAATCTAATTCAGCTCACCGGAATCGGTCATCGGGCTCGGTACGGAACGGTCATCGGGCACCGAGTTAACTCGCCAGAACAAAGAATCGGCCGAGTTCTGTTCATTTATAGGACTTCCCAGGCCAATTTTTCCGGCCGATCTTTAGCTTCACATCCCTGTAAAAGTCCTATCACATACATCTAATTCATTCACAGCTTCATCAATTTCATAGCAGCATCAATTCTGCCTTGTAACATCGTGAAATCACCTTGAGCTTCACTCATTACTCAAGCTGCTCTATAACCAACAAAGCCTAATTCTATTTTACAAAGGCGAGCCTTAGTTCCTTCTTCCGATTCTCGGCCAAGCCACCAGATACAGCCCATTTTGCAACATCGAACTTGTGTTCTTCAACACTAGTCGCATTTCAATTCCACCAACAGACTCTCCGGTGCATTACAAAGAACAAAGAACCTCGATTCTCGGAACAACCAAACTCGCCTCTAATCCATTATTCACCGGCTGTAACATTTACTGAGAGACCCCTAATACCGATTGCTCCACCAACAATTCATCCCGCCACTTTGTAATTTCTCTTCAATTCCCATCTCCTCTTCTATGTGTCTTCATTAATTTCCAACAGCAACACAGTCGCCACCATACCCATCTTATTGTTCTTGTCAGCAACGATGAGGTTTCCATCTTGTAGTTCGACGGCAACAGCTCCATATCCCATCGCCTTTCTTCACCTCCATTTCCTCAATCGATTGCAAACAGCATCGATTTACTTTCCTGTCTGATTGCTTCACTGGGTTTCGATCTGCTTCTGATAAATTTCATCACATCGCCATCTAACAGAACCAGATCCATCATCGTTTCTCAATCTCTCTGCCCAATTATCTTCAAAGCTCTGGCCAAAAAAGAAGATCGGCCATCTCCATCTCCTTCTCGATGAATCGAACCCAACATCCACCATCTCTGCTTTGATTCGTTCCGGTTCAATCCCATCTCCGTTTCAACAATCAACAAAGATCGTGGTCTTCAAATCTCAATCACCTCACATCTCACTTCATACACATTAACCCTTTTTTCATTCTTCTATTTCAATCACGTTGGTAACTACCATGATTCATCAATTCCAATCATTCTTGGTTTCAATCGGATTTATTACAAAGAATGCTACCGCTTTTCCAGCATGTAGAATGATTGAGGAAGAAGAAGAAATGATTTCTTCGACCTAGCTAAAGCCTTAAATGGGACGACTAGTTGCACCCCAAATAAGAACCACCCCAGATGGTGCCCTTAACAAGATGTTACTTTTGATAAGGGCTAGCCAATTAATGACCCAACTTAACCACAAACTAGTCTGGTCTTTAATAATCCTCCAAAATAGAGATGCCCCTTAACCTCAACTGGGCTCCATATATCAATCGCCTGTAAAATGACCTTTTTACCCTTTTGGCTCAAATTGGGTGATTTCTTCTTCTTTTCCTCCGTGCGACTCCAAAGTAGCTATAAAACTCAACACAAGCGTAAAATACATAATTTACAAGAAAAATAGCAAAGAAAGCATAAACTACTAGATAGTAAATTGGGTGTATTCTACACCTATCAAATTCCCCCACACTTAGACTTTGCTAGTCCTCGAGCAAATCAAACTAAAAACTCACAACTTCAAAGCGTTCAAGCGCCCCAAGCATCAAAAAGCTATGAGGACATAGAGTTTCGCATGCTAGTAATAAGAAGTTAGAAATACTAAAGAACATATTCTCATTCTTAAATGTTGAGTGAGAAATAACCACACCATAATGAGAGAATGCGTGTTTGAGAAACGATCAATAAGCATTTCGCCTCGACTTCGCCTCACCAAAAAGGATTTTATGATAATTGCACTCAAAAAGACGGCTTTTTTTTTTATGGTTCTCACATGTGTGCAGGTAGGAACGAAGAGAGAATTCAACACGTTGAATGGTGGGAAGGATAACTCCGAAATTTTGAAAAACCCACATCTTTTAATATTTTGAAAAACCATTTTTCTGACGATCTCTAAGAAAGGAAATCAACCATTATTATCGAGGATGAGATTACTTACTTACCTTCACATCCGATTGCCAATTATGATAACACCACTCTCACGGCATCCAATAGAAACGTCTTCCGCTTCTCGTCTTTAACTTCTTGGTCTTCATCTTCGGTTTCAACTATTGATGATAAACCCTTGAATTTCATAAATCCTTAACAATTTGTAACTCTTTTTACCTTAAAAATCCTTGTCGCTTGAAACTTCCTTATATATTTTCCTTCCCACGGCTTAAACAAAACAAATATTTCTCTTGTTTTTCTCTCTCTTTTTTTTTTTTTTTTTTTTTTTCACATTGAAACAAGAGAAATTAAATACAAAAACAAACCATGGCCGTGGGAGAAGTATTTTACCGCTTGATTCTTCACAACTTGTATCGTCTTTGAAATCATAAACTTTCAAAAATTCTCACCTTTTAATTTTCTTCGCTTTCATGAATAAGTCTTCATACCTGAATATAAAATTACCTCATTGTAGTGTAAGTCTTCAACATATATGTAAAATCAGCTCTTTGTATGTTGCTTTACTTATATTTGAAATTTGCTCTTTTTCTCGTTCCGTTGCTTGTAAACCTTAAACTTTTCCAACTTTCCTTGTAGATTTTGATGTCGCTCCTTGTTGATGATGAATGTGTTTCTATGGATCCGTTGTTGTCGAGAGAGAGAATGGTGCTAACTCGCAAATCGAACTACAAGAAGGAAGCTTTCATCCATGGACGTCACCCTCATGATTGACAAAATTAGCACTCAAGAGATCAAAGAGTAGTGCTTTTATTGGTGGGAGGTTGGGTAGCTCACCATTCTACCCGGAATTAACTTACGGTGACACACACTCAAAAGAAGCTCTTTAGTAAATGGAAGAATTCTGGTCGGTGCCTCTCATGATATGAATACGGGTAGTCTCCACTAATGATTGATCAGCAACTCTAATAACGCACTTCTCCCTGCACCAAATTCGCATCACCGGCATGATTAAATCCATTATTTAACACTCAAACAAACAAGAAATCCGAATGTAGTCCTCTAACATTTCCAAGTTCAATTATGTCGGTCAAAATCTCTATGTAAACATATCTAGAAGTATGCTAGTGACTCTAAAAATCTTTAAAAGTTGGAATTTTTATGTAAAAACTTTTTTTTTTTTTTTTTCTTTCAAAAATTTTTTCATTTTTTTGTAATTTTTGTTTTAAAAACATGCTTAACCACTCCCCCACACTTAAACCTTACATTGTCCTCAATGTAATTGAATCTTCCTAGTAAAGTCAAGGTGGGAAATTTTAACATGATAAGAAACAAGAAAAAGAAATAACAAAAAGCAAAAAGAATAAGAAATACAAAACCTATGGGTTGCCTCCCATTAAGCGCTTGTTTTAAAGTCGACGGCCCGACTTAGCTTTTGCAAGATTCATTAGCCCGGATCAATCTCTTTCACGGGAAAACATGATGTCACAT
Source organism: Papaver armeniacum (assembly GCA_023531295.1). Classification (NCBI taxonomy): domain Eukaryota; kingdom Viridiplantae; phylum Streptophyta; class Magnoliopsida; order Ranunculales; family Papaveraceae; genus Papaver; species Papaver armeniacum. The sequence goes on from JAJJWW010003396.1 coordinate 58,914, forward strand.
CACTAGGGTATCGCTTTGTCTCAAAGATATTGAAGTGAATGAGTGTACCATCAAACTCCATAGTCAAGGTGCCATTTTGGACATCAATCTTTGTTCCGGTGTAAGAATGGTCTACCCAAAAGCAAAGGTGTAGACTTGGAAGAATTCTCATCATTCATGTCTAAGACATAGAAATCGGCCGGAAATACAAGCTTATCAACCTGCACCAAAACATTCTCAACAATCCCTTTCGAGTAAACATTAGATCGGTTAGCAAGTTCAAGAACTACCCCGGTCTCCTTAAGAGGACCGAGATTCAAAGAATCATAAATCGAGGAAGGCATAACATTGACCGATGCTCCCAAATCTAGCAAAGCTCGAGTAAACCTTGTTTTACCAATTGTGCAAGGTATATTGAAACTACCGGGGTCCTTTAATTTTGGTGGGAGTTTCTTGAGAATAAACGCCGAAGCATTTTCCCCCACACTCATGACTTCATTCCCTTTCAACCTTTTCTTCTTCATGCACATCTCCTTTAAGAACTTTGCACTAACGAGGAATTTGACGAAGAGCTTCTATGAGTGGAATATTGACTTGTACTTTCTTAAAGATCTCCCAAATATCCATGTATTCCAAGTCTTTCTTTGATTTAGCAAATCGGCTAGGGAACGGGGGTGGAGTTGTGAAAGTAGGAACCGTCTCCTCGGGTTGGTTGGTTGGAGATGTTTTCTCCTTTGGTGTGGTTTCAATTTCCTCTTTCTCATCATACACCTTATCTTGTTGATTTGGTTGCTCCACTTGTTTCCCACTCCTCAAGGTAATCGCATTAACGCTCTATCTTGGATTAACAATTGGTTGTGAAGGAAGTTTTGTGGACGCTTGCGCTTTCAATAAGTTCACATCGGTTGCTAATTGCCCCACTTGAATTTGTAACTCCTTGATTGCCGAATCGGTCTTTTGTTGGTGTTGTTGGCTTTGTTGCAACATAGAAGTAAGACCTTGCATACCTTGCATTAACACATTGAGCTTGTCATCATTCAAAGAATCACGCTCCTTGACTTGTTGTGGTTGAAATTGTTGTTGAGGTTGAAAGCGTGATTGTTGAAAACCACCTTGTTGCTCATATGGATTAGAAACCGCCGCTTGCTTGTTTGCATAACTAAAGTTGGGATGATCCTTCCACCCGGGATTGTAAGTATTCGAGTATGGATCGTACCTTGGCCTTTGATTTGGATATAAAGCATTCACTTGTTCGGTCTCATTATCCAGGAATAATCACCGCGCCATCCTTTGAATCATTGTCTCCATGTTACTCATCCTTTGATCCAGATATGATGATGAATCACTAACTTCATGCACTCGCCTAACCATTGATTCATCTCTTGTGTAGAATTGTTGCGAGTTTGCCGCCATACTTTCAATCAACTCGGTAGCTTGGGCCACCGTCTTGTTCATTAGTGCACCACCACCCGCGGCGTCAAGAAGAGACCTATCACTTGGGTGGAGAGCTTCATAGAAGTATTGGAGTATCATAGCATCACTAAATTGATGGTGTGGACAGCTTGCCACCAACCTCTTGTATCGCTCCCAACATTCATACAATGATTCTCCCACTTGTTGTTTCAATCCACAAATCTCCTTGCGAATTTGAGTATCTTTGGATGCGGGAAAATATCTCTCGAGGAAAAGTTTCTTCATCCCATTCCATGTTGTGATACTCCTAGGAAGGCAAATAATATAACCATTCCTTAGCATTACCCGCCAAAGAAAACGGAAAGCTTTCAACATTGCTCCATCCGCATTAGTCTCGGTGGAAGCATAGCCATAACTATGGTGTAAAAGTCCATAAGATGTTTGTTTGGGTCCTCATTCACCATGCCATGGAACTTTGGTAACTCTCTAATCAACCGGCTTGATTTGAAGGTTGAGTTAGTTTGGATACACCATTGTTGTGTATCAAGCTTGTGAGAAGCTAGGTCCTTTAGTGTACGATCAGCCATTGTTTCTTCCTCTTTGTCCGAATCACTTGATGAAGAAGGAGAAAGTGGAGTGTTAATCGCTCGAATGAAATCCTTTAATTGAGTCCGGATCGAAGACGTATTGGACTCGGTCTACCCCCTTTAAGCATTCACCAAAGGTATAACACCGAAACAAGATTCTCACAAACTAAGTTAGATACGGTAAAGAATCTAACAAAGCAAGAATAAAGCAAAAGAAAAATAAAAACAACTAAAAAATCGCCCGTTGCTCCAAGAATCTGCGCCAAAATTTGATGCGTGTCGTAACCACAACAAATTAATTAATACTTTACTACCTAATTAACTAGTAATATAGGGTAGTCAAGGTCGATCCCACGAGGAGCACGAGATTCTAGTTGTAAAAATTGTCACGAAAGGGGGTGTGAAAAGCAAAAGAAAATAAACAAAACAATTAAAAGATAAAGTTGAAAGCAATAAGAGAGACGAGATCAAGGAATCCTTCTTCGTTGCAAACAATGATTAAAGTTATGTTCTTTTCTACTTGTTATTAGTCTGATTATCACCAACCGTAGGATAGCAGTCCGCTTAGCTAGCCCCAAAATCCCTAATTTCACCGAGTAACAGTCCGCTTTAGTTATCGATTCTATTCAAAAGAACCACCTTGAGGTCCGCACAAGATGTAATTCCCGGAATGCATTAAGATTTATGAATTTAGGTTTAGTACTAGTAGTTAAACTCTTCAGTTCGCTTGGTTCACTTTCTAGCGTTGTTTCTACACACAATTGCTCCACGGAATCTCTCCGCAAGGTCTCGTGTTTGCTACTTATGTAAAGAGTCAAGAAACGATTACTTATCTCCTAACTTTCACTAGCTTTAGATTAAACTAACAAATTAATTTAGCATGCATTCTAAACAATCTATCAATCAATCATGAATGTCTTTAAGATCACTCCTATTAGTAAAAACAAACGATAATCATGTGAAAAACCTCAAGATAGAATTAAAACAAAAACTCAAATCATATTAAGAACTAGGAATTCATCCTCAATCAATAAATTAACTACTCATGTTAAAGAGTTCACACAAAGAATAAGAAAAGAAAAGAATTGTGTGTGTAGAAAGGTGTGTAAAAGATATGTAGAGAGAGATGTGTAAAAGATATGTAGAGAACTTCTCTATTTATAAGCTTCAATATTCTCCAAATCTTCTAAGGAGTAGAATCCTTTTCCTTTAGCAATTCAATTTCCAATTCCAAGCTTTTCTCAACTCTTCCACCTTCTCTTTCCAAATTTGAGTCCAATTCTCCATCCAATTCCTAGCCCAAGTCTTCACACCCATGAGAGAAGTCCATAGAAAATTGGAATTTTGCTCGACTCGAAAATCGGGATTGTGGCCTAATTTGGCCGGAAACGTCACCGCCGCCACCCGAAATTTCTCCGTCAAGAGAATATTCGACGGAATATTCCGTCGATCCTCGTTAGGACTAACGGTCAAAGTGGTCGACCGTCGGTCAATCTGTTAGTCAAAGGTCAAGGAGAAGGAGTGAGTCGGACTCGAGTTAAACCGACTCGGCTAATCTGGCTTACTCGGATGATCGGCCGAGTCATTTGCTTACTCGACTTAATCTAATTCATTTCACCGAACCTGGGTCATCGGGCTCTGCATTTTAATCGGTCATCGGGCAAAGTTAACTCTGAGAACAAAGAATCGGCCGGAGTTTGTTCGTTTATAGGACTTCCCGGCGATTTTCCTAGGTCTTTAGCTTCACATCCCTGTAAAAGTCCTATCACATACATCTAATTCATTCACAGCTTCATCAATTTCATAGCAGCATCAATTGCCTTGTAACATCAGAAATCACCTTGAGCTTCACTCATTACTCGGCGACTCTATAACCAACAAAGCCTAATCTCTATTTTGATAAAGGCCTTAGTTCCTTCTCTCGATTCTATAAAGCCTGACATCTGACCCATACTGCAACATCGAACTTGTGTTCTTCAACACTAGCTGCTTTAATTCCACCAACAGACTCTCCAGTGCATTACAGCAACAGCAACTTCTGATTCTCGGAACAACCAAACTCAACTCTAATCCATTATTCACCAGCTCGAACATTTTTAGAGACCCCTAATACCGATTGCTCCACCAACAATTCATCCCGCCCACTGTAATTTCTCTTCAATTCCCATCTCCTCTTCTATGTGTCTTCATTAATTTCCAACAAAGAACACGATCGCCACCATACCCATCTTATTGTTCTTGTCAGCAACGATGAGGTTTCCATCTTGTAGTTCGACGACAATGACTCCATATCCCATAGCGCCTTTCTTCACCTCCATTTCCTCGAATCGATTGCAAACAGCATCGATTTACTTTCTGTCCCGATTGCTTCTTTGGGTTTCGATCGCTTCGATAAATTTCATCACATCGCTATCTAACAACCAGGATCCATCATCGTTTTCTCAATCTCTCTCGCCCAATTATCTTCAAAGCTCTCGGTCCAAACAAAGATCACCATCTCCATCTCCTTCTCGATGAATCGAACCCAACATCCACCATCTCTGCTTTGATTCGTTCTCGGTTCAATCCCCATCTCGTTTCAACAATCAACAAAGATCGTGGTCTTCAAATCTCAATCACCTCACATTTCACTTCATACACATTAACCCTTTTTCATTCTTATTTGATCACGTTGGTAACTACCATGATTCATCAATTCCAATACATTTCTTGGTTTCAATCGGATTTATTACAGCAGCTGCGCTGCTTTCCCAGATGTAGAATGATTGAGGAAGAAGAAGAAATGATTTCTTCGACCTAGCTAAAGCCTTAAATGGGACGACTAGTTGCACCCCAAATAAGAACCACCCCAGATGGTGCCTTTAACAAGATGTTACTTTTGATAAGGGCTAGCCAGTTAGCAGCCCCTTAACCACAGCTAGTCTGTCTTTAATAATCCTCCAAAATAGAGATGCCCCTTAACCTCAACTGGGCTCCATATATCAATCGCCTGTAAAATGACCTTTTTACCCTTTTGGCTCAAATTGGGTGATTTCTTCTTCTTTTCCTCGTCGACTCCAAAGTAGCTATAAAACTCAACACAAGCGTAAAATACATAATTTACAAGAAAAATAGCAAAGAAAGCATAAACTACTAGATAGTAAATTGGGTGTATTCTACACCTATCACTTTTTGATTTAGCGGATTAAGTTCTAGCCCAAGTTGGTAGGATTTATCAAAGGATCACAAGGTGTTCCGATTGAAACTCATATGTGAAAAAGTCACAATATGTTGAATTTTTGTTTAACATAAAAGCATATGTGTTTCGGGTTTTCAACTTTTGTTATTTGTATTAGTTAAAACTGATTCAACCTTTCTCTGGTAAAGGTTGTTGTTGTTGTTGTTCTTTTGTTCTTGCGTGAGGATGACAACATAATGGGGGAGAGTTCTAACTTGAACTTGCGCTTAATGATATATCTTTCTGTGGAGAAGAGGATGCGGAATTTGCGGTAACGAATTTTTTAGTTAATCGTTTTCCTGTTTAAGAAAAGCATGAGTTTATTGCATATATTTTGCTTTTGCTTAACAAAATTTGGTACAATTGATATTTATTCCATTATGTGTGTATGTATGGATGGATGTGTGTGTGTGATTCAATTGTTTCCGGTTAAGAAAAACTGGTTTGATATCTTTCTTTATTGTTTGGTATCAATTGTTTTAGACTTAACGAAATTTCGGTGCAATTGCGGTGCAATTGCGGTGCTTTAATATTTATGTTCATTTCAATTGCTTCTGGTTAAGAATAATAATTGTGCAAGTCAATTTATTTGGTTTGTATGTATTGTTTATGGCTTAAAAAAATACGGGATCATTTGTTTAGTCTAATTCGATTCCGGATAAGAGAAACTAAGTTAATTCTGATCTTAGTTAGACTTATCAAAAGTAAAGGATTCGGTTATTCAGGTCTAATCGAATGCCTTGACAAGAAATATTAGTTAACTAACCTAGTATTTGTCTTGTCTAAAGTGGAAAGGTCTAAGTTATTGTCTGAATAATTAGTGCCTGGTGAGAAAAATAAAGTTAATTCTGATCTTTATTTTGGTCTTATCGAAACAAGTGATTGTACTTGTGCAATCGGTTTAGCAAGGGAACTAAGTTTTCTTACTCAATTTGTTAAACTATTAGGGAAGATTGCTTCGGGAAATTGTATCCTTGATAACATATTAAAACCAAATTACTTGTAGTTTTGGTTTTGATATTGGTTATCTAAAGTGGTATGTGAAACCTTCGTTCTTAACTCTTATAGGTTGTACACTTCTTTTAGATTGTAAGATCCTTTCGGTTTTTGGTATTTGCTTGTACCTTTGTCATTTTATGACAAATAGGGGGAGAAATATATGGAGTAAACAAGTGATTTGTAATCACTTAGAAAGGACAATTGTGCTTGAACGTTATATCTAACGAAAGAGTAAAGCATTGACTAAGGGGGATAAACATATCATATGATGATTTGTAGTTATTTGGACTACAAAGGGAAATAACAAAGATGTGCGGATTGAAAATCTACCTATCTCACCTTTAGGGGGAGTATTAGCTTTGTTATTTAAATGTCTTCAATGGCATTTATGGATTGAATATATGCAGGGTATTGTGCCGTTGAAACTTGGAATCAAGCGTATGTATAATGAATTTTTGTAATTTGTTTATCCATATGATTGTAAGAGTTTTGTCACTAAAATTGACAAAGGGGTAGATTGTTAGAGCATAGCTCGGTTGAACCCACCAAGCATTGGTATGTCAAGTTTGGTTGTCATATTTTAGTGAATCAAAACTCAATTAAAGATTCGCTTGATTATGTACTAGAGAAAACTTCATATAGGTTAGGCTAGAAAGATTAGGATAATGAGACATACAAGTATTACTCAAAGACTTGAAGAATGTGAAGAAGTAACAAGCTACATCGACGACATCATCCTTCCTTTTGAGGTTAGTAATATTTTGACTTGAACTGTTTCATTCCCAACGTATCTTTCAAGTCGTGCTATATTGAAAACATAAGCTATTAAGCCGTGAATGATTATACTCTAGTAGACATAGTGTTAAGGAATTACAATACGAAGTATAACGCTTATCTTTTGAACTTCGTATATAAGACATCGACATAATCGTATGAATGCTATTGTGATTATGTGTATGGGTATGGGTGAATATTTCGTCCTAGGAAACAATGTTTACATTCGTTTAAAGGAAGTAAATTCATGAACTTTTTTTATGAATCGAAAGGGAAATTGCTAGGCTTATTGGTATTGTTATTCATTGCATATATTTGGATTACCAATATGTGTGAGTTAGTAGAACTGATCATAACTTGTTATGTATCTTGGTAAAACTAGTCACAATGCCTGACTTATGTATTGGTATGAATTTTATTAGTGTAACCGATCCTAAGTAATCACCTAAGATGGTATGATCGATATTTGTAATTGGTGTGACCGATCCTAGTAATTGGTGTAACCGATCCTAGTAATTGGTGTGACCGATCACAAAAAATGTGTAATCGATCCTTGTAATTGGTGTAACCGATCCTTGTAATTGGTGTAACCGATCCTGGTAACTGGTGTGACCGATCACAAGTAATACCATGAGAATATGGTAATCGGTCCTGGTAATTGACGTGACCAATTTGGTAACTAATGTAACTGGTCCAAGTAACCATATTAAGGTAGAACCGATACTTGTGGTTGGTAAAACCGTAAACCCATGATTAGTGTGTTGATTTGATCAATCACATAGTTCTTGAAATCGGATGAACAGTTTAAACTTGTTTGGAAGTGTGGTATAATCGGTTCCAAAATTGCAAATATGAAAAAGTATTTACAAAGAAATAAGATGTCGACATACTTTGAACATCTTCAAAGAATAACTCTTATCTTTTATTGTTCAAAGATATTCCTTAATAACTCAAGGAGCTCCCTGGACAGAAATAAGTTGAGAATCTTTTAATTAAGGTTGTTAATTTTATATGCTTTTAATTACCATCAATTAAAATGCGTATCTCTGGAAAATAAAAATTGGTAATGTGCATTTACTAATTGGAGATTTTCTAGTAGGATTTCGGTTAATTTTGGACAGAGCATTTCCAGGAATTATGAAAACCGATTTGGAAATATATTGCATATCTTAAGAATATTTCGGTTTTGGAAATTCCTTAGTGTCCAAACTTCCTTGGTCTATAAATACCCAAGTTTTCATTTCGTGAAAACTATCCTAAGAATAAAACTACCTTGTTGTGTTGTTACTAGTGAAGCCGTCTATTCGGAGAGAAAAGAACCTAATTAGGCGAAATATCTTACGACCGCTCGTTAAAAGACTTTGGGATCAAGAAGCTTTCTGAAAATCGCTGGTGGGAAACTAGATTATTGCGGTATTATTAGTTTTCGATTTGATTTGATTGACTAACGGTTGTTGAACTTTGATTGCACCTATTTTTTTTATTCTTGAGAATCTTCTCTTCTGATATAAGATTCACTCAAACTAAATCAAGTATCGACGGGATCTTTAGAACTATTTGTAGATCTAAAAACATCTCGTGATAATCCATTTTTAAGACTCTGCTGTGTGATTGATCACAAGAGATTCAAGTTGTGTGTGCGGTGTTTATTTAAGATTTAAGAAGATTTGAAGACGGAAGAAGATTTCGATTTGGGTTCATAATCTTTGGTGTGCACAAAACTTGATGGTGGGGGATCCAACTATAATCGGTTTATCTTTGATAGATTTGATTGATTAGTTACGTAGATCGGCATCGTATTTAGTATCTTGATCAGATCCTATTATTGATTGGATAATCTAAACTCTGCTACTTTGGTAGTTTTTGGATAGATTGATATTAACCCGACAAAAGAGTTTATTGGATTAAACAGAAGAGCCTTTGTCTAACTCATATCACTGAGATTGAAAAGAGTTGGTACCGAACAAATTTGTTGTTCCTTTACTGTTTGGAATATGAACCAAAGGAATTGTTCCAGTGCGTGCACTTATTGAATGTCGGAAGCACAGGGATACTGAAGAAACTAGGTGAACTATAGGTTTAGTTGCTTGGTCTCAACTATACGAAGTTGATTTGATTTTTTATAGCGGCTTAATTATGAGAGTATTCAATTTTGGACTATGTCCCAGGGTTTTTCTGCATTTGCGGTTTCCTCGTTAACAAAATCTTGCTGTGTCATTTACTTTTATTTTCCGCAATTATAATTGTTGTTATTATAATTTAAAGTAAATTACACAAACGTTAACTCTGTATTACTTGATAGTTGATAGGTGTTGTAAAACACCAAGATTTATATCTATTGTTTATGCTTTCTTTGTTAATTTTCGTGTGAATTATGTACTTTACGTGTGTTTTTGAGTTATTAGGTACTCTGGAGTCGCACGGAGAAAAAAGAATGAGAAATCATCCATTTTGAGCATAAAGAGTGGAATCGCTATTTCGCAGGCGAGTGACATGGGAGTCGAACCAAGTCAATAAAAGGGATGCCATTTGGTTGGCACTTATCCTATTTATGGGTGCCCGGAGTTATTGTCGGGGTATCCCTATCTACTTCCCTGGAGTTGGTATAGCCAGTCTCATTCCTACACAAAACCTCAAAATTGAGAGAAGTTAATCATTTGCATCTGAAAATTAGAGAAATGAAATCGCGTCTGTTGCTAACTGAAGCAGAGAATGAGAACGAGAGGATGGTCCTACTGTTATCGGTTGTGGGTGAAATGTGAGACAAAATTATCAGGAAGAAAAGGAGATCTGAGATTGTGGAGAAAATGGGTTTTGATGGCTGTATTTGAGAAATCGTGGAGCTCGAGATGGATAAAGAAGATGGGTCGGTGCCATTGAAGAAGTTCGGGTTGTATTTGAACTCAAGAGAGACATGAAAGAAGGTTCCGTTTCATCCTCTCTTTTCTCTGTCCGTACAGCTAGGAGATGGTGTATTGATGATGATGACTGAGTGTTGGAGTATATGTTAATGATTGAGACTAGTTTACAAGTCCTGGAAGAAATGGAGTTATGGGTTTGAGTGAACTTGAATTTACAGGATTTGAGAACTAGAGAAAGGGGTTTCTTGGTGCACAAAGATAACATCAATTTATGCTCGTATGGTGTTTGTAAAAATGCTTGATTGATGTTGATTTTGTCAAAGTTCGATTACTTGACAAACTACAACGATGGTTATTCACAAGAGTCCAATGGTAAAATTACTCGGTATGTGATGTTTGTTGGTTTGAGTTCCTTTCTTGAATTCCGGTGGAATGGAGATGTGTTACCTACCATTGAGTTGAGGTGACCATATGGATTGTATGAAGAAGATGGACGGGGGTTATGTCGAGTAAGAACAACAAGGTAAGTGATCTCAAAAGGGTTTTTAAACATGAAATCAGAGTCTGGATTGGTTTGGAGAGGAAGAGAATGTGAGTTTGGGGACTGATGCTGGTGGTACTTTGAGCTGAACTGCAGTCAAGCTGAAGTGTTGCCGCTATCCATTGTGTTGATGTTATCTAGACATGGAGCCGTATCGGGCCCGATTGAGGTGAAGGTTCTTGCCGATGTTTTAGTTCATTGAGGCTATTAATCAAGGTTGAGCTGTTCAAAGCCAGCGATGAAACCAGAGATAATGTGGTTCGATGGGAGGCGATCTGGCAGATGGAATTAAAGTTGCAGCTGCAGAAGTGCAAGTGTCGTTGGTTGGATGAATTGACCGGAGGAGATTGAGAATGGTAATGAGGTGCATGCGAGAGTTGCGTACGACACGGGAGTTACAATTGCAGCTTCTGATTGGGTGTTAGTTCAATGGGATTCTCGATTTGGAAATGGTTGAGCTAAGATTGTGTGCTAGTTACTTCAATTTGAGGATATGGTGAAAACAAAAGTTTGCGAATAGAGAGAAAAGATGTTGTTGATTGTGTATGAACTGAGTTTGAGCTGGTGCAGGGCAGTGGCTTCGATTTGAGGTTTTGATGTTAAGAACAGGATCTGAAGCTGCTATTGAAATGGTGAAGATTTATGTTGATGGTTGCTGGCAATTGCAGGGACTCGAATATGCTGGTACTGTGTTGGTGTTGAAGCAAGATGGTAGAGAAATGGAATTGCAGCTGAAGCGGCTGATGTTTGAATGGTTGCCATGGGGTATGAGAGAATGTTGTGTCAGGTGATAGATGTGCAGCTGCAAGCAATGGTGCTCGAGATGATCAGAAAGGGGTTGGAAGGAGGATGTTGAAGGCAAGTTAGATACAAGAGTAGTGTATGTGATTAAAGAGACGCACGGATGGGAGGCTGCAGGAGGCGTATGTTGCTACTCAAATTGCAGGTGAATAAGAGATAGTGAATGGATCTGTTGGTGCACAAGAAGCAGGTGTGTCTTGGAGTTGGGTTAGGAGATGGAGAAGATGGATTTACAGTGGAGGTTACGCCCGCTCTTCTTTGAGTTGAAGCTCGAAGGCTGCGAGTTAAGATGTGGTGCATTTGCTGATTGGTTGCGTTGAGGAGTTTAGGGCATGACTTAGAATTGGCGGGTGCGAGTTGGAATTGAAAGGCAAATGGGTTCAGTGATATCGAGGCGCGTTGGCGGATATGGCACTTTGTGCGAGGAATGGATTTTGAAGGCTGAAAGCGTACGCGGAGCGAAATGGCGAGCCGGTGGTGATACTTCCGGTTGTCGGATTTCGGAAGTTAAAGTATGAATCATAATATTTCAGGTGAATCGCGAAAGGGGTATGTGTTGGATGCATGATTCGACGGTCGGAATATATGAGCTACGAGTCACGCTTTAGGCGTGTTTTGCAAGAATTCAAGAATTGGTTTAGATGGTTCATATGTGATGTATTGCTATGAATTGTGAGTGTAGTGGCTGAGAATGATAGTGAGTTGCTGGGAGTTATGGTAGTCGGATACATGTTCAGGTGGTCGGAGATAGTTTCATGATGACCGGATTCCGACGACCGGATTCCGGCGATGGCGTCAGCAATCCTGGCGAACGTTTTGGACAGAGATTTTCACATGGGTATTTTCCACACATGGGCTTGGTGGACCACTTGGAGATGGGTTTTGAGAAAACTTGACTTTTGGAAAGAGTATCCTTTTGGGAATGAGAGAAGCATATAGATAGAAAACTATTTCTCTAAACCTAATATCTCCATGAGGGAGGCCTCTACTTTTTTCTAGGGTTTCACATGATAGATTAAAAAAATTCTTTGTGATGATTTCAAAAACACAAGTAGTTGATTTATTGTTATTGGTTAAAGATGTAGTTGGATTTTGAAAACAAGTTATGATTTTTATGAATTAGTTTTCTCTCAAAATCATTGTTTGATTTCTACAGGTTATAATAATTGCATGATTGATGTATTGCAATATGATTGAATGTTTGTTTAGTTAAGTCTAGAATTAATTGAACTCACATCCACATCAATAGCTATTTTAGGGTTTTTCATCAAGTGATAACCTTGAATACGAGTAGCATGATATGATTATGGTTTGTAGTGATACATCCTTGTAGTCATATGTAGAAATTGACCTTTGTCCGAATTGTCATGCGCAATGTATGATACAATTGCATTGATTAGCCTATTTCTCAAACTTAATGCTCCTAGGAATTGAACTTAATTAGCGCAAGGCATTAGGTTATTCTTTAGGTAGAATTCACATCGCTTGACTCTAATGTGTGTGTTGATGACTTAGGAAATGTATGGAGTATTCTTGCAATAAGATATTCTATGGCTTTTGATGATAGCGAGATTAAATAGGAATTCTATTCATATATTCAAAAACTTTTTACAATTGAAGATGAAACCTTTATCCAATATTTTCACATCCTTGATTTGCGTGTTTATTTTATTATTTGCTTTTATTTTAGTTTTAATTTTATAAAAATCGAAAATCCTCGGTGTTATATAAGAAACCAAAACATATTGACAACCAAGACCTCTGCAGTGGGAACGATCCTTTCTTGCCCTTGCTATATTTATATTTTGAGTAGTAAGAAAGTGTAATTTATTTTTGTGTCACTGTGACCGGTCAAATTTTGGCGCCGATTCTTGGGAGGTGATTGTCACTTGTTTTGGGTTTCTTATTTTTGTTTTTAGTTTTGTTTTACTTTTTCTTATTCTTTGGTTCTTTAACCTGAAGTTTTGAGAATACTGGTTGGTGTACCAATTTCTATGGATCTGAGCATATTGGAGCAATCAATACGGCTTTTCAACCTCCAACAATATGACAACTATCACCCTTACGGGAGTATAATCAAAACCAATCCTTTGGTTATGGTCCATACTCACGTACCCTTTTAGTTGTTCTCATACATTCCAACCTTCTTATGGTGGGTATGTAGTGAGCAACCACAAAAGGGGATGATACTTGTGCTCCCCTTAATATTTCTTCTAGTTTGGTAGATGAAATGCAACAATTTATGGACTGACATGGAGTCAATTCGTAGACAACCAAGCGTGGAACCAATTTCATCGACCGAATGTGCTCATAGTATGTATGGCCCAATTTCTGATCGTAGTTATGATCATTCACCCATTCAAAGGGAATATAATTGGCCTAGCAATACTGAAGTAAGTAATTCTACTTTTTCTTTGTCGAATGAACTTTACAAACAAATGGAACACTATATTCAGAATTTGGATGGATCACTCCAAGAGCTTCAAAGAGGTGTTTCCGACGTAAGAAAGGGCATTGATGAGTACAGGGAGGAAATGAATAATTATGTTGAAAAAGGCGAACCTTTGGGGACTTTTGTTGATATTTGTGTAGTTAACTCAACTCTTGATCGTAATAATGATCATTCACCTATTCAAAAGGATGAGTTCGAGATTAGCAACACTAAATTCAGCGAGGACCAATCTTATGTTGACTATGATAGTGATGATGATTATTATGTAAATACATCATTTGAACCAATTTATGGTGACATCCCCGAGGAGTGTACAATGGAGTCTTTTTGCGATCAAGGTGAAGTTAAAAAGGAATATGATGACACTAGTGTAGCTTACTCGAGCATTGATCTTTATAATGATCAAGAACCTATTCAAAAGGTAGAGCTTGAGGATGATGCAATGAGTGTTCTAAAGAAATTCCTTATGGACAATATTGCATCCGAAAAGAGTATGTGCCTTACAACAAGGAGGAGTATGTTGAGAATGAGGCAGTTATGATAATATTGTAGAAGACCCAATTGAGCTTGCAAATGATTGTAATGATGATGTTTATGTCGAGACTTTGTTCTTAAACGGACGAAGAATGGTTGCAAGGTTTGATAGAGGACCATGATATACAAGAGGTGAATAATTCACTTGAGTTTTTCAAGGATGAAGAGGATTCCGTAATACAAGAGATTATGCAAGGTTTATCTAACCCGTTGCCTATTGTTTCTTCTCCTTTACCTCCTTATTGGTTTGAATGTATGTCTTCGAGAATATTGTTGAATGACTTTGTTTCTCGTTTTCCACCATTAGAGATACTTGATTCTCATACTATGCAGGTTTTGGAACAAGAAACCGTGGAAGTACCCGACTTCTATATTCTTTATACACTTCCAAGTGTGGACAAGAATAAGTGTGGGGGAAGTTTTTATTGGTTCGTAGCTTCACGTTTGCTTTATTGTTCTAATATTTGTGTGAAGCTAGTGTTTGCAAAACAGGTTTTATGGAAGGATCCCCAACTTTTCGCATTGTTGGTATATAGGGAATGAATCTTGCAAGGATATAGTAGGCCGACTTTTAAACCAAGCGCTAAATGGGAAGCTACCCATAGGTTTTGTATCTCTTATCTTTTAATTTTTCTTTTCTTGTTTTTATTTTTTTCTTGTCGCATATTGTTATATGATTTCCCACCTTGACTTTCTTTGGATTTATTCAATTTACATTGAGGACAATGTAAAGTTTAAGTGTGGGGAGTGGTTAAGCATTTGGGTTGTAAATTTTTCATTTTTTTCAACTTTTGTGTAAATTAGTGAATAAAAAATCCAACTTGTAGTTAGTTTAGAGTCACATAGTATACATGTCGCTAAGATTACATCGAGAATATCATAAGAGTGACTGAACTTAGAGATGACAGAGAACATGATCGGGTTTCTTAATTGTATGAGAGTTAAAGTTGATTTAATTCATGCCAAGTGGCAAATAAGGTGCGATGAATTCGGTATTAGAGTAGTGATCCCCATAGTGGAGACTACCCAAGTTACATAATGTGAGGCACCAACCTTCAATTCTTTGTACCTGTCTAAATTTGTGCTTTTAGAGTGTGTGTCACCGTACGTTAATTCCGGGCAGAATGGTGAGCTGTCCAACCTCCCACCATATAAGCACTATTTTGATCTCTTGAGTGCTATTTTTATCAACCATGATGGTGACATCGAATTGCTAACTTACATACCACTTGTAATCTTGTTCGCAGTTAGCACCATCCACCTTATCTCTCTCTACACCAACAGGTCCATAGAAACACCATCATCATCAACAAGAGGAGCATCACAAATTCAAGGAAAGTTGAAGACGTTCAAGGTTTACAAGCAACAAGACAAAATTGAGCGATTTAAGACTTTATGTACGAGAGCGAATATTATCAAGATGAGATTTCGAGAAGTTTATGATATCAAGACATACAAGTTTTGAAGAATCAAGCGGTAAAGTACTTACACCATGGCCTTTGTATTTTATTTTATTTTGTATTTATTTTCTCTTGTCTCAAAAAAAAAAAAAAAAAAAAAGACAAGAGAAAATCTTTAGGTT
This sequence comes from Papaver armeniacum, assembly GCA_023531295.1. NCBI lineage: Eukaryota > Viridiplantae > Streptophyta > Magnoliopsida > Ranunculales > Papaveraceae > Papaver > Papaver armeniacum. The sequence goes on from JAJJWW010003396.1 coordinate 74,654, forward strand.
CATTACTAGTTTTATTGTTTTATTTTGTTTTTATTTTTGTATTTGTTTTATTTCTTATTAAAAAAAATAATAATAATAATTAGAAAAAAAAAAACGAAAATTAAAAAAAAAAAAAAAAAAATATTTTGGGTTTGTATAGTTCGTTTTTAGTTTTGTATTCTTTCAATAAAGCCAATGGAAAGAAGGAATATCTACAAAGAAGTTTCAAGCAACAAGGAATTAGAGGAAAGAATCATATTGTCAAGATTCTACGAAGTTCAAGAGTCATCATCAAGAGTTGAAGACCGAAGACGAAGATGAAGACACCGATTGAAGACCAAGACGTTTTCTATGGATCTTTGTGAGAGTGGTGCTAGCTGCACGGCGAACGGATAACGAGGTAAGTAAGCATATTCCCACCTTGGTTAAGTGGTTGATTTCCTTTCTTAGAGATCGTCAGAAAAATGGGTTTTCAAATGAATAAAAGATGTGGGTTTTCAAAATATTTCGGAGGGTTTATATCTTCCTACCATTCAACGTGTCTCAGGATTCTTTCTTCATTCCTACCTGGACACATGTGTGACCCATAAAAAGTTGTTTATTATTGAGAGCAACTTCATAAAAACCCTTTCTTGTGAGGCGTAGTCGAGACTTTGATCACTCCAACCCGAATTTCTTTCGAGAAGGGATGGTTATTTCTCTCAACTTTTAAGGATGAGATTGTGTTCATTTATGTGTCTAACTTCTTATGACTAGTGTGCAGAATTTCTATGTCTTCTTAGCGCGTTGGATGCTATCATTACGGAGAACTAGTAAGTTGGAAAAATAGGTTTTGTGGGTATATCTCTAGTAAACCCTCACGAGACTATAACTCGTCCACTAGGGACACCTAGGGGTTTAAAGGCTTGTTATTTATGCTAAAAGTGACCGTAGCCTCGACGACACGGAGTTGCTACATGCTCCAACCTGGATGAATTTCGTGTATTCAAAGAATGGGATTGTTGCCACATGCTCCATTCTAGGTGAATTATTAAAGTGAAGGAGTATCCAACACTTATTAATGGCTTTATCTTTTACAAGATGTCAGCGATGATTTTCCTCGGGTTTTTACAATTTTAACCTTAAATGAAAATCCACCATCAACATTAAGTCCCCCTGCCTAGCACGTAATGGTTACACCATTGTGGGGTAGGCATGAGATGGTGACAGTTAAAGACAAAGCTTATGAGACAAAGTTAGATGTTACCAGGAGAGATGGGTCATCCTGTCCTTGGAGCATGTCACGTTCAAGAAGGCGTCCAAAGGTAGTGTTCCCCTAGCATGATGTCGGTCTTGCTCGCTTGATGGATATTACTTGTTTTTCGTGGGGCTCGCACTGCATTGATCGAACGTGGGCTTGATGTGCTGTTTGGTTAATCGTGGGTCTGCTGCATACCGCTTGATCGAATGTGGGACCCGATGTAAGAGCGATTGATTCGAACATGGGCAGATGTGCATGCTTTTGATCAAACGCGGACCACCGTGTACATGTTTCAAACGTCGGCCATGTCATGTGCCTACCTTAATCGTACGGTTGATGTACTTGCTCGAGTGTTATCTTGCTACTTCGACCAAACACCGACCCAGCTAGCTTGACTAAACACCGGACTTGATTGCTTTGACCAAACAAGGGGTGTAGACCAGTACATGGTAGAATTATTTTGTTTTGCCCACTGAGCAAGCTCATGGAGCTCTGATTGCAATAGCAGTCCGGAAACTAAAAATACAAGCAGATCAGTTAACCAGAAAATAATAGAATGTCTTTAAAGATAACATCCGTTCGTGAGTCTTCATCAAAATTTCCAGCAGAAAATTGGTTGATGAGAGCTTTCACATCACTTTCTATAATGATATGAGTTAAGTGTTGTTCCAAAACTTTCTTCAGAACTGCCCAGATGGCTCTTGCTTCAGCTTCTTCAGCAGAATGAACATCAAAGACTAAGGAAGCACAAAAGGTTGCTTTTCTTGAGAAGTCTCGCATTACATATCCTGCATCATTTGCTCCAGAGATATCATCAAAAGCACCATCAGTATTACATTTAATCCAACCAAAAGAGGGGGGCATCCATTTGTCACAAATACTGACAGTTATGGTAGAGGGGAGAGACCGAGAAGGGAATGGAGAAATAATTCATGGAAATGAAGAGATCGCAAAGATTAGAAGCGTTGAGGCAAACAATACATGAAGAGAGACGATTAGATGCGAGGAGCGTGCAAACTTGACAAGACAAAATCATGAGCCGAGGATGGAAAACACCAGCATTACAAAATAGAAGGTCGAGAAGCACTACAAGGTCAAATTCAAGATCGAGTTAGAGAGGAAAGAAGGAGAATTTTACCTACGTAAAATGCCGATGAAGAAAACCATGAAGAAGCGCAAAATCAAGGCATAGAACATTGCGAGAGAAGAGAAATGATGGAAGATCGTTATGTTCCACGTCCCGAGACTTTCAAAATGGGCGTAATAGTGAAACCAAGGAATTAGGCAAGCGTGTGAGGAAAAAAATAATCCAGGTTGATGAAGAAAATCAAGAAGAAGGAAGAAGAATATTGCATGGAGAGAAAGAGGAAGCAAAAAGAGATTGAAGATGAAATTGAAAGACATTATGTTGAACAAGCACGCCTAGCTCGCGAAAAGAAAGATTGCGGAAAGGGAAGAACAGGAGTTGGAGGAGGCAATTGGCCAATAATCATGATAATCGAGAAAAAGGCGAGAACAAAATCGCAACAATGATAATATTAATGAAGAATATGAAAGAGCACAAAGAAGAGCTGATAGGCAACAAAGAAGAGAGATTGATAGATATAATGGTGTGCGAATCGCGAAGGAAGTGAGGGAGAAGATCGCAGAGAAAGACGAGAAGAGAATGATGAAAGTAAAAATAGACATGAACGCAGGAGAAGAGAGGCGGAACTAAAAAGACCAATAGATTCAAGTTTTGATGTAAATGAACAAATTTTGAGAGAATTGGCAGAAATGAGAGGAATGATGAACAAGAAAAGGGAGGAGGAAAGAGACAAGGTTGGATGAAGCCATAGAAGAAGCTGCGAAAACTCCGTTCACACAAGAGATACAATTAGAGAGGAATACCACCGAAGTGCAACTTACCAACATTAACCAAAGATTTGCAATGGAACAACTTGTGCGATGACAGCATATCAAAGCTTATATGAGATGTATGTTACAATGGGAGAATCATGATGCTATATTGTGCAAATATTTTGCATCAAGTCCGACAGAGAAGCTTTGAAATGGTTTGAAAAGGCTGTAGAAGAATACAATAACATCTTTCAATCACTTGCAAAGCTATATTTTTAGGGCCATATATAAGTAATAATTCCCCGCGACCAGGTATTGAAGATGTATTTGGGTTGAAACAAAGGGTTGGTGAAAGTTTTAAGCATCTAACTGTGAGGTGGAAGACAATGTGTAGCTGAAATGGTGGTCGTGTGGAGGAGAGATATCTCATCTTATCATTCATTAATGCTATGTTCTTGACAAATCTGTTGTATATTCAAATTTTTAGAGTCAAGAATACAATCACCATGACCGAGTCACGAGAGCTTCAGAGGAGTATATTGCTTTAGAGGAAAAGCAAATGAGATGGAATCATACACCGTTGCGAATACAAGTTCGGGGAGTTGTGAATGCAAGTTTGTTACCTAAATTGATAACACCGCTGGCGAGTACCTCGCAATGTCAACAAGGAATGAGGATACCAGATGATGGTCAACAAAAGTTGGTAGCCATGGGAAGTCGCGATCAGGAAGAATTTGAAAGAGAAAGAAATTTCTACAACCGTGGCGGAAATAATAAAATTCAAAGGCTTGATCAGCCGCAAGAAACCTATGGAGGTCAGAGGCATAATCCGCAAGAGACTTATGGAGGCCAGAGGCAGAATTATCATAGAGGGAAGCGAGGTCATAGAGTCGTATGGGAAGAAATCAAGATGCCACCACTAAATGCTAGTGTAGAGAAGATATGGGAAGCTATAATCCTGATGGAAAACATACCCGCCCCATGGAACATGGGGAATGAACCACCTCCGGTGACCGTAAGTCATGAATTCTCGTTCCTACCACCATTTTCATGGACACCAAACGAATGATTGCAGAATATCAAAAGAATCATCCTTAGAATGATAGATCAAGGGAAACTAAATCAATTCTTAAAATGTGAAGAGAAGACTCAACCATTACCAACACCTCCAGAGTAAACTCACAGAGTGAATACAATAAAAGGGAAAGAGACATTGTAGTGGAAGTTGAGCGAAAGCCAAAAAACTTGTTTTGCAACTCAATTGTACATTAAATGCGGAGGATAATTGAAGATTTCCATGATAGCGTTCTCGGTAGGGTTTTCTGCAAGAGATGCCGACATAATAGAGAAATAATGAACATCACGAAGACATCGCCACTAAAAGAATGGCAAACCTGATTATTTCTTTTTACCGCGAAGAGGTACCGAGGGTGGCGAGATGCATGACGTCCATTAGTGGTAAGATTGGAAATTAACCCAAAACCGTTGATGATGAAGATAATGGGGCGAAAATTCATGGGCTATAAATAGAATCTTAATTGATCTTGAAGCTCAATAAACATCCTTTTTTACCACACTTACAAGACTATGGGTGGAAAGACGAAGACTTGATACCTTCAAACTATAAGATCTATGGTACTGCGCCAATAAACCCAAAGGAGAAACTCGCATGAGAATACCTGAAAGGATTATCAACCGAAATCTTGTTTTGTATAGTCGATGTGGAATCCCCTTATAATGCATTAATTGGGCGACACTGGTTACATGAGATCTTGGGTGTAGCATCAACTTACCACTAGTGCATCAAATTTCCACATCCTAAAGGTGTTGGAGTTATAAAAGGAGATTGGCCGAGGGACAAAAATGATATGAAGTCGATGTGGAGTCTTGCGAGGAAAGGGTCATTTCAACGGAAGAATTGGAAAAGAATATCAAAGAAGAACAAAAAGAGAAAGACCGATGGTGGACACAATAGAAGTGAGAGATGAAGATATATTACTAAATCGGTGCTTGAATACACTGAAAATTGCGATGGTCTCGCAAAAGGGAAGGAAATATCTGGAAATATGAATGAAAAAACAGAGAGAAACAGGAGTAAGAGGTGTAAGAAATAAATAATTGATTTTAGAGTCGTGTAAAAAAAAAAAAATGTGTGTCATGATGATCGAAGAAGGAGTGCGCGAAAAACTCGCGATATATGAATATGACGAAAGTTTGGTTAAATAATTACAACAGATCTCGTAAAAATAAAGCAAGACTATGTGTTTCGCAAAGAAGATGAGAAGAAATAATCAAAAAGCAATGAATGATTACAAGAATTGACAAATGAATGAGTGAGTGAATGGGACGAACCTTTATGGCGTACACCCTAGTTCGGCGAATGATATTTCGTAAGAGGCAAATGTAAGACCTTAAAGTGCTAATATAAGGGGGTATCTCTTGACATGGCTCGGGGAAAAGGTTACACCGCCCCCGGGAACCCGAGTCATGAAAATTTGGGGTCAATAAAGCCCATCCTGGGGAGATACCTTGGATTTCCAACTATATATATATGAAGGTTATACCGGGGTTGGACGACCGAGGGTCTCTTCCAAGGAGTCGGCTAATGACCAAGGCGCCGAGGTACACGGTTGAGCCAAGAGTGCCTGGGGCATTTGAAGTGTCTCGGCCATTCTTGGCAAGTCTTGGCACATGCTGCACTCGACCAAAAGAAAACCCACTTAGGGTGCGTCTCGTAACCATAAGCCCTATAGGTATAAGGGATAAGAGGTCACGCAAAACAACCGGTTGTTGTTAAGACCTAGGATGGGAGGAGCTAGTCTTGTATGGCCGATGTACGCCCTCCTTGAAGGGGCAACCGTGGAGATGATATGGGCGGCACCCTCCATTAGGGGAGCCGATAAGTGTCAAAAGACGCAAATGTCATGAGGCTCTATTTTTGCAAGATAATTTAGGCTTATCATATTTGTGCGATGATCCCGAAGAGGCAATAATACTTAACGCGAGGGTAAGACGAGATCAATGGGTCTTTACATGAAAGTGTAAAGACGTCCTCGCGATTGCCGCAAGACCTACAATGTCATGGGGCTTCAAGTTCGCAAGAATTTTTAGGCCTGTCATATTGTCGCAACAAAAGCATCCCGCAGAGGCAATAATACTAAAGAAATGATAAGACAAGATCAATGGGTCGTACATGAAAGTGTAAGGACGCCCCGCGATTTTGTCGCAAGACGGCAATGTCATAGGGACTTTATGTTCGCAAGAATATTTAGGCCTGTCATATTGACGCAAAACAGGAGTGGCAAATAAGACCTTTAACTAGGAAGGCAAAATAAGACCACACAAAAACAATGATAAGGCAAGATCAATGGGTCATTACATGAAAATGTAAAGACGTCCTCGCGATCTTATCGCAATAATGAATTTCAACACAAATGAATATAAGATAAAACAAGAAATTGGGTAAGCAAATAAGCTTGCTTAAAATGGCTATATTTCTTCATTTATTTGTGAAGGGTTAGCAACAAGAAGCAGAAACTAGAAGTATTATTACTTAAAGATTATCAACTTAATCTCATGTGAAAATAAATAACAGAGGCAAGTATGGGAATGATTAGAGTAAAAACTTGTTATTTATTTCATATGATAGGTTTGATGAGAAATTAAAAAATGGATGGCTAGAAGGATAAATGTACAAGCATCACAAGAAGAGAAAAAGGAAAATGGAACTATTTCTCACCTTTATTCTTCTCTTCATCGATTCTTTATCGATTCCTCTTCTTCGCTTGCATCACTATCGAGACATCGAGGAAGGCATATTTTCAGAATTTCATCAAGAAGACAAGGATATGAGGAAAGAGAAATGCGATGGTCATTACAACCTGTTTCAATAGTTTGATTGAAAACGAACAAACACGTCATTATTAAAATTCATCTTTGTAGTTTGTAATTGCTTCTTCAACCTCGGAATACTTGTTGTTGCGAAGAGAAAAATCTTTGGCAAGTTGTGCTTCTTCTCAGATTCAAGTTCCTTGATTCTAGTTTGAAATCTCCTCTCGATTCTGGTGAACAAATGATAATGAGTTAGCTACTTAATAGCAGTTTCACAAAAAGAGGTGGTAAAGTAATGAAGAACAAAGAACAACCTTCTCTGCCGAAAATCATATCTTTAACTAAGGCAAATATGCTCAAGAGATGAAGGCTGACCTTAACACCAAGTTATTTTCTGGCATTATCTAGAACTTTGCAGCCCAAGCGAATTCATCATCACTATTTATGACAAGAATTGAACGAATTTGATTTTCGCTCATTAAGTGGCATTTTTGTGAAGAGATTCATCTCAAGTTCAATTTGGACTTCAAGAAGAGTTTTGGAATTTCGCTAATGCTTGTGCACCTTGATTAGCAATGCGATCCTTTATCATCTATAAGGTCGCGAATTTTCTTCCTTAGAATATTATTATTCTCGTGGAGCTAAGATATAAACGTTTAAATCGGTTGGCTAAACCTAAACTAGATCATGCTCATTTAAGAGATGAAATTTGGTTCTAAGTTCATTTAATGAGAGAGAATTAATCTTGTTTGAAGAACTACTTAAAGATTCATTGAGATGAGCGAGAAGAGCATCATCATCCATAGGTTCAGTGGGAATGAATGGAGAAGGATGGCTTCGTCGTAAAGATTATAAATGTCTGCGAAAAATGATAAGTCGCAAAGAAAATAAATGACAAAGTAGAAACGAAGAAAGAGAAGGGTATTATACCATAAAGTTGCTTGATTAGCACTTTAAGAGTATATATTTTGTTCTTTCCTGGGGTAGAAGACCCAACTTCGGTTTGCGGAATTTTTCTGCCAAGAGCGGCAGCCTCACTTTCATCCTTCTTGCGAGATGTCGCAACTTCAACTTCTAGTTCTTGTTCTTCTCCTTAAGTCGAGATTTTTCTTTTCAAGATTGTTGCGCCTCTTCTCAAGATCTCGAGGCAACGAAAAAGGAAGCTCTCCTGGACTATAAAGGAAAATAAAGGAATTGTTAAGATAAGGTTTATAATCGAAATCACAAAGAAATAAAGAAATATGAACATACCAAGGCACTAAGTGCATTTAAGAACCGGGAGTCATTGTTCGAGAAACTCCACGAAAAGAATCATTATCCACTAAGCGTAGGGGGCATCACAGATATTTGCGAGCTTCAAGCAGAGAAAAACGATCATCTCCCCATTCCTTGCATAGAATCGCAGGAAAACACTAGACAATTGTGCCAGCAGATTCCCACCTAATGATTCTCCTTCGCAAAAGAAGTATCAACCTCATTATCATCTTCATCTCCACTTTCACTGGTTTGGGAATTAGAATGAAGAGAGGATGGATTTTCCGATTTTTTTAGAAGAGGGAGCAAAAGATTTATCCTTGCGAAGAGTGATTTTATTCTTGCCTTTAGCCTTCAGCCTTCGGGAATGCCGCTCTTTTCTTAACGCCAACCTTCGCATACGAATGAAGATAAAGCAGAGGCAACAATATTGTTAAAAATAATAAGGAAAAATATTTCTTACTTCATCCGTGATTGAACGCAGTATCGTGATACTTGCTGGATTTCTTTAGCTCTTTCTCATTTGGTGATCGAAAAATTGTAAGATTAGATATAAGAGGGAGTGAAGATTGGCAAAATAAGTAAAAGTTAGGGAAGTATACCTCTTTTGCCTTTTCGGGCCAATTAAATACCAGGGTGATAAGCGAGATTCGCAGGAGTATATTGGAACACGAAATGTAAGATCCGCTCAAAAATAGTGGAAAGACGGTCGCCTCACCGTCTCATCTTTAGAGTAGCGAGCGTTGTTCTTGCGTAATGCCGATCAATATCTAGCATGAGTATCTTATCGAAAATCGGAATGTTCTCTTTTCTTTTCAACGGCACCCCAAACAGATTTATCATCTACATGTTTATTACTTCATAATTTTCAAAAAGTTTTTCTACAATGTACTTTTCAAATGATTATCTCAAACTTGCGAGTTAGGATCTTTCGCGTTATCGGGATATAGAGATCCCTTTACCAGCGCCTGATTGGCAAATTCAAGCATTAGACGGATGCAATCACCACTTAATTGATAAATAGCTCGCGAGAATTTCTCATGAGCAAGGATTTCAGTAGAACAAGGATTTGGGATCAAATCTGAGGAATGGGAAGACAAGAGGGGATTTGACCTAGCAAGATTATGATTTTCACGATCATCACACCGATGACTTGTAAAACTTTGCAAAGAATAGATGAAGATTCTGATTAGAAGGTGAGAGCAAGTGAAACCCCTTCTCTTGTAATTTCTTTTGATTATCTAAAAGGGTTCAGTATTTACGACCGAGGAGGAGCCATTCTTAGAATATGGGAATGATTAAAGAATTGAAGATCAAGAGAAAGAAGAAAAAAGGAAGATTTACGGTACTTGAGAAAAAGAAATTAGTGGAGGAAGAAGAAGTTGAAGAAAAGTTGCAGGGAAAGTAAAAGAGAAGAAGAGGGAGGTGAGAAAACTATATAGAGCAGGCATTCTTGAGAAAGAAACGCATTTAATGCTAGAGATGGGACGATGAATGGTCAAGAAAACGCCGAAAGAGACGCTCTAAGAAAAGAGTGAAGAAGAAACATGTGTAATAAATTCCGTGTAAAAGCACGGATTGTAAAATAAGAAGCGATTGCGGCGTTTTCAAAATATTGGTTCTCATGACATTCTCTTCGGCAGATGAAGACATGAGAGAGGCAAGATGTAGGATCCGAATACGCAACATCAGTATTGTGAGATTAGTAAATGACAAAGACCGAAGGCGCCGTAAGAGTAATATAAAATGACGCAATGAATGAACGGCATACCTAAACACGAGAAAGATGTGAACATCTGAGAAGTTTAAGAGTGTCAGCGAGATTATATAGAAGTGTTTCTCGCGAAATACTCACCTACTTTCTTCTTGCGAAATACTCTTGCGAAAAATCCATGTTCGTTGGGATTTGAACTTGCGACCATGAACTCATTAACTTCGCAGATAACCAACTGTGCTGCCTCTTATTTGCGAAATAATGAAACAACCTTGCGAAATTATCCATTTTTTCCCTCGTAAAAAGAAAAAAATTATGCTCGCAAGTGAATTCGAACTTGCGACCACGAACGCACATATTGCTCTCTGGACCAATTTGTTCAAGAACTTCTCTCATAAATTAACTCATAACTTTTTTCCTTATTCTCTTATTCGCCACTGAAGATGAGTAGAAAATGAAAAATATGTGTCTCTGCGAATTCGAACCCGTGACCTCTTGCTTATTCGCTCCAACTCAAACCATCTGTGCGAGTTTCTGTTTGTGATAAAAATCACAGCGTCTGCTCTTATCTTCTCTTCGCCTTCCTTTATTTCCTTCAACAATTTGCCTCTTGCTTTTTCTCCTGAACATGGAAATCTTCCATTGAAACCTTGATTTTCTTCCCTGAATTTCACCACAGCGACTAATTTTTTTCTTCCTCTTCTTCTTTTCATATCTTTAAATTGTTGATGATGTTTACTCCCTGAAAGTGTTACTTCTTCCATGAAATTTCCGTTTTTGCTCCTGAAACTTTAAGATCTAAAAATAAATATGAACAATAGCTAATCTTCATGGAAACTTCTTGAATCAACAAGTTACAGGAAGGATAAATCCTTTACTCCTTCCATGTTTCTAGCGCCAAATGTAGTTGCAGGAAATCCCACAACACACCCCTCATCATATCTTGATAATAATTTCTAGATCTAAACTTATTTGATATGAAAATAGAGATGGAAATCCTAAAATTATAAATGGAGACACAAGATTTTTTACATGGTTCGATCAATGTGATCTACATCCATGGTTCTTCACTATAATTGTTGAGGTTACATTAGTATTTCATTTACAATCTCCATTAATGGATATTTGGTAGAGCTCTAGATCTAGTTTTTGGGGAAGAAGATGATAAAGAAAATAAAGTCTCTCTCTAAATTGTCTAACCTCTCTAAAGTGTATCCTCCTTTCTCTATCCTGCTCTCCTCTTTATATAGTGTTTACATAGTGGATGACAGCTCTCATACAGCTCATATTCTCGCAAGCTCTTGTCACCTTCTCGCAGGTTCACTCTATAATTTCGCAAGTTACTCATACTTTCCTCATGAATTATGATGATGTCATCTGCTACGTCATTCTTTAAGTACTCTGCAAAGTCTTCGCGAATTATTATTATTCATAATTTCGCTGGCACATAGTTGTTGCGAGATTCTGCTCCTACAGAAGCAGAGAAGTTGATGGCGCTTTTCGGGTTGAATCTGAAAAAGGCAGCAGCGAGATTGAAGATGGGTTAGATGGAGGCAACAGAATCGGAGAAGATTTTCATGGGTTTGAGGTTATATTAGAAGAATTGAGAAATGGGTATGGCTTCTGATGATGAATGGGGATGTGATGTTGTTGGTACTGCAACTGGATTGAGCACCAAATGGTGGAAACTGATATGGGTTACAATGGTGGTATTGAGCTCAAATATAGCAAGATGAGAAGCTTCAGTTGTGTTTGGAGCTAGAAATGATAATAATGAGTTAAAATTGATATGGGTTTCAGTTCTGATGCTGTTGCGATATGCAATTATTGGTGATGTTGGTGGATGGAACCAGATGAAGAAGTAGCTGATGTTGGAGCAGATTAGAATGCAATGGCCGCACTGGTTGTGATTCAGTATGAGGCAGTGGTGAATGAATCCAAGTAAAGAAGCTGTTAAGGGTTAACTGGGTTACAGAATGTGCTGCTGTTGCGGTATGGTCTGAATTGTGCAAGGCAGGTCTGAACAGCTAAGGTGCAAATGGTGGTGACTTGGGTTGTGATGTGCAGCTACAGAAGCTGGAGTTGTTGATTTGTGATGTTGCATGATCGCTGTCGTAAGCGTCAAAAATAATTTCACTTTCTTACTCACTAAATATAAATGAAGTACAAGGTAAGGAAGAGTTCGTTTTTTTGAGAGAGGCAATTTTTGTTATGCGATTTTCAGTTTCTAAGGTAACCAAGGGGGGAATTTTTGTTGTTTTAATGAAATACTAAAGCAAAAATAAAATAAAGCAAAGCAAATAATTGGAATAATCAATAGAGAGAAGATATTGGTCACGGGATAGTATCATTCACAAACATGTATTATCATCAATGATTAGAATTGGTATTTTAATCTCTCATTACTAAAAGTCCTAGGATACCTTGATTGCAAGTATATCCCGCTAATTCCCTGATTTCATCACAACCACATTAAAAGATGCATATGTGAATTCTTCCTAGAAAGCAACCTAAAGTGTAAAAGCACAATTAGATTTAACTCCCTAAAAGCAATAAGTTCTATGGAATAAGACTAATCAAGGCAATCAAACGTGTAAAAGCACTAATTCAATTTAACCAAGGTTATGATTCACTTGTGACTAGTAGGATATATCACTACAAGCACTACCCACAATTATGCTACTTAGAATCAGGGATAAACAACTATTTCGTATTGAAAACCCTAATCTAGCAATAGAGATGAAAGTAAATCGGATTGATTCCGGACTCAACCAAACAAACAATCAAATCATATAACACTATTAATTGTGAATCACAAACAATAAAATATTGAGACAAAACTAATTCATTGAATCATATAACATATTGAGAAATCAACTTTATCCCATAACCAATAATAATTGTTTAGCTACTCATAGCTATGGAGTTCATCATAAAAATATTAATTGAAAAGAAGAAGATGAACAAAAGCAAACCCTAGAAGCGTAAACAAAAGCGGCTCTGATCGCTGTCGTAAGCGTCAAAAATATAATTTACACTTTCTTACTACTCAAAATATAAATATAGCAAGGGCAAGAAAGGATCGATCCCACAGAGAGGTCTAGGTTGTCAAATTGTTTCGGTTCCCTATAAAATAACACCGGTAGTTTTGTGAATATAATAAACTAAATAAAAGCAAATAAAGAAATAAGCAAACAAATCAAATCAAGGATGAGAAAGTATTGGTTACGGACTTCGTTTTCATTCACAAACATGTTTTCAACACAATAACTAGAATTGATATTTTAATCTCAACTTTTATCAAAGACCCTAGAATACCTTGATCGCAAGTATATCCCGCAAATCTCCTCATGTCATCAACAAACACATTAAAAGATGCGAATATGAATTCTACCTAAAGGAACAACCTAACGTGTAAAAGCACTAATCAAGTTTAATTCCCTAGATGCATTAAGTTCTATGAAATCAGGCCAATCAAAGCAATCGAACGTGGAAAGCGCACTAATCCGATTTAACAAAGGTTATGGTTCACATATGATCATAAGAATATATCACTACAAACTATAATCATATTTATGCTACTTGCAATCCGGAATTATCACTTTTGCGTATAATAACCCTAATCTAGCAATAAAGATGAAAGCAAACTCAATCGACTCGCGACTCGACTAACAAGCATTCAAATCATGTAACAATATTGATGGTGAATCATAAACGATAATATGAGAGAAAACTAATTTATTGCATTAAAACTCATGTTTGGAAATTCAACTTATTCCATAACCAATAATAAACTTAGGTACTCATATTCATGGAGTTCATCACAAGAAGAAAGAGAAAAGACTTCATGGTTCTAAACCCTAGAATAAAGTAGAGAAGAAAAAGAGAATAATAAAAAGATGAGATAATAGATATGTGTTTTGAGAAAAGTCTTCTCTTTTATAGCTCCACTCCTTCCAAAACTAGGTTTTGTCTTCAAAGTCCATTAGTTGGAAATTCACCCGGCCCACCATGGAGAGAAACCCGTGCAGAAAATATGTCCCAAAAACGCTCGCCGGAAAACTGGGATTGTGGCCGGAATTTGGCCGGTAAAGTCGCCGGAAAACTAGCTCAGGTGACCGGCAAAGTCAAACCGGACACCGGTCAATCGGGTCAAATCGGCGGACTAACTCGGTCAGCTCGGGTCAACTCGGTCAGACCGAGTCAAACCGAGTCAGCACACTTGTCAGACGAGTCAGGTTTAGTCAGTGTGAGTCAGGGTGAGTCAGGTCTAAATCACCTGAATGAGCTGAATGGCCAAGCCATGCCAGGCTTTTGCACAGGCTGATTTCTAATGCACAATCCTTGTGCTGTAGCTTAATTCCTACCCAGTCATCTTGGCCCTGCTTACCATTTCATCTTCTCAGCACAACCTCAACTCCATATCCCCTGTAATCAACAGCATTCATCACAGCTAGCAACTTTGAGCCGATCCATTCATACATAATTCCACCTAATCCCTGATAATGCCATTTCTTGATCACCATTTAAATTTTCCAATATCTCATTCAATGCCTCGTAATAACTCCATAGCAGCACCTCAGTGCTGTAGCCTCTCTTACACATGGCAGAGCTGTGTGTTGCTTTGTGCTGCACCATTGTGGCGCTTCACTGCCCCATATGCAGCCATGATGGCTGTGCCTCATTACAGCTGCATCAACTACTTCTCTGTAGCTTTACCTCTTCCTAGTCTTGTTATTCTGTAGCTGCTTCAGCTCAACCACCCCTGTAACACTAACAACTCATAGCACCAGCTCTGCCTTCCTTGCCTGCAGTACCAATAACAACTCCATATGCATCAATTCATTATAAGCCCAGGCAACAACAGCAATTCTGCCACACTCCCTGCACTTAATTCCCAGATCCATAGTACCTGAATTCCACATTTCTACATTCCCCTAGTTCACAGCTCAGCCATTTCTCAAATCACCTAAGCATACATCTATCTTCACAGCTCCACCTGCAATCTGTGCCATAGCCGCAACCTGCCATTTTTCACCAGCACCTACTTAGAATCACTTTGCAATCAACTCCGCACCGTCACCATAATGACACCAGGGAGATTGCACCGCAACAGCTGCATACTCATTACCAAGACAACCACACCAGCTGCTATTCCCTATTAGCTCAAGCCTGCCACTCACCAACATAAGATACAGCATCATTCCTTCCATCTCTTGTTCTTCTCAACTGAACTTCCAGACACTGTCGCAAGTTTGAACCCAGTTCACAAATTAACTCCAGGCTTCAGCCAACACCACCTGCAATAATTCCTACCATTTCCTGCAATCCCTGGCAAACAGCATCACTACCTTGTCAGCTCAAGGTTAACACAGCCAACACCAGCTCCATTGCCTGTATTCTCATGCCACAGTTTCAGCTGCACTACCAGTGCCTTCAATTCCCATTTTCATCATCTCTGCCTTGTAAGCCATTCACAGCAGCAGTCAGCCCTGTCAATTCCGTTCACAGAACCATCAAGCAACAACTTTCCCAGAAATCATCTCTCAAAGCCACCTCTGCAAGAACACCTCGATTAATCGCTTTAAACCACCGCAATCTCCATCAAAGCCAGTTACACAATGCTCATAAAAATCACTGAGCTTCACACAACCAACAACAGCACAGCTACAATCCACTTGCATCATTAGCTCCATTGAGACAACAGCCACCTGCTCTTCCGATACAAACCATGCCTGCAATCTCATCAGCTGATGCTTTCATCTCCAGGCCAACTTCAGGCCTATTCTCTTCAATTCATCTGCAACACAAACTCTTCACCTGGAATGAACAGCAGCATCACATTACTCTTAATCCAATGGCTTCACAGACCACTCAATGGAGCAATCAACCCCTGAACTTGAGCCACTGCAACCCTGTTGCACCAGAACCCATTTACAGACCCATTTCTCTATCACCCATTCTCCTCTTAGTTTCAATCACTGCCATCACCTTCTTCCCTGTATCAATTGCGGAAACCCATTATCCAATTCATCCCCATCGGCTCAGACTCTGTGTAACTTTCTTGGCTTGATTCTCGATTACAGAGCATCACCAATCGAACCCAACTCTCAATTCGACCTCATTCTTCTCCCTGAGTTATTCTCGATTCTATTGAGCTCTAATCTTCAATTCATTGACAAATGCAAACCCTAACCTCATCAATTTCACCAGCAGACCGAAACCCCAGTTCCACTTTCATCATTACCATCAACAGAAATCATTTCCTTCTCTCGATCTCTGACTGAAATTCTCTCAACACCTCGATCCATGGCCGCCTCAATTCCTCTCTCAGTTTCAGGTGAAAAAGTAAATGAATGAGAGAAACATCTTCTCCCGATTTAGTGTTTTAGGATAAGGCTAGATGATAACACCCCTCTTCATCAGATAAGGGACACCCCAGTGGATGCCCCATAACATGTGGTCACCCCTTAACCAAAGCTGGCTGCATTTAATACTTCTCCTAATAGAGTTACCCCTTAACCTTGGGTCGACTCCGGATAATGTTCTCCCCTGAAACGACAGATTTGCCCCTTTTCGCTCTAAATGAGTAGTTTCTCCTTCTTTTCCTCCGTGCGGCTCAAGAGTATCTATAAAACTCAAAAGCACGCGTAAAATACATAATTCACACGAAAAATAGCAAAGAAAGCATAAACTCTATATAGTAAATACAGTGTATTCTACACCTATCAGGCTCTCTCCAAGTTCCAAGAAAAATACGTGATACCCAAAGTTTTAGAAGACTTTCATTTAAATAGCTCTCTTGTTTCCAAAATTAGGTCTAAACTCAAAGGTCCAATAGATGAAAGTCCACCAAGCCCATGTGTGAGGAATACCCATGTAAAAACTCGCCAAAACTGTCAGTAGAAAGCTAGTATTATGGCCGAAAATTGGCCGGAATCCGGTACCGAAAATAAAACTCAGGTGACCGGCAAAGTCCACCCGGTCAACGGGTCAACTCGGTCGGGTCAACTGAGTCAGGACGATTCATCGAGTCAACTCAGTCAGTCAACTCAGCTGAGTCAGGGCCTAACTGGTCTTAATAAGGTCTAGGCCAAGGCTGTTGTCATTCTTGCATGAGCCATATCCTCTGTGTTGCACCATTGTGGTGCATCACAACTCAATTCCTTCTTAAGCCAATTATCATCACACATGCGCGACAACTGACATTCCCATGCTCAGTTTCTTGAAGTAACACCCTTTCATCCTTGCATTGCAGCACCACAATCTCTGCATTTTAACATACTGCAGCATCAATTCGTCTAAGCCTCACCCCAACCGCAATTGCCATCACCTGCAATTTCCTATCACCAAGACATCTCAAACTCATGACTTAAACATTCCCATCCTGCTGCTGCTCAGCCTGAACCAACAACGGCTCATCTGTAGCTGCTTTAATTATAGCTACCAGTTAACCACTGGAAC
This sequence comes from Papaver armeniacum, assembly GCA_023531295.1. Classification (NCBI taxonomy): domain Eukaryota; kingdom Viridiplantae; phylum Streptophyta; class Magnoliopsida; order Ranunculales; family Papaveraceae; genus Papaver; species Papaver armeniacum. The sequence goes on from JAJJWW010003396.1 coordinate 91,975, forward strand.
ACCCTGCGTTTCATTCACACATTCAGCTGCATCTTTTGCCATTCCTGCAATAGCATTCTCAACACTGACTCAAACCAGCCACTAATTCAGTTAGCAGCATCATGGCCTCATCTTCTCTCTGCCATACAAACTCAGTTCAAACCCACTCTTCCTATTAAACACTTCATTCTTTGCTGCAACTTCTCAAGCCACTGTTAATTGCAGTTCATACATAATCCTAAGTCCAACTTGCAATCATGCGCATCAGTAGAAACTCCACCAAAACTCGCACCTCACTTCTCTTCTCTGCTTGGCCAAATGCTAGCAACATTCCCTGTACCATAGTTAGCCAACTGCAACTGTAATATTCATCATTCAACAGCCACAACTCATAGTCTTGAGCATCAATGCCAGCTACAACACCATCTCACCAAAACTGCAGCAACACATGTTCGAACCACAACTCCAACTCTGCCATGAACCATTGCAATCTTTACTATAACAGCACCAGCCTCTTTCTTGAGCTTCAGTTCAACTGAGTCTAACATTCAATAGCCCCCAACACATACATCCCAACCTCTGCCTCAGTTAAATCTACCATCTAAAGCAAACCAATCCACCATCTCCAGCTGCACTTGAGCCCTCATCTCAGACCCATGGCAATCACCAAAACCACCTGCTAAAAATCACCACCAACTGCTTTCTCTGCAACACAACTCCAACAGCACATAACCCAGCCACAGTAAACTGCAAACTCCAGTCCATCTCACTGCCATAGAAGCAACACCCACCAGGCTCAGGCCATCTCTTCCATTAGCTTCTAACATCTCTAATTCAACAACACCTCAAGAACAGCAACAGCAACAACAACATATTCATGTCTCAGATCCACATACTGCTCCACCAGCAACTCCATCAGATCACCACCAACAACATCTCATTTGAGCCTCAGTCATCATCATCCTTCTTCCAACTTCAATCTTCAAGCTCAATCTGCAAAAGATCTCTTCAATTAAATCCATAACAAAACCAACCTCAAGACCTGCATCTGCTAACCAAATTCATTTCAACCTTCATCTCTGAGACCTATTTTTAGATTCAACCTCAATCCTCTTCCATTTCCCATAAACCCTTACCAAACTCATTTGTTGTGCTGCAATACTCAAATTCGACCTAACCCACTCTTCTATGAAACCCCCAAATCCATTTCGAATTCAAAACCCTAACATCTTCTCAGATTCGAATCACCATTTCCATCAAACCATTGCCTGAACCGAACCCTAACTTCATTAACAACAATAGCAATATCGAAAAGTCAGAATTCCTATTCATCTTGTTCTTGATCGCAATGATTCAAAACCCCATCGGTTTCTTCATTGGTTCTCTCGATTTCTCGCATCTCACACTCTCGGCTTCGATCTCCCCTGTTCAAATCGAATTCGTTAATTCAACACAGATCCCCTTTCGTTTCCTCTCAAATCCTAGACGACAAAGAAGAACAATCACTCGTCGCCATCTCCTCTCTGTGAATTCGATTCCATGGCTGTTGTGCAGCCTCTTTCTCTGAATTTCAGGTGATGGTAATGATTGAGAAGATAACACTTCTCGATTTAGGGTTGTGTAAGTAGGTTATAATTGATGTTCTGTCACCTTGATAAGGGCTACCCAGATAGCATCCCCTTAACCACAGCTTGTCATTGTTTAATACTCCTCCAAATAGAGTTGCCCCTTGAGCCCTCATCTCAGACCCATGGCAATCACCAAAACCACCTACTAAAAATCACCACCAACTGCTTTCTCTGCAACACAACTCCAACAACACATAACCCAGCCACAGTAAACTGCAAACTCCAGTCCATCTCACTGCCATAGAAGCAACACCCACCAGGCTCAGGCCATCTCTTCCATTAGCTTCTAACATCTCTAATTCAACAACACCTCAAGAACAAAAACAACAACAACAACATATTCATGTCTCAGATCCACATACTGCTCCACCAGCAACTCCATCAGATCACCACCACCAACATCTCATTTGAGCCTCAGTCATCATCATCCTTCTTCCAACTTCAATCTTCGAGCTCAATCTGCAAAGGATATCTTCAATTAAATCCATAACAAAACCAACCTCAAGACCTGCATCTGCTAACCAAATTCATTTCAACCTTCATCTCTGAGACCCATTTTTAGATTCAACCTCAATCCTCTTCCATTTCCAATAAACCCTTACCAATCTCATTTGCTTTGCTGCAATATTCAAATTCGACCTAACCCACTCTTCTATGAAACCCCCAAATCCATTTCGAATTCAAAACCCTAACATCTTCTCAGATTCGAATCACCATTTCCATCAAACCCTTGCCTGAACCGAACCCTAACTTCATTAACAACAATAGCAATATCAGAAGCTGTAATTCCTATTCATCTTGTTCTTGACTGCAACAGATTCAAAACCCACATCAGTTTCTTCATTGGTTCTCTGATTTCTGCATCTCACACTCTCAGCTTCGATCTCCCCTGTTCAAATCGAAATTCGTTAATTCAACACAGATCCCCTTTCGTTTCCTCTCAAATCCTAGACGACAGCAGCAACAATCACTCGTCGCCATCTCCTCTCTGTGAATTCGATTCCATGGCTGTTGTGCAGCCTCTTTCTCTGAATTTCAGGTGATGGTAATGATTGAGAAGATAACACTTCTCGATTTAGGGTTGTGTAAGTAGGTTATAATTGATGTTCTGTCACCTTGATAAGGGCTACCCAGATGGCATCCCCTTAACCACAGCTAGTCATTGTTTAATACTCCTCCAAATAGAGTTGCCCCTTAACCTTGGCTCAGCTCCCAATAGCATGTGAAATGACAATCACGCCTTTTTGACTCAATTTGATTGATTTCCGCTTCTTTTCCTCCGTGCGACTCCAAAGTACCTAATAACTCAAAAACACGCGTAAAGTACATAATTCAAAAGAAAAACATCAAAGAAGGCGTAACTACTAGATAGTAAATTAGGTGTTTTAGACACCTATCATTGTAGTTAAGCTGGAATTACAGTCGTGTTAGCTATAGTGCAGGCTATGGCATTGGTGGTTCGATGTTATTGCAGTGGTGATATGAATGGTTGTTGGAGGTGTTGAAGTCTGTGAGCATTTGGAGCTGGAAGAATGAATGCTAGATGAATGTTTAGGAGCTATAATGTGCAGTCCTGCAAAAATGGAGTTGTTCACTAAATATGCAGCTATTTGAGTATGAATTGCAAATGGGTTGTGCGGGTACTGAAACTACTATGGATAATGGTTGTAACTTGAGGCGCGAATGGTTCGAGCTAAACTATAGTGCAAGTGATGCTGATGGACTAGGTGGTTATGAAGCTGCGGGATAGCTAAGGGAAGTGAAATGCGTCCTGAGTGTATGATGGCAGTACTGGTTCACCAGTTGGCGCAGCTGTAGTTGATTGAATGAGTTAGTATGGATGTGACAGTGTTGGCGGCATTACTTCAGAGAACTGTAAAGGGTAGCTATTAGTGTAATGGCTGGTGGTATTTGATGATGGCATATGGCTCCAGAATGGGTTTCAGGTTGTGGTGTTGCTGTCAGATTGCAGAGAATATAACAATGGCTTGAGATGGTTGCAATTGTAAGTGCCAGGGTGCTGTTGCAGGTGGAGGTTTGCAGAGAAATGAACTGGAAAAATTGAGGAGATATTCATGGGTGGATGCTGTTGATTCAAAGACTAGAGAAGATGATTCTGTGGTGTTGAGTTCTTGAGTTTATAGACGAATGCCTAGGTCTCGGGTATACATTGCAGTAGCTGCAGAAATGGTATTGGTGTTTGAACTGGTAGAATAGGTGCAGGCTGGAGATGATTGCTTGTGGTTGCGATAGATGGAGATTGTTACTGGTTCAGGTGGAAGTGCTGGTTCTATTGGAGTTGCGGCTGTAGTGCCAGATGTTTTTTTGGATGGTATTACAGGTTTGAGAATGCAGGAAAGAATGATGCTTTTGGAAGAATGGGCATGTTGTGATGCCATATATTACATGGAATGGTACTGGGATGGAGTTGCAGCTGTTGCTGTTATTCGGAAGAAGAACTCGAAGATAATGAAATATGGGTTCGCAACTGTGGCAGTGAACTGAGATTGGAAGGATGCAGAGATTAAGGAGTTCCAAGAGAGCCATCATGACTGGCAGTGAAGCAGTGAAGCACAATGATGGTGCAACACAACTTAAGGATTGTGCAAGATGGCATAGGCCTAGCTGAGTTAGCCTCTGACTCAGGCATTATTTATCATCTGACTAGCAGCTGACTCCTATGACTGAGTTGAACAGATGACTCGGCTCTGACTCACCGATTCGCCTTGACTCGGTTGACCTGACCGAGTCTACTCGTTTGACTGGTGACCGGGTTGACTTTTCCGGTCACCTGAGATACTTTCCCGGCCAACTTCCGACCGGCGATACCAGTTTTTCCGGTGACATATTTTTGGGCAGAGTTTTCACATGGGTACTTTCCACACATGGGCTTGGTGGACTAATTGGAGATGGGTTTTGAGAAGACCTAAATTTGGAAAGAGTATCCTTTTGGAATGGGAGAAGCATATAAATAGAAAACTCTTCCTCAAAACCAAAATATCTCCATTAGGGAGGCTTCTACTTGTTTTCTAGGGTTTCACATGATAGATTCTTCTAAACTCTTTGTGATGATTTCCAAAAATCCAAGTAGTTGATTTATTTTTATTGGTTAAAGATGTATTTAGATTTTGCAACCAAGTTATGATTTTTATGAGTTAGTTTTCTCTCAATATTATCGTTTGATTTATACGGGTTATAATAATTGCATGATTGATGTATTGCAATATGATTGAATGTTTGTTTAGTTAAGTCTAGAATTAATTGAACTCACATCCATATCTATAGCTAATTTAGGGGTTCATCATCGAGCGATAACCTTGAATACGAGTAGCATGATATGATTACGGTTTGTAGTGATACACTCTTGTAGTCATATGTAGAAATTGACCTTTGTTCGGATTGTGTGCGCAATGTATTACAATTGCATTGATTAGCCTATTTATGAAACTTAATGCTCCTAGGAATTGAACTTAATTAGCGCAAGGCGTTAGGTTATTCTTTAGGTAGAATTCACATACACCGCTCTAATGTGTGTGTTGATGACTTAGGAAATTTATGGAGTATTCTTGCAATAAGATATTCTAGGGCTCTTGATGATAGCGAGATTAAATACGAATTCTATTCATACATTCAAAAACTTGTTTACAATTGACGATGAAACCTTTATCCAATATTTCACATCTTTGATTTGCGTGTTTATTTCTTTGTTTGCTTTCATATTATTTTAGTTATAAAAAAAAACCAGAAACCCCCCGTGTTACTTATAAGATACCGAAACATATTGACAACCCAAGTCCTCTCTATGGGAATGATCCTTTCTTGCCCTTGCTTCATTATATATTTTGATTAATAAGAAAGTGTAATTTATTTTTGACGCCTACGATAGCGATCACTACTGCACCTGCTTTATTGGAGAGAGCTAAGACTACAAAAGCTGAAGAACCACGAGAAACTCGAGGTAGCAGACGTCTAATCAACAAACAGTACAATCTCCAACCTTCCACAAATGTTGTTTCAGAAGGGAGCAAACGAAAATCCGAGCCGCAACGCAAACATGCTTCCTCAACTCCTTCAAAGACGCAAAGGAAGGATAATACGCAAGTTCCTGCTGAACACACAGAAGCTGATCCAGAGGCACCTGATTTCCCCGGCTCTATTAAAGAAGTTATTGAACTTGTAGATGCCTGGGTTCAAGACGGCACAATCAAACTGCCATATGTCAAGAAAGAACCAACTGAAGAGACCATGGAAAATCCTCGTTACTGTCGCTTTCATAGGTTCGTCAACCATCCCACAAGTGATTGCAGAACTTTGAAGCGCATATTTAAAGAAAAGATTGAATCGGGAGAGCTTACCTTGGGAAATGAAGGAGTACACAGAGATCCTCTCCCAGTCAGAACCTTTACTCTTTCTGAACCGCCTGTCAAGGTAGCAGTTCAATCCTTAATCGAGCATGTCTGCGAATTGTTATACTTATCAAAGGCTCAAAGGGGAGACATGTTTGCTGCATTGAATCACATCGTGTCAGGGAAGCGTTTGTTGATTCAAGGGACATTTACTGAGCCGCCTTCAACAACAAACGAAGAAATGTACGACTGGGGACTTCTCACCACAGTCTATCTCAAGGAAAACGAGTTCAAACGAGCATTGATTGATGTTGGTACTGCTGTCAATGTTATCCCTCTAAAAACTCTCAAAGCTGCTGGTATCACACGACGAGATGTCATTCATGCTCCAGTAACAATCACAGATCATGAAGGAACACCCAGAGATGCTTATGGCCACATTATTCTCAAGGTGAACATAAACTCAGCCTGGACAGAAACAAAATTTTACATAGTCCGAGAAGATCCAGGATATGATATGATTCTTGGACGCACATGGATTCATGCTGGAAAGGTAAACCCAACACCTTCAATTGCACATTTCTCTGTTGAAGAAGCCTCTGATTCGGAAGAAGAAAAAGAAGATATTTCACCATTCGAGTATCTGAAGGAGGTCAAAGCCCTGACAGAGCTAACAAAAAAGCCTGAGGAAAATGCAAACACTTTCATCAAAAGATTTTGTACTCAGGAAAGTCTTATTCCTCCTCATATGTCCATATCATCAGTTTTCAAATATGCTTATTTGGTCCGAGGGCTTCACTCCACCAACAACTTAGCTATTGCAAAATGCTATGAGTGGATAATCTCACCTCAGCAATATTTCACCAAGTGGATGGATGCAGAACCTCTCCGAATCGAACACCTCACTAATACAGTCATTGCTGAAATAATGGCTGAGTTCGACAAACAGTATCCCAAATATTCTCCTTTGCACGAATGTCCACATGTGCCGCAAGGATGGAAGACTTCAACAACATGGAATTCCACTGCACGAAGAATTCCAAATCAGCAGAAAATATTCAGGGCACGGATGATCAAGTCTAACAAATTCCAGGAAGGAGATTTAGTTCTCAAAGCAACTAAGCGTAACTTTCATTCTGCAAAGAACTCCAACTAGGAAGGACCTTTTATGATCTCTAAGTCTGTTGCTGGTGGATACTACAAGTTGATCAACATGGACAAGGAGATTTTGGCCGTGATACATGAGAATTGGCTCAAGGCCTTTGACGCTTAAGGTTTTGGATATTCGAGGCATCGGATGCTCAAGGCATGAACACCTCAAACATTTGGCGTTTAGAATTTTCTTTCATTGTATTTCAATTCCTCCAAAATGTTTGCAATACTTGCATTCAGTAATTTAAATTCAGCAATTTATCGAAATTCAGTTTACTTAAAGAAAATCTCTATCAAACCCAAAGAAAATCCTCAATCATCTACTTATCCAAAACCAATTAAAACCAAAAATAAAACCTCACATCTCTCATAAGTTCAAGAGATTATGAAAAGAAATCAAATAAAATCAGCAGAGAAAGACTTTTGCTCCTCTGCATCTTTCAAGACTTGTAAGGCCGCCTTCTCCATGTTCAGCTCTTCAGTCAGCCTAGCAATCTTGTCTTCCTTCTCCATCACAGCATCATTTGGAACTGTTTCGCTGATTTAAGCCCCTAAACGTGCTCAAAAATCTAAAAGCTTCTTCGATAAAGCTTGTAAATTTTAAGGCATAAGGATACATGGGTAGATTCCGAAAATCCGACATCGTATGAAGATTCTACAACATTTTTGCTAAAGGGATGAGTTCTGGAATTTCTGGTGACGTATTTCGACAAAACTTTTCGTATATTCACATGAATTCTCATTCATTCATTCATAAACCAAGAAATTTATGCTTCTATGGATCAAATGAAAGAGAAATACGTACTTGGGTGGTCTCCGAAGTGTTCAAAGACCCTGGGTTACCCGTATCAACATCAAGAGCACCATTGCTTTCGTTCGGTTTTGGGCTCTGGGAATTTTCTTTATCGCCATTTTCCGAGGATGAACGAACATCACCAGTACCCTCCACTTCCATGGCGACATCCTCCTGGATATATTCTCAACAATTAGCATTTTATCCACAAAGCATCATAATTGGTTATACGGAGAAATACTTACGGCCTCTTCCTCACTCAAACCAGAAACTGTCTGCCCAGCAGCAGAGAACTGAAGACCGTCAATACTTGATGGAGTAAAATTCTGTAACAAAGTAACAAACATTGGTTTTGCCATCCTAATTACACGGATAAGAAGAAGTCACGGTGAAAGAAATATCGACAACTCACCAAATAAATCACTGGGGACTTTATGGTGTTAGGTAACATCTTATAATTCTTATTCCTACCTTCTCCACCATGAATAATCGCTTCAGTTTCTGAGAGGTATACATCGATTCGAGGTCTTATGTTACGACCGTCCTGTGGAAAATTTTGATGCAATAATCAAAACGCAATTATCATAATCTTATAAAGACTTCGTAAAGAATACTTACTTGTGTACATACTGGAGATGTTTTCCGTTTATCACCGCCAGGGAAATGTTTCAATCTTGGTCGAGTAGCAATCATCTTGGCGGAAGGAGGTTCGTTCACTAAAGGTTGATAAACTCTCACGATATCAAGTAAACGCCTGAGTTGTTGATCCCAAAAGTTTATGTAACCCGGAGTTACATATGTGATTCTCTCAGAGCTAGGGAACCAGAATTCACTTCCTTCCACATGTGTGCGGTCCAGACGGGTCACGAGCTGTTCAACTGAGCGTTTCCTTTTTCAAAAAGTCAGAACACACTGATCCATACCCATTTTCCGAGCCGCCTTATCAATATTGTATTCTTACACTAAGAATTCGCCATGTATTATTGATATCAGATGACCAGGAGTACAACTCAACATAAAAGACCTCTCACCATCGCTCAAATCAGCACCAGATTTCAAAGTCATACTCTCTTCAGCATTAAAAGTTGTTAACTGAGAAATATAAGGAGGAACTGACACCCATGGGCGGAATTTGAATTCAGATTCACGGTCTATGACATCAACGAAGCGAGTCTTGAGTCGAGGTTGCTTTGTGGACCAGCGCATGATCCTAGCATTGGCCTTCTCAGAGAAAACATGGCGAGCATTAGCGTTCAATCCTTGCAAGATGGTACGTGGAATGGGTGCATAATTTGTAGTTGCAGGAAATCCCACAATACACCCCTCACTATATTTTGTTAAACTAATCCATTCAAAAGATAATAGATGAACAATTATGAATGTTTATTAATAACTTTCTTGAATCTTTACACGGAAAATAGAATTACACTTAAGAACTTACAAAATTCTCTCTCTTTCTCTCTCCTAATGACTTGCTCTCCAATCCAAAAAAAAAGACCTCTCTCCTGCAGATTCACTCATCCCTTTATATAGGGTAGTACATAGTGAATGATGACTAAAGCATCCCTTATTTTCGGAAGTGCCTTGCGAAGTGTCGCAGCGCGTACGAATATTCATATTCGCGACACTTCTTAACTTTCGCAGATTTCATATCTTCCTATCGTCATCCGAGTCGTCATTTACATTTAATCCTCTGCAGTGACTCGCAGTGTTGTTATTCGTTGTCTTCGCGAATTGTTATTGTGGCGATATTATGATCCTACATCTTGCCTCTTCTCATGTCTTCTCTGCGGAGGAGAGAATGTCATGAGAACCACTATTTTTGAACCGCCGCAATCTGTTTATTTGTACTTGTTTCGCTTTTTCGTCTTTCCATACGGGCTTTATTACAGATGTCTACTCCTCCATTCTATTCCTGACACGTCTCTTTCAATCGTTTATTCTTGACCATTCACGTCCCTTCTCACATTAAATGCTCTCGTTTCCCCAGAGGATGTTTCTCTCTATATATATTTTTCATATCTTTCTCTTCTCCTCTTTCGTCTTCTCTCTGCAATTTTTCTCTTATCTTCTTCTTCCGCAAACTGCGCTTCTGCAAATCTTCGATCTTTTTTTTTTTTATCATATCTTAATCTTCGATTCTTTATCCCTCCCCATATTAATAATGGCTTCACTTAGTCGTATGTACAAACCTCGCTTTATTGAGACTCAGAAAAAGTTGCAAGATCAAGGTTTCACCCTTTCTATCATTCCTAATCAAAAAGGTTCATCTATACTCACTGCCAAGCTTTTTTCTGATCATCAGTGTGATGATCACAATATTATTGTTTCGCTAGGTCAACTTCTCGTAGGACTTCCCATTCCTTTATATGATCCTGAGATGCCACTCTTTTATGAAATCCTTTCCCATCCGAACTTCTCGCGAGCTGTCTATCAATTATGCGGCGATTGTATCCGCCTAATGCTTGAGTTTGCCAGTAGTGGTCTTGGCAAAGGATCTCTATATCCCAACAATGCCGGAGATCCCGAATATGTAAATTTAGAAATAATCCCCGAGAGATACATTGTAGAAAACTTCTTTGAAAATTATGAAGTAATAGGCATGAGAAACAAGAAATCTCATTTGGGGCGCTCGATTGAAAGAGAAAAGATAATATCCCCGAGGATAAATTACTCATGCAAGATATCGGTGGCATTCGGGTAAGAACACTACTCCTCGCCACTCTAAAGATGAGAGGTGGTGGGTTGTTCCCTTGCTCTTAAGTGGACCTTACATAGCGAGGTTCGCATGTACTCCCTGCAAATCTCGTGAGCTATCATCCTTGGGAATTTAAGTGGCCCAAGAAGGCGGAAGAGGTATGTCTCCACAGTTTGCTTTTGCACTCCCTCTTTCCTCTCGTATTCATTGAGTTTGTAAATTTTCTAGATTGTCAAGGCGAGGAAAAGTTACAAGGCAAATCTTTGGCAAGTACCTTGGCAATACTTCGATCGCTTACGGATGAAGTAAGAAATATCCTTTTTGTGTAATTTAACAATATTGTTGCCTCTATTTCTTATCTTCATTTGTATGCGAAGGTTGTATTGAGGAAGCGATAGCTGCGAAAGTTAAAGGCAAAACTAAAGCCAATGCACGCAAGAACAAGTCTTCTGCTCCACCGTCTAAGAAGCGAAAAGCTCAGCCTTTCCACTCATCTTAGCTCAAGTTAAGAGTCTTAGGTGAAGATGATAATGATAATGTTTTGGATTCAACTTTCCAAAATGAAGCTCAATCGGCCAATTCTCCTATGGATCAATTGTTCAGCATCTTCTCGGATTCTCTTCAAGGACTTGGAGATACTCATCTGACTTCTATATGCGAGAGCCTCGCCACCGTATGCAATGCTACACTACTGGATGGCAATGACTCTTTTAAAGGAGTTTCTAGATCTGTATCCCCTAGCTTCTTAAATGCACTTAATTCGTTGGTATGTTCGACCTCATATTTCCCTTCCAACTTCATTTTTTAATTTATATCTTAATAACCTTTTTATCTTTCTTCGCAGGCTGGAAAAACTTCTTTTGTGGTTGCCTCAGATCTTGAGAGGAGGTATAATATTCAACTGAAGAAGAATACCCAATCTTGCACAAGGATCAAAGAATTAGAAGTTGAGTCTGCGGGATATCGCGAAAAGATCCAACAATTGGAGACTGAGTTTTCTGCCCAGAAAGACAAAGTTACCACTCTCCAGAATGCTAATCAGCAACTTTATGGTATAAATTTTTTTTTTTTTCTCTTATTATTTTATCTTATCAATTTCCTTTGTTGCTACACGACTTCCGCTTTCGCAGATGTATATAACCTCTCCGAAGAAGCTATTCTTCTCCATTCATTTCTGAGCCTATGGATAATGATACTCTTCTCGCTCATCTCAACAACTCCTTAAGTAGTTCGTCGAGCGAGAATTAATACTCTTTCATTAAGTGAACTCCAAACCAAGTACCGCCTCTTAGAAGTTGAGCACAGATCTAGTTTAAGTACAGCCAACCAGTTTAAACAAATGTTTCTCGAATCTCATGAGAAAACCAAAATTTTAAGGAAGAAAATTAGTGACCATATAGATGACAAAGATCGCATTGCTAATAATGGTGCCCAGGCATTAGCAACATTTCAAAAGTCCCTTCTTGAAGTGCAAATGGAGCGAGATGAATTACTTCGTCAGAATTCTTTACTTACTGAGCGAGAAAACCAAATTCGTTCACTTCTTATTATAAATAATGATGATGAATTCGCTTGGGGCATGAAAATCTTAGATAATGCCAGGGAATAATTTAGGTGTTGATATTAGTCTTCATACCGAGCATACTTCCTTGGTTAAAGATATAATATCTGGAGAGAAGGTTACTTATTATACCTTCTTTTGTTTCTTACCTCTATAATATTCTTTGTTGAGTTGTTAACTTATCGTTGTCTATTTGCGAGTCGAAAAAAGATTTCAAGCAAGAATTGAAGAACTTGAATACGAGAAAGCACATTTCATCGCAAAGAATCTCAACCTTCGCGAGAATAAATATTCCAAGTTGAAGAATCAATTTCAAACTACAGTGGCGAATTTTAATAATGATGCCGTTCGTTTTCGCAATGAAGCCATGAAGTATGTTTGTAAAGATCATAAAATCCCTCTTTCTTCATATCCTTGGCTTTCCGAAGAAGTTCCTGAGAATTTGCCTATCTCAGACATTTCTGATAGTGAAGCGGCGAAGAAGAAAATTCAGCGGCGAGAATAATAGAATTGAAGGATCGGATAGAGGAGAAGAATCGCCAAAGAGATAATTCTTTTTGTTTCTTTTCGGCGTGTAATATCTGTGCATTTCTGTGTCTTTTTTTGTAAACTTCTTGGGTTTGTTGTCCATAAATTCCATCTTCATTCCCTTTTCTTGGCAGTTTTTTTCCTTGTAATATAATTGGCTAACATCATTAATGTATAACTCTTTCATTGGAAGATGGATAACAATATTTCATCTTTTCCATCCCCATATTTGCCTCTGTTATGCATCTTCAGATGAAAGAATGAAATTTCTGAGATTCGCACGTTCTTCTTCTGATCAGGAATGATGTTTAAATTTATAATTGCGATGAAATCGCAAGAACTTTTCATTAAAGAAGAGATTTTTTGGTCTCGCCTTATCATTTGTGGTGGACTTCTAAGCTTGACCTTCCTAAGTAAAGGTCTTACTCTGCCACCCTTTATTGCGACAAGATCGCAGGACGTCTTTACACTTGCATGTAAAAACCCATTGACCTTGTCTTATCATTATTCAAGTATTTTTGCCTCTGCAGGATATTTGGCTTGCGACAATATGACAGGCCTAAATTCTCTTGCGAAAGTAAAGCCCCATGACATTGTCGTCTTGCGACGAAATCGCAGGACGTCTTTACACTTTCATGTAAGGACCCATTGATCTCGTCTTACCCTCGCGTTAGTATTATTGCCTCTGCAGGATCATTGCACAAATATGACAAGCCTAAGTTTCCTTGCGGAAACAAAGCCTCGTGATATTTGCGTCTTTGGCACTTATCAGCTCCCTAATGGAGGGTGCCGCCCTTATCACCTCCCCGGTTGCCCCTTCAAGGAGGCGTACATCGGCCATACAAGGCTAGCTCCTCCCATCCGGTCTTAACAACAACCAGTTGTTTTCGCAACCTCTTATCCCTTATACCTATAGAGTTTATGGTTACAAGGCTGCACCCTAAGTGGAGTTTTCTTCGGGCCGAGTGCAGCGTGCGCCAAGACTTGTCAAGAGTGGTAAGGAAGTTCCATGCTCCCCGCACTCTTGACTCAACAGGGTACCTCGGCGCCTTGATCATACGCCCGACTCCTTGAAAGAGACCCTCGGTCGCCCAACCAGTATAACCTACATATATAGTTGGTAATCCAAGGTACCTCCTCAGGATAGGCTTTCATGGGCCCCAAATCTGCATGACCCAGGTTCCGGGGCGGTGTAACCTTTTCCCCGAGCCATGTTAAGAGATACCCCCTTATATGACGCACTTTAGGTCTTACATTTGCCTCTTTACGAAATGTAATTCGCGAACTAGGGTGTACGCCATAAAGGTTCGTCCCATTCAGATTATTCATTCATTGTTGTTAAATCATTCAATCATTCATATTTAATTGCTGTCTGATATTTAATTTGCGAAGACATCGCACAATGTTGTTCATTCATTTTTGCCTCGGATTCTTGTACATTCTCTTTGTCGAAATTCTCACATATCATTTCTTCTTAGTCTTGCCTTTGATATATCTTTGTCGATTACTTATCGCAGATCATTCAGCTTACTTTTTATGCCTTTTGTTCATAGTACTCTTTGCCTTAGTGTTATCCCAACCCTTGAAGGACTCCTTTCCATCGTAACGTTCGCCTGCTTCCATGCATTCATCTGCGGCATTTTCGCGATGTTTCTACGGCACTTCGTGATGAACTGCAACCAATTATCTTTGCAGCATCGTAACATTCGCCTATTACTGCGACACTTCGCGATGCTTCTTCATTTCTTATTTCTATAGTATCCACCATTAGCTTCTCTTTTCTCTGCTCATCTTTGATATTTTGTTTCCAATCTTTCCTTTTAGCATTTCTCTCTTCACAACTCTCTACGTCAACCTCATAGCATTTCTGACCTTCCTTCCAATCTCCCTTTATAATGCCAATACCATTTGGATGGGGAAATTTTATACATTGATGGTATGTTGATGCTACTCCCAAGATTTCGTGTAGCCACGGTCGCCCAATTAATGCGTTATAAGGAGATTCAACATCAACCACGCAGAATAAAATGTTAGCTGATAATCCTTGTAAAGGTATCCTCATGTGAATCTCTCCTTTAGGTTTGTTGTTTTGTTCCGTTAAAACCATAAATTTTGTATGTTGAAGGAATCAAATTTTCATCCTCTCCGCCCATAGTCTTATAAGTATGGTAAAACAGAATATTCACCGAACTTCCCAGTATCGATTAGGATTCTATTGATTGCCCAACAATTTTACGCTTCGTCATCTTCTCCATCATTTGGTCTTGGATTAATGTCCGATCGCACCACCAACGGGCTATCATGTGCTTCTCTTCCTTTCGGTACTTCGTACGAGAAAAAGAAATAGTTTTTAAGCGCCAATCTTGCAATTGCGACTTTCTCTTGGGTTCATCACCTCTTTGTTATGAAAATCCCTTGCATATACTCTACTAAGCACGTTATCGTGAAAGTCTTCGATTGTACGATATGAGTGAACGATAGAATTGCAAAATAGATTTTTGGCCTTTGTTCCCACTTCTATTACGAGTGCTTCTTTTCCCTTCTTTGAAACTGTTCTTTGTACTTCTGATGGTGATGTTGTTAGTACTTGCTTCCCTTTCTCTTCATTTTTTAGAAAATGAGCCAACTTCCCCTGATCAATCATTCGGAGGATGATTCTCTTTATGTTTCTGCAATCATTTGTTAAATGTCCATGAAAGCGATGGTAAGAACAATATTCATGACTTCCGGTCGCTTGGTGGTGGTTCACTGCCTGCATTCCATGGTGGTGGTACGTCCTCCATTACAAGTATAGCTTCCCAAATTTTCTCAACACTAGCATTTAGTGGTGGCATTCTTATCTCTTCCCATACCACTCTACGATTTCTTGGCCTTCCATGGTTATGCTGCCTTTGTCCTCCATAAGTTTCTTGCATATGATATAATCTCTGAATTTTATTATTGTTGTTGCGGTTGTAGTAGTTCCTTTCTCTATCAAACTCCTCCTGATCTCGGCTTCCCATAGCTACTATTTTCTGTTGTCCATCATCAATTCCGTTTTCCGGTTGCCCTTGCGAAGTGGTCGCCACTGAGTTTAAAATTTTGGTAATAAACTTGCATTCGCAGCGTTTGAATTTGTATTCGCAACTGGGTATGATTCCATTTCATTTTGTCTTTCTTCCAAAGCAATGTATTCTTCTTGAAGTTCTCATGACTCGGCCCATCGTAATCGTATTTTTAATTCGAATATTTGAATGTATAACAAACTTGTTGCGAGCAGAGCATTTATAAATGATAAAATGAGATATCTTTCCTCTACCCTTCCGTTCATTTCTTTGCACATTGTTCTCCATCTCATTGTCGGATGTCTTAAACTCTCGCCAACTCTTTGTTTCAATCCGAATACATCTTCAATTCACGGTCGCATGGAATTGTTACTTATATAAGCTCCCAAGAAAATAGTTTGTAAATGGTTGAATGATGAGATTGTGTTTCTTGGTAATCCTTCAAACCATTTCGATTGCTTCTCCAATTAAGCTTGATGCGAAGTATTTGCACAATATGGCATCATGATTCTCCCATTGTAACATACATCTCATATAAGCCTTGATGTGTTGTACCGCACAGGTTGTTCCATCGAAAATGTTGGTTAATGCAGGCAGATTGCACTTAGGTGGTATTCCTCCCATTTGTACTTCTATTGTGAAAGGAGTCTTGCAGCACTGCGATGGCTTCATCCAACTGTCTTCTTCCTCCTTCCTTCTTCTTTGTTTTAACGGTTTTCTCATTTCTGCTAGTTCTTTCAAGATTTGCTCATTTTCCTCAGGATTTGATTCTGCTTGTCTTTTTAGCTCTGCCTCTCGCCGCCTTCGTTCATGCCTGTTTTGACCTTCTTGTTCACTATTTTCTTCTCTCCTTTCTCTGCGAGTTTCTCCTTCGTCTCTTTCATCAATTCGCACACCATTATATCTATTGTTCTCTCTCCTGGGTTCTCTATCAACTCTACTCTGCATCCTTTCGTATTCTCCATTGGTATTCCTATTGATACGATCTTGTGCTCGCCTCCTCTCTCGGTTGTCGTGATTATTTTGCCGGATTGCTTCTTCCAATTCTTGGTTTTCCACTTCTGCTCTTACTCTCTCTCTCTCGCGGGATAAGCGTGCTTGTTGACATAATGTTTCTCAATGTCGTCCACGATCTCTTTTTGCCTTCTCAATGCTTCTCTTCCATGCAGTATTGCTCTTCCTTCAGCAGCTGGATCATTTGGCCCCTGAAATCGCCTAGTTCCCTGATTTTCTTCATTCTGCTCAACTTGGAAATTCTCGGGATGGGGAATATAACGATCTTCTGCGTCCTCTCTTCTTTCATGATGTTCTGAGCTGAGATTTTGTGCTTCCCGTTGGTTTTCGATCTCTGTAATTTCTGTTGGTAAAGCTCTCCTTCTTTCTTCCCTAGTCGATCTTGAACTCGATCTCGCAGTGCTTCTCGATCTTCTATTTTGCAATCTTATATTTTCCATTCTTAATTCATGATTCTGTCTTGTCAAGTTTGCTCGTTCCTCTGCCTCTAGTCGCGCTCTTCATGTATCGTTTGCCTCAATGTTTCCAATGCTGTGAGTTCTTCATTTCCTAGATTCATTTCTCCATTCATTCTTTGATCTTCTTCTCCTTGTCCACTGTTTACCAATTGTTTCTCTTCTTCCCTTTCATCCTCAGAATCCGTCCTCCAAGTGTGCACACTTACTCTATCGTAATCCACAGGTTTCATTTGCTACCGGTGGAATTAAAGCTTGGGCATGATTCTCTTCATCATTCCTCATATTCATCCTTGACGATTCTCCTCTTTCATTTCTCCTTTCTCCAGCAAGTCTTCCACTTCTTCTCACTGGTTGTTCAAGTACACTTCTTCTTCTAGCCATTTCTCTTTTGGTAAATTCTTTGAAAACTATCTCAAATTTCTTTGTTGTTAATTCTCTTCTTTTAATCTTTGTTCAAAGCCTGTTTCTAGCGTAATATGTAGTTGCAGGAAATCCCACAATACACCCCTCACTATATTTTGTTAAACTAATCCATTCAAAAGATAATAGATGAACAATTATGAATGTTTATTAATAACTTTCTTGAATCTTTACACAGGAAAATAGAATTACACTTAAGAACTTACAAAATTCTCTCTCTTTCTCTCTCCTAATGACTTGCTCTCCAATCCAAAAAAAAGACCTCTCTCCTGCAGATTCACTCATCCCTTTATATAGGGTAGTACATAGTGAATGACAGCTATCTTTGTCCCTTATTTTGGAAGTGCCTTGCGAAGTGTCGCGAGCGTACGAATATTCATATTCGCGACACTTCTTAACTTTCGCCAGATTTCATATCTTCCTATCGTCATCCAGTGCGTCATTTACATTTAATCCTCTGCGACCGACTCGCAGTGTTGTTATTCGTTGTCTTCGCGAATTGTTGTTGTGGCGATATTATGATCCTACATAATTCTTGAAACGCTCCCACATCAAAGCTTGAAGAAACATTGTATTGGCATAGCATTCAATCTTCATAAAACCATTCGAGATGCTGGAGTCTATAATCAAGGAGTCCAAGTTAGAGTACAAAGAACCCAAGAACAAATTACCTATTGGGAGTTGCTCACCCTGAGCCATCTTAATTGCAAAGGGAATCACGAACGACTTCAACAAATTTCCATCATCTTCAAATACATCTCTGGACAGCCATAAACACAAGAAGGCAGCAATAGATAACGCACCGTCAACAGGCCACTCCGGAGGAGTGTCTCTCGCCACCAATGTATTAACCAATGAGCATAACAACCTTTGCTGCTGGATGCCTTATTAATCTCCTCCATTGCGGTTGTCAAGATGTTAGAGATTGCAATTTCCTATGATGAAGTAAGACCTCGGGAAGGTTACCTGTGATTGGAAGATGCAGCAAAGCAACTACATCTTCTAAAGTAATGGTAAACTCTCCCCATCTGCATATGAAAGAATGAGTCGGAATACACCAACGAGCAAGTAGAGTTACCATACCTCGGGCATCATGAAAAATGAACAAGTCTCCAGAAGCTTGGATATACCGTATTACTTGTGCATCATGCAACTTGGCTCGAACACGAGGAAAACCTAGCGTATACCTCGCCCATCCAGAAAACTTTTCTAAAGGCCGTCGAGAAAGCTTGAATTCAATGATTGATGCAGAAAAATATCCTCGTTCAAGACAAAACCGAATAGCTACCTGAGGAGTCACCAATTTTTTCTGAATAACCTCTCTAGGATTTATCAGAAGACGAAATGCTGGAGTTCTGAGACGTTTTTCAGGCCCTTGATCCACAAAGAATGCATCCTCTATGTTTGGAACGTTCTTAATTCCAGGCGTTTCATCTTCGCCAATGGAAGTCTCATCCATGCATGAATCATCCTTGGAGGTATCATTATCTATGTATGAGGGCATCAATAGCTTGGGAATCAGACATCCTTGCGAAGTAGCTGTGAGATTCACATAACATTCTACTTCAGTATATCATCCAGATGCAAACTTCGACAAGATGATGGAGTCGTGCAAATGGCAAAATGCTCAACTAGCATCTACGAAAATGGTAATTCTTAACTCTTACCTTTTACAGACTCTAGAACCTGATTTGGATCTTAGCTACGAGGAAATCCAACCCTTGAAAATATTTTATTTGGACCCAGTTATAGAACCTGAACCTGAACCACAGCTAGATGTAGTCGTCTTAAACAGGAAACTAGACAAGGGTGTGCTTTTCTTGGCAGGTTGGAGATTCCTTTTACTTGTGATAGCTCTTTTTGGTTTTGATGACCCGCATTTATTTCGGCTGCTACTATATGATTCTTCGAGGTGACTAAACCCTTCCAATGTCTGGCTGAAGACTTTAAACTTAGCACTTCTTGGGAGGTAACCCATGCTCTTGCAACACGGTAATATTTTTCCTTAAACTCTTTGCTTCAAATGGTAACAGTTTCTCCTTGTTCATGTTTTTAATTTCATCTTTAGAACATTGAGGACAATGTTAGATTTAAGTTTGGGGGTATGGGAGAAACTTTTTAGTTGCAATAAATTAACTCCAGAGCCTAGAAATTTATGTTTATTAAGGTCGGCACTAACCAATCTAAGTGGATGGAAGCATTTTGGTTGTAGGGGTTGAGGAACCAATCTGATTAGATGGAAACATCTAAAGAGTCTATTCATAGAAGCAAAGAGCTCGGGTGTTAGAAAAATAAAACATGGTAGTTTCGCCATATCCTCGTGATGGAAACATCGAAAGAATCCTGATCACTTCTTTTATTTTTCTCTTTACCATTGCTAGGGTGAATTAGAGTGGTGAGACACACAAAAAAAAAAAAAAAAAAAAAAAATTGAGAATTGAGACCAGACCATCAGACCAACCGGAATAAATTCAATAAAGTCGACCACTGGAACCCTTGTATATGCCAGTTGTGTTGACCTAGAGTTAGGATTATCGATCACTGGTCCCCTTGTATATGCCAGTGTGTTGATATTAGTCCAGGACCGGTATCTCGGTCCATTAGGATAGGTTCACCTTAGTCAAACATCATCCACGTTTTCTCTACATCCATCTTCTTAATCTTTTCATGTGATTGGTTGACTCGGTTTATGATGTCCGAAACTATACGAGTAGAGCTCTGTCACTTTATATGAATTTTAGTATGCTTGAGTGCAAACTCGTACAAACAATTGGAATTTCGCATCGGGGTACTTCCTCCTGTAGTCAATAAGTATGCCAACCAAGGAGATTCTTTAGTGCCTTCCAAGGTTCTGTATAGATAGCTAGGGTCTGGAGTAAAGGTTTTGTGGGTACACCTCTGGTAAACCCTCTGGAGACAACACTCCACCACTAGGGCCACCTAGGGGTTCAAATGATTTTTATTTTCTAGAATAAATTTGCTCGAGGACTAGCAAATAATCTGGTGGGTATAAATAAGCTTCTGGAGAGTCATAGCGAGGGATGGAGAGTTTGGGGTGAATTTAGAGCATCACAGAGGCGAAAAATCAAGTTGCAGAGAACTTTTCTGCTGCTGCTGCCATTGAAGAACACGAAGAACATAAGACATACGACAAACCGTCGTTTATCAACAGTGTTAATGACTCGCAGCTGTGGGTCGTAGACAGACTTAAAGCAACAGTAACAACGACAGTTAATATCTATCATTCTCTGTAACAGTTCGGTTTGTAACAAAAATAATTGTTACAAACCCGATTTTTCATTATTACTCCCTTATTCATCATTTGTAAACCATTTTTGAGCAATGAAATCAACTTTTGAGCGTGTTTCCAACATGATGAGCTAAACCCCATTACTGGGACGACGGAGGAAGACGAATTTCATACATGGGTAAAATTATTTAATTCTTTTTTTTAGACTTTTGCATTAATTTTAATTGAAATATGATTTGAATTAATTGGTTGTCATTTAATTTGATGAGGTATGCTTAGCTTAAATGTTTTGATACATCATGCTTAGGATTTACAACCAATCTTTTGAGGATCTATCTTGGTAAAAATAAGAGTCCATGTTTTTATTTGTTGAGCGATAATTGTTAAAATAATTAATATTTGAACCTTTTTGTTATGAGTTTGGCGAATCCGAGTCAAACACATCTCTTCATCCTGTGACAATATTTGTATATATATTTTCTTTATCTTTAGTATTTTCTTTTATTAAAACTTAAAATTAATCCAACAAAGTCCGAGTGAA
Organism: Papaver armeniacum; assembly: GCA_023531295.1. Classification (NCBI taxonomy): domain Eukaryota; kingdom Viridiplantae; phylum Streptophyta; class Magnoliopsida; order Ranunculales; family Papaveraceae; genus Papaver; species Papaver armeniacum. Next base: position 113,387 of record JAJJWW010003396.1, read on the forward strand.
CGACAACCCTTTTACTACTACAACATCATTGAAAATAACCATCAATTTTTGGCGCCGTTGACGGGGAAAGAGAGGTAAGAATTCTAAACACCCGCGAATCCCCTGCCAGCGGGTTTACTGGATGATTTCGTGTGAATATATGTCGAGGAACTGAATCCGGCTGCTTTAATTTCCTAGTAAAGGGCAAGGACTGGCCATACAAGATAAGAGTTCGGATTTCATCACCGTTCTCTTCTTGCCCGCCTTAGGAAAACGAAACCAAATACGAACCTAAGCCTAAAATTTTGACTAGAACGAGACCGATAGGGTAACGAGCTTAATAGGAAAGTCATTCGAAAAATATTGGTTACTCTTTAAGCATACTTGAAGTTCATGATGGTTTACGTAAGTTGAATGCGTGATCGCGCCGCCTTGTGATGCGGTGAGGCCTTGGGTATCAAAGCTCCACGCAGCTTCCCTCGCCTCTATTCAACTTACTTAAACTCGGATTGATTCCATAGGGGTTTGCTCAGATTGTAACGAATTCCCTTTCGAAAGATTAGAAGCTGGTCTAGAAAACAATCTAAGTCGAGCCATCATGCTTTTTGTTTGCTAGAAATCAGTAGGTTTGTTGTGGTCGAGTCAGCCTTGTTTGTGTTTGTAAAAATTCCCTTGCAGTTAGGATGTCAAACTGGTATTATAACAGCCAATACAATGATTATCCAAGGCGAGTTTCAAAATGGACGTTACTACTTGGACCATAGTGTGAATAGTGGTTGGGAACATCAACCTTTTCAAGGTTATGGCTCATACCATGATGTGCCCAATTACTATCCACACACGCACGGGTCATATGAGCAAAATTCTTATGTTTCTCCTTTAGAAGAGTCTCTCAGGAAATTAGAGGAGACGACACGTAAGTTAGCTAAGATGAATAACTTAGTTTATGACGAAAGAAAACTTTCTTTGGAAGAGACCCTTGAGAGGATAGCTGAGTCGACACGTAGACTTGAGTTAGAGACGAATGAAAGTATTGCTCGAAATAACTGGAATTGCCAATATAGTGTATCCAATAATACCCTTGAGAATGAAGATAGTTATTCGCATAATCAAGATGACAAGGTTAGAATTGGTAACACTACTTGTTTAGATGAGGTTCGATCATTTTCATGTTATTATAGTGATGATCATGATGTGGAAAGTGTTGATGAAGAATCTGAAGTTTTTAGGCATAGTGATCAGGAATTTGTTTCTCCAATTGAGCTTTATAATGATAGTAATATTTCTGGTTTAAATCCAAATAATTTTAATAATTATTCACCTATTCAAAAGGATGGGGATTTGACTAGAAGTATCTCCGTTTTAGACGATGTAGAATTTCCTAGTTACAAAGCCGATAATGGTTTAGGGGAATGGGGTTATCCTGAGAATACTGTTTTAGAGTCCAAGGATTTAGAGACAATAGTTTTAGACGAAGAAGATGAACTCGTAGAGCTTTTAAATATGAGTGAGGATGCATCACCTAAGTATAACTTAGAAGAAGCAATTGACCATTTTCAGGATTCCGATGATCTAGAAATTAGAGAAATTGTAGCTAGTCTATCTAGAGACACCCAAAACTCTAAGTTTGGGGGTGATTATCATTCTCCTTGTGCCTTACCTTTAGCTCTTACAGATATCCCTCACTTGGGACTTGACATATGTGCCTCAACCATTTTAAAAGATTATCTTTATACACTTTTTCCCGAACCTAGTTGTGTCCATAAAGAAATTGGTTGTTAGAAACCCATCCTCTGGTTGATGTGGTTAACCCAGGTTGTGATACCACGATTGACTTTGTTTTCCCACCAAAACCTTCCTTCCAATTGTGGGAACATATAAGTTTCAGATGTGTCAATTATTAAGTTTTGAGACAAAACCTAATTACTTTAGGATATTAGGGTCGACACATTTGCTTAAGGAAGACCACCAATCTTATTGTGGTCACTGTGTAAGTCAAAACCGATTGACTTAGAGGATCCTCAATTATTCAGAGTTATTATTATGTGCTTCTAAGTTTTTATTTGAGTTTTTCCGGACTCTAGAACTCTGAACATTCGGATCTAACTCATGAGGAAACGCAACCCATGAAAATTTGTTATCTAGACCCTTTTATAAAGCTCGAACCCGAACCACAACTAGATGTAGTTGTCTTAAAAATAAATAAGGGTGTGTTGGATATCTTCCTGGTCTGTTGCAGTCTCCTCTTCTTGTGGTTAGCACTTTTTGATCCAGATGACCCGCAGTTATTCCGGCTGTTTCTATATGATTCGGTGAGGTGACTAGTTATTTCTTTGTCTGGCTGAAGACTTTAAACTTAGCACTTCTTGGGAGGTAACCCATGCTCATGCAACACGGTAATATCTTTCCTTAACTCTTTTGCTTCAAATGGTAACAGTTTCTCCTTGTTCATGTTTTTAATTTCATCTTTAGAACATTGAGGACAATGTTAGATTTAAGTTTGGGGGTATTTTAGTTGCAATAAATAAACTCCAGAGCCTAGAGATTTATGTTTATTAAGGATGGCACTAACCAATCTAAGTGGATGGAAGCATTTCGGTTGTAGGAGTTGAGGAACCAATCTGATTAGATGGAAACATCTAAAGAGTCTATTCATAAAAGCACAGAGCTCAGGTGTTAGAAAAAGAAAACATGGTAGTTTCGCCATATCCTCGTGATGGAAACATCGAAAGAATCCTGATCACTTCTTTTATTTTTCTCTTTACCATTGCTAGGGTGAAATAGAGTGACTGAGATACCAAAAAAAAAAAAAAAAAATTGAGACTAGACCACTAGACCAACCGGAATAAATACAATAAAGTCGATCACTGGTACCCTTGTATATGCCAGCTGAGTTGACCTAGAGTTAGGATTATCGACCACTGGTTCCCTTATATATGCCAGTGTATTGATATTAGTCTAGACCGGTATCTCAGTCCATTAGGATAGGTTCACCTTAGTCAACATCATCTACGTTTTTCTCTACATCCATCTTCTTAATCTATCCATGTGATTAGTTGACTCCGGTTTATGATGTCTAGAAACTATCTGAGTAGAGCTCTGTCACTTTATATGAATTTTAGTATGCTTGAGTGCAAACTCGTGTGCAGCAATTGGAATTTCGCATCAGGGTACTTCCTCCTGTAGTCAATAAGTATGCCAACCAAGGAAATCCTTTAGTGCCTTCCAAGGTTTTGCGTAGATAGCTAAGTGCGGAGTATAGGTTTTGTGGGTACACCTCTGGTAAACCCTCCGGAGACAACAACATCATGACTTGGTGTTGGACCGTTTTACTGCTTTCGGGGTTATTCATCTTAATATCGCCTATCTCCAATTTTTTTGGAATATTCTCCGAAGGTTGAAGCAGTCGATCGTGGGATGCTGTATCCTGCGGTGGAAATGGCAATACCTAGCATCATTTGTGTCGATGGCGCTCGGATCCGTCTTTGTTGGAGGTAGCTGAGTTTCCTTGTTCGCTATCCATTGTTCCAATAATCCTACAATCAGTTCTTTGCTACAGGGCAGGGGTGGTGGAAGCACATGTGCTCCCCAACCCTCTCGATTATTATTTGTACGAGTATTTCTAGGCACGGTTGATACGGTGTTGACCGAGTTTTGCCAGATGTAATCCGAGTTTGGTTCCTCGATGCAGTCGGCGATTCTTGCGGCTGCTTCCTCTAGCTCTACGAACGTGGGGAAGCAGAAATTGACTAAGATTTTCTAGAAGGATGGAGTCATTCCTCGTATGCAAATCTCCACTAGCGCTTCCTCCTTGACATCCTCGTGGCAATCTAGAGTGAGAATACGGAATCTAGCAATGTATTTTCCTATCTCCTCGTCTGGACGCTGGTTACATTTGCTCAAGGTGATAGTCGTGACTTTCTTTTTTGCTGAATAGAATTTCTTGAGGAAGAGCGTGGACATGGTCGTCCATGAGATGATGCTTCTCGACTTTAGGTTATCATACCACGTGAATGATGTATCAATTAGCGACTTTGGGAATTCTCTCAGGCATAGTTTCCCATCTGTTGCCTGATTCGTTCATAGCGGACGAGAATCGCAGTGAGGTGTTCCCTTGCATTTCCTTGGCCATTATAGACTTTGAATTTTGATGACGTGTAATCCTCTGGGTACTGATATTCCGTGATTTCGGAGGAGTAAGGACTCGCCATGAAGTTATAGTTGTCTTGCTTTACGACCCTATAGTTCATCTCCAAGTATCTTGCCATCGCCTCCTGCGTCATAGTATAGGTTCTTCTTCTTTTTCCTCTGCGTTCTCAGTTGTTTCTTTGGCGCTCTTTTCAGCGTTGGCTGCCTTCATGAGCTTTCTCAATTCTTGCTCCATGCGTATGTGGTCCTCTAGCTCCTTCTGCATCTCTTTGAGGGAAGGCTGGATAAGTGGCACTTCCTCAGTTTCCTGTTGTTTGTCTTCTTCGTGCGTGGTACCTGGTTTTCTTACTTGTGTGATTGAATCTGTTATTATCCCTACTCTCTCGCCTTCTGGGTTGAGCGGGGGAATGTTTGGACTCTCTACCGCGTATGAGCCGGCGCCTTCTGGGTGTGTCATGGTGAGCTAGGTACGAGCCTCCGGTTGTGGTCGCCAAATGTTGAGGGTTGAATTCGTGTTTAGGTTCTACCCGTCCTAGCCACACCAAATGACCTCACAATACCAAGAATAGTAAGAGAGAGAGAGTGTTGTCTTTCTATTGTACATTGTCCTTTCTTTTATAGGCTTTCCTAAAAGCCCCTCTTTTTACTACATCATGACACATGTCCTATCCTCTCTTAATTACCTCTAATGGCATTCTTTAACATAACCTCCTTCTTCTTCATTAATTCCTTCTTCGTCCTCTCTTTCTCATGGGTATTTTCCATTTGGGCTTGGGTTTAGTCCCCAAGTCCCCATTCCTTATCCCAAGTTTATCTCAATCCTTAGGGGCACTCCAAGCCCGTTAAGGGATATTTTTTCATGTATCAAAAATCGGCATCAATACAATTCTGTGTGATTAAAAGTATTGATTGGAAAATCTTAAACGATTACCTTTTGTAGGATCAGAATATCGTGACATCAATAATTCGCGGGATCAATAAACAACGACATTGCGAGGGCTTCGCAGAAGAGTAACATAAATGACGCAATGAATGACGACAGCCAGAACACGAGAAAGGTGTGAAGACTTAGCGAAGTTTAGGAGAGTTGCGAGAATGAATACTTGTACACTTGCGATATTTCGCAAGACATTCCCGAAAATAAAGGACAGCTTATCTGTCATCCCTTGTGTACTACCCTATATAAAGAGTTGAATAAGCTTGTTGAAGGGGAGATCTTTTTCAGAGTGTTAGACAAGTCATTAGGAGAGTGAAAGTTTGTGGTGATTGTAATTTCTTTAGCTATTTTCTATCTTATCTTGTAAACATTCAAGGAATTAATTAATAAAATCATTGTTATTCATCTTCAAATGTCTTAGTTGTGTGGATTATTGTGAGGGGTGTAGTGTAGGATTTCCTGCAACTACATATTGGCGCTAGAAACAGGGATTGAACCTGTGACTTGTGTTCAATAATCTACACCCCTCACAATAAAGATAATGGAAAACAATATAGCAATTATCAAATACCAAAAATTATATTCATCAAAAGAAAGAGTAATAATAAGCAGATGAACACATCAAAAAGATGATTGAAGTACATAAAGAAGTAACAGTACAAGATGAAAGATTACAAGAGAAAGTCAATTCTCAAATATCAGGTTTTTTCACCGAGAAGGGGATCTTGGGCTTTCTTCAAAGAGCTTTATCCGTATTTTCGCCGATTATTATATTTCCACCAGATCCTCCATCACCCAGATCATCATTGACAATTTTACTAGGAGGGATTATCTCTTCATTTGCGATTTCTTCGCCACTATTGTAGTCAAAATCGCTGTCAGGAGAATTAGGAACTTCATCGTCACTCACCTCTAGTGGTTCGACACGAACAGGATCAAGAGATTTAGATAGTAGAATGTCATTCACAAGAACTTCGGCCTTAAGATGAAATTGACGAATGAGTGCTTTCTGATGATTTCTACTCTCTATATCTTTACAGTCAGACATATAATCGAATCTTCTTTCTGCACGATCGTGAGAGCGAGCAAGGGAAGCAGCGAGTATTCCATTCTCTTTGCGAATTTTTGAATAATCAGACTTCAGAGTGGCAATAGAAGAATGAAGATTTTTCTCATCATCTACAAAAGAAAAGAACATAGAAAATTATTCAGATTTTTGGACTTCGCAAGGAAAATATCACAAGATAATAAATAAATACATTAAGGTAGGCAAATAATATGACTACCTTCCTTCTGCGAGGTAAGATATTGGATTAAAGCCGAACAGCTATTCTCCAAATGATCCATGGCATTGTCAAAATTATCTCCAATTAAACCTTTCAATCGAGATCGCAAGCTTTTTTCATTGGAAACAAGTAAGGCATTTTCTTTCGCAAGAGAAGAGTTGGACTTTTCTAACTTGGAACATTGATCCTTGAATTGGTTTACCTTTACACTTAAGGTTATTCTACCCTGAATAAGTTTATCCTTCTCAGCAGTAACTTCAAGTTGATTTCTCAACGAGCAAAGAGATTGTTCTTGTTCTTTACATAATTTTTGACAAACATCAGATTGTTGCGAATAAATCGCCACCTTGTTTAACAGAGTTCGCTTCTCTTGAGAAAGAATTCCATTCTCATCTGATAAAGTTTCCAACTCCAGATTAGCTTTAGTTAAAAGTAAGAGAGGCGAGATAATTCATTACTTAATGAGCCTTGTTCTGTACTAAGTCAAGCATTTTCTTTAGAAAGATTATCTATTTGGTCAACAGTATGTATGGAGATTATCTAATTGGTTATATTGCTCCATCCAAGCATCTCTATCAACTCGAACTTCTTCAACAAAGAGATTCCAACTGGTATATCTCCATTTTTCGCTTCTGGTTTAAAGCTTGAAGGGCGAACAACGGCTATTGGTTCAATAAAAAAAAAATGGACAATACAGAGGTAAGAGTATACCTTTCAGTTCTTCATTCTTCTTGCAAAGGTTATCGCGATCCAGTGAAACATTTTGAAGTTTTTGATTCTCAAGTTGAAGAATATTACATTTTGCAGTCATAGCTTGGAGATCATTCTTCAAGATATTAATTTCTTGCTCCAAAGATGTTTGCGAAATTCTATCAGGGCCAAGGTGTTTGCTCAAAATCTCGCAGACATCGGATTTGATAGGGTCGACAGAAGTCTTCTTGACATCGTTCACAATATCTGATGGAACTTTGAAGGCCACATCTATTCCTTCTAAATTTTCTTTAGTAAGAGGGATTTGCTCAGAAAAGGAAGTAACGGCGATAGAAGAAGGAAGAGATGAGTCATCTTTTGTTAAAGGAATATCACGAGAAGAGGAAATCTCATGAGGATTAATGACTGGAGAAATGGTAGAGGCATTAACAATGGAAGAAGAAATAGGCTCATTCGCAATGGGACTGTTATGAGGGATTTTATCTATGAGAAATTCAGGCATAGAAGTGTAACTTTGACAGTATTTTCGCAGGAAGAAATAGTAGGGTTATCTTGCGAAGATTTCGCAGTAGGAGTTGTAAGTTTGAATATAGGAAAGGTAACGAGAAGGTGCAACGAGGAGTTTAGAATGGCGAGGCTTTTGGGGGACCTATCAACATTTTTGTCATCCTGCGAATTACAAGATAAATAAGAAACAGAAGGCAACAATATTGTTATTAAAAGAGTAAATGTTTCTTAAATACCTTGTTATTCGCAGCTTTCTTTTAGAGGCGGTGGATTTGGTTGCGAGCCCATGGAGATATTAGGGTTCACAATGGTGAACTTGGTACTAGATTTGTTCTTGCTAAAATAAAAATGGCAGGGAGTCATTAAAAGAAGAACGATGTCGAGAATAAAACAACTTCAATAAAGAGAGATCAATCACAAAATGATCAAATTGATAAAATTAACAAACCTTGATGCCATAGAAACAATAGCGAGAAGAATAATAGCGAGAAAAACGATGAAGAAGATGATGAAGAAAAGTCAGAAAAAAGTTGCAGACGATGAAGAAGACGAAGTAAAAGAAAAGAAATGCTTTCACAATGAATCCTCCTTTAAATAGACGAGAAAAGAGTAACCGGATAACATTAAATGTGCCGGTAAAAAGGGAAATTTTAGATACGTGTAAACAGTCATTCCTAAATTCACGGAATCTTGTCGGTAAAAAGTTGGAGGAAAACAAACGATTGCAGCATTTCAAAATATTGGTTCTCATGACATTCTCTCCTTCGCAGAGAAGACATGAGAAGAGGCAAGATGTAGGATCAGAATATCGCGACATCAATAATTCGCGGGATCAATAAACAACGACATTGCGAGGGCGTCGCAGAAGAGTAACATAAATGACGCAATGAATGACGACAGCCAGAACACGAGAAAGGTGTGAAGACTTAGCGAAGTGTAGGAGAGCTGCAAGAATGAATACTTGTACACTTGCGATATTTCGCAAGACATTCCCGAAAATAAAGGACAGCTTAGCTGTCATCCCTTGTGTACTACCCTATATAAAGAGTTGAATAAGCTTGTTGAAGGGGAGATCTTTTTCAGAGTGTTAGACAAGTCATTAGGAGAGTGAAAGTTTGTGGTGATTGTAATTTCTTTAGCTATTTTCTATCTTATCTTGTAAACATTCAAGGAATTAATTAATAAAATCATTGTTATTCATCTTCAAATGTCTTAGTTGTGTGGATTATTGTGAGGGGTGTAGTGTAGGATTTCCTGCAACTACATATTGGCGCTAGAAACAGGGATTGAACCTGTGACTTGTGTTCAATAATCTACACCCCTCACAATAAAGATAATGGAAAACAATATAGCAATTATCAAATACCAAAAATTATATTCATCAAAAGAAAGAGTAATAATAAGCAGATGAACACATCAAAAAGATGATTGAAGTACATAAAGAAGTAACAGTACAAGATGAAAGATTACAAGAGAAAGTCAATTCTCAAATATCGGTTTTTCACCGGAAGGGGATCTTTGGGCTTTCTTGAAGCTTTATCCGTATTTTCGCGATTATTATATTTCCACCAGATCCTCCATCACCCGGATCATCATTGACAATTTTACTAGGAGGGATTATCTCTTCATTTGCGATTTCTTCGCCACTATTGTAGTCAAAATCGTTTGTCGGGAGAATTAGGAACTTCATCGTCACTCACCTCTAGTGGTTCGACACTTAACAGGATCAAGAGATTTAGATAGTAGAATGTCATTCACAAGAACTTCGGCCTTAAGATGAAATTGACGAATGAGTGCTTTATGATGATTTCTACTCTCTATATCTTTACAGTCAGACATATAATCGAATCTTCTTTCTGCACGATCGTGAGAGCGAGCAAGGGAAGCGGCCAGTATTCCATTCTCTTTGCGAATTTTTGAATAATCAGACTTCAGAGTGGCAATAGAAGAATGAAGATTTTTCTCATCATCTACAAAAGAAAAGAACATAGAAAATTATTCAGATTTTTGGACTTCGCAAGGAAAATATCACAAGATAATAAATAAATACATTAAGGTAGGCAAATAATATGACTAACTTCCTTCTGCGAGGTAAGATATTGGATTAAAGCCGAACAGCTATTCTCCAAATGATCCATGGCATTGTCAAAATTATCTCCAATTAAACCTTTCAATCGAGATCGCAAGCTTTTTCATTGGAAACAAGTAAGGCATTTTCTTTCGCAAGAGAAGAGTTGGACTTTTCTAACTTGGAACATTGATCCTTGAATTGGTTTACCTTTACACTTAAGGTTATTCTACCCTGAATAAGTTTATCCTTCTCGTGATAACTTCTTCAAGTTGATTTCTCAACGAGCAAAGAGATTGTTCTTGTTCTTTACATAATTTTTGACAAACATCAGATTGTTGCGAATAAATCGCCACCTTGTTTAATGAGTTCGCTTCTCTTGAGAAAGAATTCCATTCTCATCTGATAAAGTTTCCAACTCCATTAGCTTTAGTTAAAGAGTAAGAGAGGCGAGATAATTCATTACTTAATGAGCCTTGTTCTGTACTAAGTCGGCATTTTCTTTAGAAAGATTATCTATTTGGTCAATGAGAGTATGTATGGAGATTATCTAATTGGTTATATTGCTCCATCCAAGCATCTCTATCAACTCGAACTTCTTCAACAAGTAGATTCCAACTGGTATATCTCCATTTTTCGCTTCTGGTTTAAAGCTTGAAGGGCGAACAACGGCTATTGGTTCAATAAAAAAAAAATGGACAAAGACAGAGGTAAGAGTATACCTTTCAGTTCTTCATTCTTCTTGCAAAGGTTATCGCGATCCAGTGAAACATTTTGAAGTTTTTGATTCTCAAGTTGAAGAATATTACATTTTGCAGTCATAGCTTGGAGATCATTCTTCAAGATATTAATTTCTTGCTCCAAAGATGTTTGCGAAATTCTATCAGGGCCAAGGTGTTTGCTCAAAATCTCGCAGACATCGGATTTGATAGGGTCGACAGAAGTCTTCTTGACATCGTTCACAATATCTGATGGAACTTTGAAGGCCACATCTATTCCTTCTAAATTTTCTTTAGTAAGAGGATTTGCTCGAAAAAGGAAGTAACTTGGCGATAGAAGAAGGAAGAGATGAGTCATCTTTTGTTAAAGGAATATCACGAGAAGAGGAAATCTCATGAGGATTAATGACTGGAGAAATGGTAGAGGCATTAACAATGGAAGAAGAAATAGGCTCATTCGCAATGGGACTGTTATGAGGGATTTTATCTATGTGAAATTCAGGCATAGAAGTGTAACTTTGACAGTATTTTCGCAGGAAGAAATAGTAGGGTTATCTTGCGAAGATTTCGCAGTAGGAGTTGTAAGTTTGAATATAGGAAAGGTAACAGAAGGTGCAACAGGTTTAGAATGGCGAGGCTTTTTGGGGGACCTATCAACATTTTTGTCATCCTGCGAATTACAAGATAAATAAGAAACAGAGGCAACAATATTGTTATTAAAAGAGTAAATGTTTCTTAAATACCTTGTTATTCGCAGGCTTTCTTTTAGAGGCAGTGGATTTCGGTTGCGAGCCCATGGAGATATTAGGGTTCACAATGGTGAACTTGGTACTAGATTTGTTCTTGCTAAAATAAAAATGGCAGGGGAGTCATTAAAAGAAGAACAGTATCAGAATAAAACAACTTCAATAAAGAGAGATCAATCACAAAATGATCAAATTCAGTAAAATTAACAAACCTTGATGCCATAGAAACAATAGCAGAAGAATAATAGCAGAAAAACGATGAAGAAGATGATGAAGAAAAGCGAGGAAAAAGTTGCAGACGATGAAGAAGACGAAGTAAAAGAAAAGAAATGCTTTCACAATGAATCCTCCTTTAAATAGACGAGAAAAGAGTAACCGGATAACATTAAATGTGCCGGTAAAAAGGGAAATTTTAGATACGTGTAAACAGTCATTCCTAAATTCACGGAATCTTGTCGGTAAAAAGTTGGAGGAAAACAAACGATTGCAGCATTTCAAAATATTGGTTCTCATGACATTCTCTCCTTCGCAGAGAAGACATGAGAAGAGGCAAGATGTAGGATCAGAATATCGCGACATCAATAATTCGCGGGATCAATAAACAACGACATTGCGAGGGCGTCGCAGAAGAGTAACATAAATGACGCAATGAATGACGACAGCCAGAACACGAGAAAGGTGTGAAGACTTAGCGAAGTGTAGGAGAGCTGCAAGAATGAATACTTGTACACTTGCGATATTTCGCAAGACATTCCCGAAAATAAAGGACAGCTTAGCTGTCATCCCTTGTGTACTACCCTATATAAAGAGTTGAATAAGCTTGTTGAAGGGGAGATCTTTTTCAGATTGTTAGACAAGTCATTAAGAGAGAGAAAGTTTGTGGTGATCGTAATTTCTTTAGCTCTTTTCTATCTTATCTTGTAAACATTGAAGGAATTAATCAATAAAATCATTGTTATTCATCTTCAAATGTCTTAGTTGTGTGGATTATTATGAGGGGTGTAGTGTAGGATTTCCTGCAACTACACCTTTGGTAATTGAACATAAGATAGATCTAAGGACCTGACGAAGGAGTTTATGTTAAGATAAACAGAAGAGCCTTTGTCCGACTCATATCACTTGGTTGAAGAGAGTTGATACCAAACAGATTTGTTGTTTCTTTACTGTTTGGAATACGAACCAAAGGAATTGTTCCAAGTACGTGACTTATTCATAGGTCGGAGGCGTGGGAATACAGATGGAACTAGGTGAACTATAAGTTTAGTTGCTTGGTCTCAACTATATGAAGTTAGGCGTAATTGATGCGTGTCGTGAGTGCAATCAAATTAAATCACTTATTTCCACACAATTAACTGGTAATATAATGGAAGCAAGGATCGTTCCCACGAAGAGCAAGGAGTTTAGTTGTCAAAAAGGTCACAATTGGGGAGTTTTGTTTTTAGGTTTTGAAAACAAAGTAAATAAGAAAGAAATTTGTTTTAAACAATAAAGGGAAATTATGATCAAGGAATCCTTCTTCGTTACTAAATATTCATTAATATTTTCATCTATTTTTCATTCATCACAGATTATTATCTACCGTAGGATAACAGCTAGATCAATGTTAACCCCAAAATACCTTAAATCCTTTGGACACGGAAGTTCTCGACTACCGATTCTATTCAACGAACCACCAAGTAGTAGATCACTCAAGGTGTAATCCAATTGAACATTTTAGGCTTTGTGAATTATAGGTTGATTCTAGTAGTTAGACTCTTAGATCAAGGTATACTTTCTAGGGTTGTTTTTACCGCAATCGTCCAGTAATCCTCTCGCAAGGTCTCACGATTTCTACTTGTGTAAGAGTTATTTGACGATTACTTATCTCCTAACTCAATACTAGCATTAGATTAATTGATAAAACTATTTAGTTGGCCACCCAAACAATTTTAGAATTAATCTTAAACAATAATTGTAGTAAAAACACACAAAAATCATGTGAAGAACTCAAAATAGGTTTTATAAGAATTTAAATCATATTTAGAACTTAGAATCCATCCCTAATCAAATAATAAATTAGCTAGACATAGTTGAAGTTATAGAAGGCAAACTGTTGTTGTAGAAGAGTTTTATTTCTTTGTGTAAATCATTTGTTGCAGATCTTTAGCTACTGCGCCTCTGTTGCTATAACCCTTCTGCTACTGGTGCATGTATGAAGTTTCTGTTGTTCTCTGAAGAATTTTATCGAACAGTTTCTGGACGTGAAGAGGGTGAGGAGATGACTTCTAAGGGTAATTCGACCCTCTATTTATAGCCTGTTGTAGCTGAGATTTCGAATCGATAATCACAGAGCTTTACCTTAGCCGACCTAAACATAAAAACGCGTCTTGAATCTCCACCATTCATCTTAAAATTCAACGGTAAAGGCACCAGTCGGTGGCTGTTTTCCAGCTTTCAAAACTCATCAAAACTTCTCCTCCAGCCGAATTCTTTCCCAAGTAATTAATCTCGATTCCAACTCAAGCTCCGTAGCCGCCTCAAACTCCTTTCAATCTCTTCGATTTATTGCCAGCTTCATGACAACATCCGACTCGACTGGTTTCTCAGCCACGAAACTCACCAATAAACTGTACAAACCCATTCGCTAGTTTCGTGTCCTGTTCAACTTTGAAGACCTCATTATTCTCATTCTTTCTAATCAATCAAACTCCCATTCAGCACGTGAAAAACTTCTCAATCATATAAACCAGTTGTCATGACCACAAATCCCTTCTACTCCACGGACTCAAGCCAGTGCTGCTTCTCGTCTGCAGCAAACAACGTTCACTGTCTAACTCGAGCTCTTTTTCATTCATGTCTGGTCGTGTTCTTCAGTCACAACAAATCCCGAGCATTACTTCCATGATCATGATCAATCAATGACATCATCTGCCGATAATGACAACAACATCTAGTTCAACGGTTGCGAGTTCTTCATCTCTGCCATCTCGATCAAACTTCATCGGCAACTCAGCTCCATCTTCTATCATTCCAATCACCATTGTATCACAGACGCAACCACCAGTCACCAATCATGATCATCTGCAGCTTTATCAATACTCCTGTGATCATCAGCAGCAACTCGAATCTCGAGATATCCATGCAGAAGTCTCGGTCTTGAAGAAGAAGAAATACGCGCGTGTGTTTGAATTTGAAGATGGAAGCCCCGAGTACATCCATCGTCTGTCTTTAACACCATTTGAATTTGAGCTTCCCCCTTTGAATACTAGACTGTGCTTAGCATTTCCCTTGAAGATGATATCCCCTTACCGCTTGAATCTTCACAACTTGTAATGTCTTCGTATCATAAACTTCAATAACTCTCATCTTTTGATTTTCTTCGCTCTTGTACTTAAATCTTCAATTTTGATATAGAATTACGCTCCTTATGTGTAAGTTTTCAACATGTATATAAAAATCTGCTCATTGTATGTTGCTTCACTTGGATATGAAATTTTCTCTTCCTTGTATTGTTGCTTGTAAACCTCAAACGTCTTCAACTTTCCTTGTAGATTTTGATGTCGCTCTGCTTGTTGATGATGATGGTGTTTCTATGGACCTGTTGTTGGCGAGAGATAGAATGGTGCTAACTGCAAATCAAACTACAAGAAGGTGGTTTTCATCTATAGACGTCACCCTCATGATTGACAAAATTAGCACTCAAGAGATCAAAGAGTAGTGTTTCTATTGGTGGGAGGTTGGGTAGCTCACCATTCTACCCGGAATTAACGTACGGTGACACACACTCAAAAGAAAGCTCTTTAGTCATTTAAAAAAATCTGGTCTGGTGCCTCTGTTGATTTGAAAATGGGTAGTCTCCACTAATGATTGATCAGCAACTCTAATAATGCATTCCCTCTGCTCCTTATTTGCATCACCGGCATGATTAAATCCATTATTTAACACTCCAATTCGTTAGAAATCCGAAAGTAGTTCCCTAACACTTCCAAGTTCAGTTATGTCGGTCAGAATTCTCTATATAAACATACCTAAAAGTATGCTAGTGACTCTAAAATCTCTACAAGTTGGAGGTTTTATGCAAAATTTTAAAAACTTTATATGCAAAATACTCCCCCCACACTTAAACTTTACATTGTCCTCAATGTAATTGACTCATCCTAAGTAAACTCAAGGTGGGAAATCAAAATATGATATGAAAAGCTAATAAAAATAAAATACAAAAGATAGAGATACAAAACAGATGGGTTGCCTCCCATTTAGCGCTTAGTTTTACGTCCTCGGCCCGACTTAGCATTCTCCTTACTACTCCTCCAGAGGGAGCAAATCACGAAATTCTAGCACATCCATATCATCATACGCAATGCTTTCGTAGTATGGATTCAATCTATGGCTGTTGACCTTTGAAGTTGTCCCATCTCGGAGACTAGTTATATCAACTGCACCATGAGGATAAATATTAGTAACAACATATGGTCCAATCCATCTGGACCTTAGCTTACTAGGAAATAGTTTAAGACGAGAATAAAATAAAAGAACTTTTTGCCCCATAACAAAATTCTTCTGAGAAATCATTTTATCATGAAATACATTAGTCTTTTCCTTGTAAATCCGGGAACTCTCGTAAGCATCATTACGTATCTCCTCTAGCTCGTTAAGTTGTAACTTCCTTTGTTTCCCCGCATTATCATAATCCATGTTGCACACCTTTATCGCCCAATAAGCCTTATGCTCAAGTTCAACCGGAAGATGACAAGCTTTTCCATAAACCAACCGATATGGAGACATACCAATCGGTGTTTTGTATGCGATTCGTACGCCCAAAGTGCATCGTTGAGTCTATAAGCGATGAGTGCCAAATATTGCATATTTATACACCTTTTATTGGCATTTTACTCATCTTTTGCGCTTAGAAATCAGATATTATCCCATTTGTGTTTTCTTTGTTTTCAAGAATAAATATTTGTATTAATTAATTTTGTGTTTTTAGGTAATAAATAAAGCTCGGAAACCGAGAGCCAAAGGAGCAGAGGTGGAGACGAGCATCTATGGAGCGAGAAAGCCAAAGCCCGCGCGCGCATCAGTTGCAACCCAACAAGTAGCAACTCATCTACAAGACATGGGCTCGAGCTATCCATCTCCGACCCACGACCCGGATCCAAGCCCATCATTTCTGAGCCGTTGAGATCTCCCTCAGCTACATCTAACGGTCGCTCCTTCATGCACATCACACTTTGCTGCTACCGCTCAACACCAGATTACTCCGAGCCTCCCTGAGCCGTTCAGATATCACTCCCTAGATCCTACGCTCGCTGCATCATTTTCATCATCACCACTCCTGCCAGCGCCAACAACTCTATCAGAACCTCCTCCCCTATACCCTAGTTCTACCTTTCTCAACCATTAGCTTCTCTCACCTTAGAAGCTAGGGTTAATGCGATTAAATTAGGGTTTTTCCATAACAACCCGCATGGTCGATTCGAGAGCGAATTGACAAGAGGAGAGTTCGATTCGAGAGTATGGGTGAGATATTTTCATTTAATTTCTATTTTAAAGTAAATTTAGGGTTTGATATTTTGGGGATGTATAAATAGGTTAAACCTGTGTTTGTTTGAAGGGATGCTTGGGCTAGCCAGAGCACCAATTAGGAGTAATTGTGTTTAAATTGTTCTAAATTATGTTTTAAATTAAGTTGCTAGGGTTTCAGTGAAACCCTAATTCCTTGTTATGAATTCAACTGAGTTTGAAGTTTTCTTGAGTGCTTAATCATAAAGATAATCTCAGTGCTAGCATCCAATGTTCTTCTCTCACAATGCATGCCATGTATACATTGTAGTTAGGCAAAAATTACATTGATTATGCTTCAGCTCAAGCCTTAGAGTTAAAATGCTAATTCTTTTGACTAGTTGTGCTTAATTAGACAACTAAATGCTCTAGGTTAGTGCCTTAGCTGATAATTGAGTTATCATTAGGTGAAACTCCTTAGCTAAGTGATAAAATTGACACCTTATCCTTAAGCCGCCATAGAAACAAGAAACTCCACCTAGTTGAACACATACTAGGAATTTAGTGGTGAAATTGATAACCCTATCACCCCATTGTCACTATTTATCATTCCTTAGTTCATTGTCACAATACCATCTCAGCCGTATCGGCACAAAACCATCTGTTGTTACTTGCACTTGTTAGAATTCAGTAGAAGAAGCCTTTAGATCAACTCAGAGCACCACAAGTCTCTGTGGTTCGACCCGTACTTGCCACGTCTCCGATAGACGCCGTGCACTTGCGGTTTATAACACGTAGGCATAAAAACATACACATTTCCAGGCCTACCAATAACTCCAATCTTTCGGTGTAGTGTTAATGGTTTTCTCCAAGATGGACTTTATCTCACGATTTGAAATTTCATCTTGCCCACTAGTTTGTGGGTTATACGGCGTACCGACCTTGTGATTTATGTTGTACTTCTTGAGAAGAGCATGGAAGGATTTCTTGAAGTGAGAGCCTCCATCACTGATAACCACTCTTGGTGTACCATGTCTAGAGAAAATATATTCCTTCACAAACTCACAAACAACTTGAGAATCATTAGGGGTGGCTTTAGCTTCCACCCATTTTGAAACATAATCCACAGCAAGAAGTATATAGAATTTTCCATTTGAATTTACATAAGGGCCCATAAAATCAATTCCCCACACATCAAAAATTTCTACAGCAAGAATCGGTGTGAGTGGCATTTGATTTCGAGCACCTAGATTTCCCGTTCGTTGACATCTATCACAAGATTTACAAAACATATATGCATCCTCAAATAAGGTGGGCCAATAAAAGCCACTCTCAAGAACTTTGAGAGCGGTACGTTTAGAACCAAAGTGACCACCACAAGCATAAGTATGACAAAAAGTAAGGATGGATTGAAACTCAGAGTTAGGTACGCACTGCCAGATTATTTTGTCGAAACCATATTTCCACAAGTAGGGCTCATCCCACACATACTTCTTGGATATCTTTTTAAGCTTATGCTTTTGAAAACTAGACATTATACTAGGTACTTTCCTTGTAACCAAGTAGTTCACTATATCAGCGTACCATGGTGTGGAATCTTCAATTGAGAAAAGTTGTTTGTCGGGAAAACGATCGTGTAACGGAAGTTCTTCTTCGGATACAACAAGTCTACTAAGATGATCCGCAACAGTATTCTCCACACCTCTTTTATCCTTTATTTCATAATTAAATTCTTGTAACAACAAAATCCACCGTATAAGTCTCGGCTTAGCTTCTTTCTTCTTAAGTAGGTACCTAAGTGCTGCATGATCAGAATATACAACAACTTTTGCACCCACCAAATATGATCTAAATTTTTCTAGTGCAAACACTATAGCCAACAACTCTTTCTCGGTGGTAGAATAATTAATATGAGCATCGTTTAGGGTCCTAGATGCATAATAAATCACATGGGACAGCTTGTCCACTCTTTGACCCAAAACAACTCCAACTGCAAAGTCACTTGCATCACACATCAATTCAAATGGCAAACTCCAATCCGGTGACTTGATAATCTGCGCAGTTGTCAATAATTCTTTCAATTTGTTAAAGGCATCCTTGTACTTCTGGTCGAAGTTAAAGGCAACCTCCTTTTGTAATAATTTGCACATCGGCATTGAGATTTTGGAGAAATCTTTGATAAACTGCCTGTAAAAACCTGCATAACCAAGAAACGAGTGAATATCCCTCACTGAAGTGGGGTATTGTAAGTTCCTTATTAAGTCTATTTTTGCTTTGTCGTCTTCGAGCCCTCGAGAAGACACGATGTGACCTAGCACTATACCATGGTTTACCATAAAGTGGCATTTCTCCCAATTTAAAACAAGATTAGTGTCTATGCATCTTTTTAGCACAAGTTCAAGATTTTGTAAACAAATATCAAATGAATTTCCATAAACACTAAAATCATCCATAAATACCTCAATGATGCGTTCCACGTAGTCAGAAAATATACTAACCATACATCTCTGAAAAGTGGCAGGCGCATTGCAAAGACCAAACGACATCCTTCTATAGGCAAACGTACCAAAAGGACAAGTAAAAGTAGTCTTATCTTGATCCTCCGGTGCAATAACAATCTGATTGTACCCCAAATAATCGTCCAGAAAGCAATATTGTGAATGTCCCGCTAACCTCTCTAGCATTTGGTCAATGAAAGGCAAAGGAAAGTGATCCTTTCTTGTTGCGGCATTAAGCTTTCGGTAGTATATGCACACTCTCCATCCTGTTTGAACTCTTGGAGGAAAAAGTTCATCATCTTGATTTCTAACAACAGTGACACCCGATTTCTTAGGCACCACTTGTACCAGACTAACCCATTTGCTGTCAGAAATTGGATAAATCACACCCACACTTAGTAATTTGAGGATCTCTTTCTTTACGACCTCTATCATTGGGGGGTTAAGCCTATGCTGAGCATCACGTACCGTCTTGATATCGTCTTCCATGAGGATTCTATGCATGCACATTGATGGACTAATGCCTTTAATGTCAGCAATAGTCCAACCAATGGCCGTTTGTGCTCCTTCAGAACCCGAAGTAGACGTTCTTCTTGTATGGCAGTGAGGTTCTTTGCAACAATCACCAGAAGCTCCTCTTTATCACCCAAGTAAGCATACTTTAAGTGATCGGGAAGAGGCTTCAATTCTAGTTTAGGTGCCTGCACAATAGAAGGTAAAGGAACCTCATTAGTTACGGGTAAAGAAATATAAGAGATATTACCCGTTCAAACTTCTTGTAGTGTTGTTAAAGCACCACACATCTCCACTAGCTCTTTGACTAAGTCGACGTCCAAATTTGGCTGCCCATGAACGTCCAAATCAATGCTATTTTGCAACACAACTCCGAGTTCATCCTCGTTACTCAAATTAAACATTTGTTGTGCTAACGAATCAATAACATCAATAGAGAAAACGGAGTGCACATCACTAGGATAACGCATGGCCTCAAATATGTTGAAGCGAATGATTTCCTTATCAAATTCCATGGTGAGTGTACCATTGTCCACATCAATCTTCGTCTTTGCTGTTTCATAAACGGTCTCCCAACAAGTAACAAAGTAGATGAATAATTTTCTCCATTTTGCATATCCACAATGTAGAAATCAACCGGAAAAATTAATTGATTCACTTGAACTAACACGTCCTCCACGACTCCCTTAGGATATATATTGGACTTGTTTGCCAATTGAATAGTAATCTTTGCTTCTTTCAAAGGTTCAAGATTTAAAGAATCATAAACATCGGTTGACATAACACTTATGGATGCTCCCAAATCAAGCAAAGCATGCTTGAATCGTCGGTTACCAATAGTAATTGGCACCGTGAAGCCACCCGGATCTTCACACTTTGCAGGCATCTTCTTCAATAGCATAGCTATTGCACTTTCGCCTACTTGTGTAATTTCGTTGGCAATCAACGTATCCTTCCTTGTTCACAAATCCTTCAAAACCTTAGCATACCTAGGTACAGTTTTGATGGCTTCAATAAATGGAATGTTGATTTGTATCTTGCTAAAAATATCCATGATCTCCTTGTCTTGAGCTTGCTTCCTTGACTTAGAAAAACGACTAGGGAAAGGAGGTGGCATGGTAAAAGTGGGAACCGTGTCCTTAGGTTGGCCGGTTGTGGTTGGCTTTTCCTTTGGGACGATTTTTTCCTATACTTCCTTTTCGATGTCGTTGTTAACCACTTCTTGTTGATGTTGATGTGGTTCTTCAGTTTGTCTCCCACTTTTTAGAGTTATGGCATTGACATTCGCTCTTGGATTCACAAAAGGCTGAGATGGTAGTTTTCCAGCTGCCTGCGCTTCTAACTTACCTACTGTAGTTGCAGGAAATCCTACACTACACCCCTCACAATAATCCACACAACTAAGACATTTGAAGATGAACAACAATGATTTTATTGATTAATTACTTGAATGTTTACAAGATAAAATAGAAAAGAGCTAAAGAAATTACAATCACCACAAAATTTCTCTCTCCTAATGACTTGTCTAACACTCGGAAAAAGATCTCTCCTCCAATAGGCCTACTCGGCTCTTTATATAGGGTATTACATAATGGATGACAGCTAAGATGTCCTTTATTTTCGGGAATGGCTTGCGAAATATCGCAAGTGTACAAATATAAGATCTCGCGACTCTCCTAGATCTCGCTAGGTCTTCACATCTTTCTCGTGTTTTGGCTGTCGTCATTCATTGCGTCATTTATATTACTCATCCGTGACACCTTCGCAATGCTGTCGTTTATTGATCTCGCGAGGGATTGATGTTGCGATATTCTGATCCTACATCTTGCCTCTTCTCATGTCTTCTCTACGAAGAAGATAATGTCATGAGAATTAGTATTTTAAAATGCCGCAACTGTTCACATTTATCTGTTACGATCCCGTACTTTTACACATAATTTATTACACATGTTTCTTCTTCCACTCTTTTCTTGACACGTCTCTTTCAACCGTTTTTTCTTGACCATTCACGTCTCCTCTCGTATTAAATGCATTTATCTTCTCGAGAATTCTTCTCTATATATAGTTTTCTCACCCTCCTCTTCTTCTTTTTTACTTTCTCTCTGCAATTTTTCTTCAATTCTCATCCTCCGCAATTCACGTTTCTGCTATTGTAAATCTTCCTTTTCTTCTTTCTCTTGATCTTCAATTCTATAATCATTCCCATATTCTGAGAATGGCTCCACCTGGTTGTAGATACGAAACCCTTTTGGGTGAAACTCAAAAGAATTTACAAGAGAAGGGTTTCACCTTGTCTACTATTCCCAATCAAGAATCTTCATCTATTCTTTCTGCAAAATTGTTTTCTTGATCATCGGTGTGATGATCGGAAAATCATAATCTCGCTAGGTCAACTCCTCGCGCAGTCTTTCCATTCCTCTCTACAATCCCGAACTGCCCTTGTTCTATGAAATATTTGCTCATGAGAAATTCTCGCGAGCTATTTATCAATTAAGTGGTGATTGCATCCGTCTAATGCTTGAATTCGCCAATCGTGGCGCTGGTAAGGGGTCTCTATATCGATAACGCGAGAGATCCTAAATTCGCAAACTTAGAGATAGTCATTTTGAAAAGTACACGGTAGAAAACTTTTTTTGAAAATTATGAAGTGATAAATATGAAGAATGATAAATCTCATTTGGGGTGCTCGATTGAAAACAAAAGAGAACGTTCCGACGATAAGATACTCATGTTAGATATTGATTGGCACTGCGGCAAGAACAATGTCCTCGCTACTCTAAAGAGGAGAAGTGGTGTGTCTTTCCGCTATTTTTAAACGGACCTTACATTTCAGGTTCCCATGTACTCCCTGCGAATATCGCAAATTATCATCCTTGGGTATTTAATTGGCCCGAGAAAGCAAAAGAGGTACATTCTCTAATTTTCATTCGCTTTGCGATGTTTCCTTCCTTTTATATCTACTAAGTTTGCGAAATTTTTAGATTGCTAAATTGAGAAAAAGTTATGAAAGAAATCCAAAGCCAAGTACTCTGGCGATACTTCGCTCAATCACGGATGAAGTAAGAAATATTTTCTCTTGTTATCCACAATATTGTTGCCTCTATTTCTTATCTTCATTCGTGTATGTAGATTGGTTCTGAAATTGCAGGAGAAGAAGAAACTTCAAAAGCTGCGAGGAACAAAAGAAAGGGTAAAGGCCCTCTTGGCAAAAAATTTGTTGCCCCATCTTCTAAAAAACAAAAGACCCATTCTTCTTCTCGCTCAAGTCCTCAATCTAGTGAGAGTTCTGATGAAGAAGACGATGATGTAGACATTTCTACTGCGAAGGAGGATCATCCAACTGAATCTCCTATGACGTTATTATCTAATATCTTTTCAGACTCCATGTAAGGACTTGGAGATGACCACCTCTCTGGTATATGCGAAGTTCTCGCTAGTATATGTGATGCTTCTTTACTGGAGGGTAATGAGTCTCTTCAGGGGATCTCCAGATCATTGACTCCCAGCTTCTTGAATGCACTCAGTGCCTTGGTATGTCTATGTTTCTCTATTCCTTCATAATTTTTAATTTTAAACCATATATTAATAGCTTCTTCATCTTTCTTTATAGTCTGGAAGAGCTTCCTTTGCTGTTGCCTCAGATCTTGAGAAGAGGCGCAACAACCGTGAAAAGAAAAATCTTCAACTTAAGGAGAAGAACAAAGAACTAGAAGTTGAAGTTGCGACATCTCGCAAGAAGAGTGAAAATGAGACTGTTGCTCTTCGCGAAAGAATTCAACAACTGGAAGCTGAATCTTCTACTCAGAAGAATAAAATTTCTACCCTTCAAAGTGCTAATCAACAACTTTATGGTACAAAACTCTTCTCTTTTCCTTGTTTTTATTTTGTCATTTATTTTTCTTTGCCTGACTTATCATTTTCGCAGACATTTATAATCTTTCTGAAGAAGCCATCCTTCTCCATTCATTTCTAGAGCCTATGGATAATGATGCTCTTCTCGCTCATCTCAACGAATCTTTAAGTAGTTCGTCGAACAAAATTAACTCTCCTTCAATAAATGAACTTCGAACCAAATTTCATCTCTTAGAAATTGAGCATAGATCTAGTTTAGGTTTAGCCAACCGATTTAAACGTTTATATCTTAACTCCCACGAAAAAAATAACATTCTAAGGAAGAAAATTAGTAGTCTTATAGATGACAAGGATCGCATCGCTAATCAAGGTGCACAGGCATTAGCGAAATTCCAAAAAACTCTTCTTGAAGTTCAAATTGAACGAGATGAATATTTTCGCCAAAATGCCATACTTAATGAGCGAGAAAATCAAATTCGTTCACTTCTTGTCATAAATAGTAACGATGAATTCGCTTGGGCTGCGAAAGTTCTAGATAATTCAGAAATAACTTAGGTGTTAACGTCAGTCTTCATGCTGAGCATACCGCCTTGGTTAAAGATATGATTTCCGACGAGAGAAGGTTGTTAAGCTGTTCTTCTTTACTTTACCACTTCTTTTTGTGAAACTGCTATTAAGTTACTGACTCATTATCATACGTTCGCAGAAGCTGAGAAGAGGTATCAAACAAGGATTGAAGAACTTGAATCTGAAAAAAAAACAACTTTCAAAGGACCTCTCTCTTCGCAACAACAAGTATTCCAGGTTGAAGAAGCAATTACAAACTATAGTAGCGAATTTCAATAATGACGATGTTCGTTTTCGCAATCAAACTATTGAGACAGTTTGTGATGACCACCGCATTCCTCTTTCTTCATATCCTTGTCTTCTTGATGAAGTTCTTGAAAATATGCCTTCCTCGAGATGTCTACGATAGTGATGCTAGCGAAGAAGAGAGTCCGAGCAAAGAGTCGATGAAAAGAAGAATGAAGCTGAGAGATAGCTCCATTTTCTTTTTCTCTTCTTGTGATATTTGTACATTCATCTCTCTAACCTTCCATTTTTGTAATCTCTTACTGTAAATCTATCATATGAAAATAAATAACAAGTTTTTACTCTAATCATTCCCATACTTGCCTCTGTTATTTATTTTCACATGAGAGATTAAATCGATAACCTTTAAGTAATAATACTTCTTAGTTTCGCAGCTACTGTTGCTAATTATTCATGAACAAATGAAGATATATAGTCATTTTCACAAGTTCATTTGGTTACTCAATTACTTGTGTGATCTTATCTTTATTTATGTTGAAATTCATCATTGCGACAAGATCGCAGGACGTCTTTACATTTTCATGTAATGACCCCTTGATCTTGCCTTATCATTGTTCTTGTGTGGTCTTATTTTGCCTTCCTAGTTAAAGGTCTTATTTTTCCACCCCTCAATTTTGCGTCAATGTGACAGGCCTAAATATTCTTACGAATATAAAGTCTCATGACATTGCCGTCTTGCGACAAAATCGCAGGACGTCTTTACACTTTCATGTAATGACCCATTGATCTTGTCTTATCATTTCTTTAGTATTTTTGCCTCTGCAGGATATTTTCTTGCGACAATATGACAGGCCTAAATGTTCTTGCGAACATAAAGCCCCATGACATTGTCGTATTTGCGACGAAATCGCAGGACGTCTTTACACTTTCATGTAAAGACCCATTGATCTCGTCTTACCCTCACGTTAGTATTATTGCCTTTTCAGGATCATCGCACAAATATGACAAGCCTAAATTTTCTTGCGAAAATAGAGCCTCAAGACATTTGCGTCTTAAGACACTTATCGGCTCCCTAATGGAGGGTGCCGCCCCTTATCATCTCCCCTGGTTGCCCCTTCAAGGAGGCGTACATCGGCCATACAAGACTAGCTCCTCCCATCCGGTCTTAACAACAACCAGTTGTTTTCGCAGCCTCTTATCCCTTATACCTATATGGCTTATGGTTACGAGACTGCACCCTAAGTGGAGTTTTCTTGGCCGAGTGCAAAGCATGTGCCAAGACTTGCCAAGAATGGCCGAGACACTTCAAATGCCCCGAGGCACTCTTGGCTCAACCGTGTACCTCGGCGCCTTGGTCATACACTCGACTCCTTGGAAGAGACCCTCGGTCGTCCAACCAGGGTATAACCTTATATATATAGTTGGAAATCTAAGGTATCTCCCTGGATGGGCTTTATTGACCCCAAATTTTCATGACTCGGGTTCCGGGCGGTGTAACCTTTTCCCCGAGCCATGTCAAGAGATACCCCCTTATATGACGCACTTTAGGTCTTACATTTGCCTCTTGCGAAATATCATTCGCGAACTAGGGTGTACGCCATAATGGTTTGTCCCATTCACTCATTCTTTTATTTCTATCAATTCTTGCGATCATTCATTGATTTTTGATTATTTCTTCTCATTATCTTTGTGAAATTATCACATAATCTTGCTTCATTTGTTGTGATCTCGCTGTAATTATTTAACCAAACTTTCGTTATATTCATGAATCGCGAGACTTTCGCGTACTCCTTCCTTGATCATCATATTCTTTGTACTTTTGACATGCCTTTGTCACTCCAAACACTTCTTACACAACTCCTTCCTTGATCATCATTCTTTTTTTTTTTTTTTTTTTTTTTTTTTACACAACTCTAAGATCAACTATTTATTTCTTACACTTCTTATTCCTGTTGCTCTCTGTTTCTTCATTCAAATTCCCTGATATTTCTTTCCCTTTTGCGAGACCATCGCAATTTCCAATTGTTTTCAAGCATTGATTTCGCAATATATCTTCATCTCTCACTTCTATTGTGTCCACCATCAGTCTTTCTCTTCTTTGTTCTTCTTTGATATTCCGCTTCCAATTCTTCTTTTGAGCAGCCCTTTCCTCGCAAGACTTCACATCGATTTCATAGAATTTTAGTCCCTCATCCCAATCTCCTTTTATAACTCCAACACCACTGGGATGAGGAAATTTGATGCACTGGTGGTAAGTTGATGCTACACCCAAGATCTCATGTAACCAGGGTCGCCCAATTAATGCATTATAGGGGGATTCCACATCGACTATGCAAAACAAGATTTCAGTTGATAATCCTTTCAATGGTATTCGCATACGAGTTTCTCCTTTAGGTTTATTGGCAGTGCCATTAAAACCATAAATCTTATAGGTTGAAGGTATCAAATCTTCGTCTTTCCGTCTCATAGTCTTGTAAGTGTGGTAAAAAAAGGATGTTTACAGAGCTTCCAGTATCAATTAAGATTCTATTTATTGCCCATGAATTTTCTGCTCCATCATCTTCATCACCAACAGGTTTTGGGTTAATCTCCAATCTTACCACCAATGGACTGTCATGCATCTCGCCACCCTAAGGTAGCTCTTCTGCGGTAAAAGAAATAATCTGCGTTTGCCATTCTTTTAGTGGCGATGTCTTCGCGATGTTCATTACTTCTCTATTTTCAGCATCTCTTGCGAAAACCCTACTGAGAACACTATCATGAAAATCTTCAATTGTCCTGTACAAATGTACGATAGAGTTGCAGAACAAGTTTTTGGCCTTCGCCCCAACTTCTACTACAAATGTTTCTTTCCCTTTTGTTGTATTTACTCTGTGAATTTCTGGAGGTGTTGGTAATGGTTGAGTCTTCTCTTTACATTTTAAGAAATGATTTAGCTTCCCTTGGTCTATCATTCTGAGGAATATTCTTTTTACATTCCGACAATCATTCGTTAGGTGTCCATGAAAATGGTGATAAGAACAGAATTCATGACTCCTGTCACCTGGAGGCGGTTCATTCCCCATGTTCCATGGTGCAGGTATGTTTTCCATCAGTATTATAGCTTCCCATATTTTCTCCACGCTAGCGTTTAGTGGAGGCATCTTGATTTCTTCCCATACGACTCTATGACTTCGCTGCCCTCTATGATAGTTATGCCTCTGTCCTCCATAGTTTTCTTGCGGCTGATCAAGTCTTTGAATTTTATTATTTCCTCACGGTTGTAGAAATTTCTTTCTCTTTCAAATTCTTCCTGATCGCGACTTCCCATGGCTACCAACTTTTGCTGACCATCATCCGATATCATCATTCCTTGTTGACCTTGCGAGGTACTCGCCACAGTGTTTATCAATTTGGGTAACAAACTTGCATTCGCAGCTCCTGAACTTGTATTCGCGACGGGGTATGATTCCATCTCATTTTGCTTTTCTTCTAGATCAATATACTCCTCCTGAAGCTCTCGCAACTCAGTCATTGTGATTGTATTCTTGACTCTAAAAATTTGAATATATAATGATTTGTTGCGAACATAGCATTAATGAATGATAAGATGAGATATCTCTCCTCCACCACGACCGACCATTTCGCTACACATTATCTTCCATCTCACGAGTTAGATGTTTCAAGCTTTCACCAACCCTTTGTTTTAACCCAAATACATCTTCAATACACAGTCGCGAGGAATTATTACTTATATATGCCCCTAAAAATATATAAGTAATTGAAAGATGTTATTGTATTCTTCGGTAGTCCTTCAAACCATTTCAAAGCTTCTCCTATCAAACTTGATGCAAAATATTTGCACAATATAGCATCATGATTCTCCCATTGTAACATACATCTCATATAAGCTTTGATATGTTGTATCGCACAAGTTGTTCCATCGAAAATCTTTGGTTAATGTAGGTAAGTTGCACTTCGGTGGTATTCCTCTAATTGTATCTCTTGTGTGAATGGAGTTTTCGTGACTTCTTCTATGGCTTCATCCAATTGTCTCTTTCCTCCTCCTTTTCTTGTTCATCATTCCTCTCATTTCTAGCCAATTCTCTCAAAATTTGTTCATTTACATCAGAATTTGAATCCATTGGTCTTTTTAGTTCCGCTTCTCTTCTCCTGTGTTCATGTCTACTTTGACTTTCTTGTTCATCATTCTCTTCTCGTCTTTCTCTGCGATCTTCTCATTCATTTCTTTTTAATTACGCACACCGTTATATCTATCAATTTCTCTTCTTTGTTTCCTATCAGCTCTCCTTTGTGCTCTTTCATATTCTTCATTAATATTATCATTGTTGCGATTTTGTTCTCGCCTTTTTTCTCGATTATCATGATTATTCTGGCGAATTGCCTCTTCCAATTCTTGATTTTCCATTTCTATTCTTAATCTTTCCCTCTCGCAGGCTAGACGTGCTTGTTCAGCAAAGTGTCTTTCAATTTCATCTTCAATCTCTTTTTGCTTCCTCCGTGCTTCTCTCCCATGCAATATTCTTCTACCTTCTTCTTGATTTTCTTCATCAATGGATTATTCGCCCGACGCTGCCTATTTCCTTGATTTCCATCATTATGCCTATTTTGAATAGTATCGGGACGTGGGATATAACGATCTTCCATCACTTCTCTTCTCCCGCAATGTTCTGTGCCTGGATTTTGCGCCTCTTCTGGGTTTTCTTCATCGGCATTTTTTGTAGGTAAAATTCTCCTTCTTTCCTCTCTAGCTGATCTTGAGTTTGATCTTGTAGTGCTTCTCGACCTACATTTTGTAATCTCATGTTTTCCATCCTCAATTCATGATTCTGTCTTGTCAAATTTGCACGTTCCTCGGCTTCTAATCGCCTTTCTTCATGTATTGTTTGTCTCAACGCCTCTAATCTTTGCGATTTCTTCATTTCCATGAATTATTTCTCCGAGTCTCTTCTCGGTTTCTCTCCTCTTGTCCATTGTTTTCCAATTGTTGTTCTTCTCCCCTTTCCTCTCTGATCGATCTCCAAGTATGCACGCTTACTCTATCATAATCCACGAGTTATATTTGCTCTTTTGGTTGAATTGGTGATTGAATTTGATTTTCTTCATTATTTCTTATGTTCATTCTTGAGGATTCCCCCATTTCATTTCTCTCTTCTCCAGCAAGTCTCCTATTTCTTCTAACAGTTGTTGGTTGCTCGGATGCATTTCTTCTTCTAGCCATTTCTTAATTTTGGTAAACTGTTGAAAATTATATGAAATTCCTTCCCTACTACTCCAAATTTTTTCAAATCACAATGTCAATCCTTACTCAATCAGCCCTTTCTAGCGCCAATATGTAGTTGCAGGAAATCCTACACTACACCCCTCACAATAATCCACACAACTAAGACATTTGAAGATGAACAACAATGATTTTATTGATTAATTCCTTGAATGTTTACAAGATAAAATAGAAAAGAGCTAAAGAAATTACAATCACCACAAAATTTCTCTCTCCTAATGACTTGTCTAACACTCGGAAAAAGATCTCTCCTCCAATAGGCCTACTCGGCTCTTTATATAGGGTATTACATAATGGATGACAGCTAAGCTGTCCTTTATTTTCGGGAATGGCTTGCGAAATATCGCACGTGTACAAATATAAGATCTCGCGACTCTCCTAGGTCTCGCTAGGTCTTCACATCTTTCTCGTGTTTTGGCTGTCGTCATTCATTGCGTCATTTATATTACTCATCTGCGACACCTTCGCAATGCTGTCGTTTATTGATCTCGCGAGGGATTGATGTTGCGATATTCTGATCCTACACCTACGGAAGTGTCTAATTGACCCATGTGTGTCTGAATGTCCTTTATCGCCATATCTTGTCTTTGCAGAATAGTATCTTGTTTCTGCATGTAAGTTTTAAGCAAATCCTCAAGATTGGAGCCTTGATTTTGAGGTTGTTGTGGCTGCTGGAATTTTTTTTGTTGAAAACCACCTTGTCTCGCATATGGATTAGGAACCGCAGCTTGATTATTGGCATAACTGAAGTTAGGATGATCTTTCCAACATGGATTATAAGTATTGGAATATGGATCATACCTTGGCCTTTGATTAGGAAATATAGCATTCATCTCGGCATCATCTTCATATGTAGGAACAACTGCAAAAGCTATCCGTTGGACCATCTTTTCCACATTACCCATTCGTTGCTCCATGTGTGAAGAATCTCCCATCTCACTAACTCTTCTAACCACCGATGAATCTCTAGTATAAAATTGCTGCGTATTTGCATCCATGCTCTCAATCAAATTAGTAGCCTCCTCGATAGTTTTATTAGCCAGTGCACCACTGCTAGCCGCATCAATCAAGTGTCTCTCATGCGGTAGTAACCTCTCATAGAAGTGTGTAATGATAAGTTGTGGTGGTATCTTATGGTGTGGGCAACTCGCCAACAATCTCTTGTACCTCTCCCAATAGTCGTACAAAGATTCTCCAGTAATCTGCACAATTCCACTGATTTCCTTACGAATAGCTGCAGCTTTGGAAGCAGGAAAATACTTCTCTAAAAATAGCTTTTTCATTAGGTCCATGTGGTAATACTTAGGAAGGAGATAATATAACCATGATTCTGCTTGGTCCGTTAATGAAAACGGAAAAGCTTGTAGAAAAGCTGAATCATCATCATCATCGCTCTTTTTCATGCTTCTTACTGTATTCTGAAACTGCTGCAGGTATCGATTAGGATCTTCACCCGGTAGTCCCTTGTACTTTGGAACCCAATGAAGAAGATTTGACTTAAGCTCCACTGTATCAGTTAGAGTAATACACAGTGGTTGAGATTCTAAACATGGTGATGTTAGATCTCTCAACGTCTTCCTCTCCAGAGGTGGATTATTTGTACCGCCTACCATTGTTGATGTAGAAGGTTCTTCTTGCAACTTTGGATCTGCTTGTAGTACTGTTCCCTTGCGAGTTTGAATTCCACACCTCTGGTAATTCCAATCCTTCGATGCCAAAGATTAAGTACCTAAAAAAATAATCTAGAAAACAAAGTTAAAAAGTAAAAAGAAAATCTGAAAACAAAATAAAACTAAAAGAAACAACTAAAGCTACTGACAGCTCCCCGGCAGCGGCGCCAAAATTTGATGTGTGTCGTGAGTGCAATCAAATTAAATCACTTATTTCCACACAATTAACTGGTAATATAATGGAAGCAAGGATCGTTCCCACGAAAAGCAGGGAGTTTAGTTGTCAAAAAGGTCATAATTGGGGGGTTTTGTTTTTAGGTTTTGAAAACAAAGTAAATACGAAAGAAATTTGGTTTTAAACAATAAAGAGAAATTATGATCAAGGAATCCTTCTTCATTACTAAATATTCATTAATATTTTCATCTATTTTTCATTCATCACAGATTATTATCTACCGTAGGATAATGACTAGATCGGTGTTAACCCCAAAATACCTTAAATCATTGGACACGGAAGTTCTCGACTACCAGATTTTATTCAACGAACCACCAAGTAGTAGATCACTCAAGGTGTAATCCAATCGAACGCTTTAGGCTTTGTGAATTATAGGTTGATCCTAGTAGTTAGACTCTTAGATCAAGGTCTACTTTCTAGGGTTGTTTTTACTGCAATCGCTCCCACGAGAATCCTCTGCAGGTCTCACGATTTCTACTTGTGCAAGAGTTATTTGACGATTACTTATCTCCTAACTCAATACTAGCATTAGATTAATTAATAAAACTATTTAGTTGGCCACCCAAACAATTTTAGAATTAATCTTAAACAATAATTGTAGTAAAAACACACAAAATCATGTGAGGAACTCAAAATAGGTTTTTATAAGAATTTAAATCATATTTAGAACTTAGAATTCATCCCTAATCAAATAATAAATTAGCTAGACATAGTTGAAGTTATAGAAAGCAAATTGTTGTTGTAGAAGAGTTTTAGCTGCTGTCGTCGCCGCTGAGATCTTTAGCTACTACGCCTCTGTTTCTATAACCCTTCTGCTACTGGTGCATGTATGAAGTTTCTGTTGTTCTCTGAAGAATTTTATCGAACAGTTTCTGGACGTGAAAGTGAGGGTGAGGAGATGACTTCTGAGGGTAATTCGACCCTCTATTTATAGCCTGTTGTAGCTGAGATTTTGAATCTGATAATCACCGACTTTACCTTAGCTGACCTAAACATAGAAACGCGTCTTGAATCTCCACCATTCATCTTAAAATTCAACGGTAAAGGAACCATTCGGTGGCTGTTTTCCAGCTTTCAAAACTTATCAAAACTTCTCCTCCAGCCGAATTCTCTCCCAAGTAATTAATCTCGATTCCAACTCAATCTCCGTAGCCGCCTCAAACTCCTTTCAATCTCTTCGATTTATTGTCAGCTTCATGACAAGATCATCGACTCGACTGGTTTCTCGGCCACGAAACTCACCCATAAACTGTACAAACTCATTCGCTAGTTTATTGTCCTGTTCAACTTTGAAGACCTCTATTATCATTCTTTCTAATCAATCAAACTTCATTCAGCATGTGAAAAACTTCTCAATCATCTAAACCAGTTGTCACGACCACAGATCCCTTCTACTTCATGGACTCAAGCGGTCTTGCTTCGTCAAATGCAGCAAACAACGTTCACTGTCTAACTCGAGCTCTTCTTTCATTCCTGCCTGGTCGTGTCCTTCAGTCACAACAAATCCCGAGCATTACTTCCATGATCATGATCAATCAATGACATCATTTACTGCCGATAATGACAGCAGCATCTAGTTTAACAGTTGCGAGTTCTTCATCTCTGCCATCTCGATCAAACTTCATCGACAACTCATCTCCATCTTCTCTCATTCCAATCACCAATAATTCAACTCCGATCACCCAATGTATCACAGACGCAACCACCAGTCACCAGTCATGATCATCTGCAGATCCATCAATACTCTTGTGATCATCGGTAGTAACTCGAATCTCGAGATATCCATGCAGAAGTCTCGGTCTTGAAGAAGAAGAAATACGCGCGTGTGTTTGAATTTGAAGATGGATGCCCCGAGTACATCCAGCGCCTGTCTTTAACACCATTTGAATTTGAGCTTCACCCTTTGAATCTTTTGGATTTTGTGCTTATCATTTCCTTGAAGATGATATCCCCTTAACAGAGTGGATGCCCTTTATCGTACACTGGGGGTGCTAATAGCACTTGTCCTGTAAATTGACCATTTTGCTCTTTTAGCTTTCTAAGTTCTTGTTTTGCCCATAACTTCTTCATACGAGCTCAGAATGACTCGTTCTTTCGTCATTGACTTTGTCTTCTCGTCCTCTACAAAATGAAAAGTAGAAATCTTGTACTTTAACAAGTTCCACTTGGTCTTTGGCCCTTCTCCACTTGTAGCTGGCTTCTTTTATTGCACAATTAAGTGGCAATTCACTTGTTTTGGATGATTCACCTAATAAAACACAAATAAGAGAAAACAATCATAATATACAATAATTTGCAAGAATATAGGCAATTACTAGCATGGAATTGACACTAAATATATGTAAAATATGCACTTATCAAATTCCCCCACACTTGGCTTTTGCTAGTCCTCGAGCAAACTACCCTAAATAGATACAACAACTCCATGTCGTTGAGGAAACGGTTGCACTTAGCATGTGCAACAGGCCTTTAAACCCCTAGGTGTCCCTAGTGGACGAGTTATAGTCTCGTGAGGGCTTACTAGAGATATACCCACAAAACCTACTCCAACTTCAAAGCGTTCGTCGTCCAAGCATCCAAAGACCTATGAGGACATAGAGTTTCGCATGCTAGTAATAAGAAGTTAGAAATACCAAAGAACATATTCATTCTTAAATCTTGAGTGAGAAATAACCACACCATAATAAGAAAATGCGTGTTTGAGAGCGATCAATAAGCATTTCGCCTCGACTTCTGCCTCACTTAAAAGGATTTTATGATAATTGCACTCAATAAGATAGCTTTTTTATGGGTCTCACATGTGTGCAGGTAGGAATGAAGAGAGAATCCTATACACATTGAATGGTGGGAAGGAAACCTTCCGAATTATTTCTGGAGACTCCACAAGATCGTGGAAAATAAAGATATTTTTCTGATGATCTCTAAGAAAGGAAATCAACCACTATAGCAAGGATGGGAGTACTTACCACCTTCACATCCGATCGGCAGTGATGAAAGCACCACTCTCACATCATCCAATAGAAACTTCTTCCTTCGGCTCGTCTTCTTCATCTTCTTGGTCTTCGGTCTTCAACTATTGATGATAAACTCTTGAACTTCGTAAAACTTCGACAATTTATAACTCTTTTCCTTTATTCCTTGTTGCTTGAAACTTCCTTATAAATTTTTCTTCCCCAAGGCCTTATTGATGAAATAACAACCTAAATGCAAATCTCTTTGTTTTTTTTTTTGTTTTTTTTTTTGTTAATCCCTAAATCAGACATTCAGATTTTTTCCATATTAATAATTAATAATTGGTAATGAAAAGTAAAACTAGAACTCAGAAAGACTGTCATCCGGAAGGAAATTGGTTGGAATCCTAGCAACAAGCTGAGCTCCAACTCCTTTCTGAATGACTACACCTAACCTATGAAAAAGAAATTCTCCGACTCGAACATTAGCATCATGACTGGCAATATAATTGCGCAAGCGCTTCATAAAATCTATAGTATCATCACCCAGTTCTCCTAAAGTGGTAAAGGCAAGAACCCCAAAACCATAACCTTGAGACGTGCACTTCTCTAAATGCTTAGCATTCTTGCGAGTAACAGCGCTCTGAATGGCCTGACCCGGGGTAAAGGTACGAATCCCACCACCAGTAAAAGGAGAAACACCAGTCACATCCAGACATACATCACGCCCATTATCCCAGTTATACACAAAAATATCAGCCGGTCTCAAATCAGTACCATTGTTCGCAAGAAGGCCCAAGTCTACCTCCTTCCTAGCCAGCACCCCTGCACGATAACACATATTTGCAATAGTGTCACGAACCAAATCATGTCTAAACTTAAGCCCAACTTCATTCGCACAATGTAAATCATTATCCCCAAAGACATCCATGTCTCTTTTGCAAAAGGGACAAGTACCATCCGTTTCGAAAAGGGGAATCCCTAATCTGTAACAGAGAGCGACACTAAATTGCCTAGCTCCACTGAGTTGATTGAGCCCAAGGATTGGAATTGCCATCAAGAAATCCCAGACATGTTTTGTTTGGTTGCTCTGCCACAACACTGAATCACGCTCTGTCATAGAAAAATTGGTGGGAATGTTCTTCTTTACAGCATCAAAGTAAATTGTTGCCAGGGAGTTCATGGAATGGGTGGCAAAATTACTAGTGCTAATAGGAGAAACAATCCCACACATTGAGTTAAAAGATTCCAAAGCTTGTTGGAAAGAATGACCATTACCAGTGATGCCGGTGTACTTCAAAATAGTGGACTGCAGTTCTAGGGTCTGCAAACAAGACGCAAGATAGCAATAATGCTTAGTGTCCTCCATAGTATACACTCCCATACCACCCAGCTTGAATGGCAGGGTAGAGAGTCTCTGCTGAAGAAGTCCATAGCCAGGACCATCTCCTGTGATAATATGCCTAAGGAATTGAAACAAACGAGCATCAAATAATTCTTGAGCTTCTTGTATAAATTCAGGTCTAGTAGTTCTCAGCGAAAAGTAAAGCCGAGACACACCCGAAAAATTCCTAAACAATATCAATTCACATTGAGGGTCTTCTAGTTTCTCTACCGCATCAATGAGTGCCATAGTCTTAGCACCACTGCCAACAACCAAGTCTTTATTGAATTGATCATCAAGGCTGGTGATCCACCCAGTAATTTCACACCCTTAGACGGTCCTTGATATTGGAAGGAAAAACACCTATAACCAAAGCTCTAGGATCCGGAGTAGAATGAACGACTCAGTTAGCTATATTCAAATGCAACCCTCTTTCAACCCCGTCATCCTGGATAATCTTCAAAGCCTTGGAGACCATAAGAGTATCCCCTATCAAGGTGCCATCGTCTAGGTACCAAGCTTGCAAGTCTAGCTCGCATTGCATGGCAATTTTTTTAACCAAAGGGTGCAAAGTAATAGCAAACAACAAAGGCCCTAAGGGGTCACCTTGTTGTACTCCTTGCGAAGAGGAGAGAACATGATCCATGTAATATAAACGGGCAGGTGAGGCGTAACAAAATTCTACCCAACAAGAAATCGAAGGGCATAGTTTACGTACCTCAAGGAGTATAGCCGTGCGATCAATGAGATTAAACACATTTGAGAAATCCACGAGAAGCATGGACCGGTTGTTTGAGCCCCCTTTCTCCTCTAGCATTCGGTTAACAGCATGAAGAATAGCCTCCCCTCCGTATTTAGCCCCAACTCCAAACTGGTAGTCTCCTAAATACGCATTGATCTCCTTGCCAACGTGTGTTGCAGCACATTTGGAGACGAGTCTTCTCCATATAGTTCCAACTGCTATGGGGCGTAAACCACCACCCGGCTTAATCAACGAAGTAAGAGGAGCACTCGCAAAAAATTCACCCAGGGCGGGAGGACATGAACCAGAAAGCCAGAGATTAACCACATCCGTGATAGATGCAATTAATTCCTCAGAAATCGCGGTTGTAGAGCCGCTAAGAGCGTCTAGGAAGTGTTGTGACCTGAGCCCGTCTCTCCCACAAGAAGTTCCTTTCGGAAAACTTCTAAGTCTACCCACCACAAGTTCAGTTGAAGCCTGCATAGCTTCATAAATCACCGGCACATATGGGACTTGAGGAGGAGCCGCATCAGGGTGCTTCCCACGTAATTCTAACAGTGTACCCTCATTGTTAGGCGTGAATCCACTAGATGTGAGAGTACGTATCACAGCTGCATAAATCCCGGCTCTTAACTTATCTCTGCAAAGACGTAGGTTAGTTGCTTCTAGGCTCTCCGACTGAGTCTTTTTCCTCTTGTCTAGAAGCTGCTGTCTCAAGTTGTGTTCTTCTAACACTTTCTGCACTAACAGCAAACATCCGTTAGGTTCATTCCATTGGTTCAGAGCCGAGTTGATGGACTGAATTTGCAACTTCCGTCTGGTGCCAGATTTCTCCTCCTGGCTGCTTTGCGGTATGAAAGTATTAGGAGTACATACCGGGAAAAGCAAGAGCTGAATCCAATAAGCCTTTTCCCTGGGAAGAGCAACCACCCTTTAAAGCATTGTCTTGAAAGTGTGAGCAAAATGGAGTCTGCACTTAGGGGGAATGCTAGAAACTGTAGGAATTCGTGCCTTAAACATAACATTCAGAAGTTCCAGGCTTAAGGTTGGTAACTCTGGTTCACCGGAATAGACTGTCACAGCATCAGTAGGAATAGTGCTAGCAGGTACGTCTATGCCAGGCACTGTGGTCGGAGCAAACACAATCTCACCTTGATGCAGCTTATATTATTTTCCCCAGGCGTTAATGTGCATACACTGAGGACATAACCAGCTCTTCATTTGTTGCAGAGTAGAGTCCCAGGCCTTAAAGACACTTTCATGGCTGCGCAACCTCTAGCAGCACCGGTTTCTTCCTTCTTCCCCCTTATAGTGTTGGTTCTTCAAATGGTTGAACAAAGAAACCTTCAACAACCCCCTCCCCCCAACGCCATTTCTGCAACCGTCCAATCCACGATATGGGCATTGGTAGAAGTCATCACAACCTCCGGAAACTGAGATTCCCAGGCCAACAGTTGGGTAGCAGACGAAGAACATGGAATGGGATTCGTGGAAGCTTCGCAGCAGATCGGTTCGGAGCATAATTGATTAAATAAAACATGGCCATGAAAGAGATTGAAACTTGTAATGTCTTTGTATCATAAACTTCAATAACTCTCATCTTTTGATTTTCTTCGCTCTTGTACTTAAATCTTCAATTTTGATATAGAATTCCGCTCCTTATGTGTAAGTCTTCAACATGTATATAAAAATCTGCTCATTGTATGTTGCTTCACTTGGATATGAAATTTGCTCTTCCTTGTATTGTTGCTTGTAAACCTCAAACGTCTTCAACTTTCCTTGTAGATTTTGATGTCGCACCGCTTGTTGATGATGATGGTGTTTCTATGGACCTGTTGTTGGCGAGAGAGAGAATGGTGCTAACTGCAAATCAACCTACAAGAAGGTAGTTTTTATCTATAGACGTCACCCTCATGATTGACAAAATTAGCACTCAAGAGATCAAACAGTAGTGCTTCTATTGGTGGGAGGTTGGGTAGCTCACCATTCTACCTGGAATTAACGTACGATGACACACACTCAAAAGAAACCTCTTTAGTCATTTAAAAAAAAATCTAGTCTGGTGCCTCTGTTGATTTGAAAATGGGTAGTCTCCATTAATCATTGATCAACAACTCTAATAATATGCATTCCCTCTGCTCCTCATTTGCATCGCCGGCATGATTAAATCCATTATTTAACACTCCAATTCGTAAGAAATCCGAAAGTAGTTCCCTAACACTTCCAAGTTCAGTTATGTCGGTCAGAATTCTCTATGTAAACATACCTAGAAGTATGCTAGTGACTTTAAAATCTCTACAAGTTGGAGGTTTTTATGCAAAATTTTAAAAACTTTATATGCAAAATACTCCCCCACACTTAAACTTTACATTGTCCTCAATGTAATTGACTCATCCTAAGTAAACTCAAGGTGGGAAATCAAAATATGATATGAAAAGCTAAGAAAAATAAAATACAAAAGATAGAGATACAAAACCGATGGGTTTCCTCCCATTTAGCGCTTAGTTTTACGTCCTCGGCCCGACTTAGCATTCTCCTTACTACTCCGCCAGAAGGAGCAAATCACGAAATTCTAGCACATCCATATCAACATACGCAATGCTTTCGTAGTATGGTTTCAATCTATGGCCGTTGAACTTTGAAGTTGTCCCATCTCGGAGACTAGTTATATCAACTGCACCATGAGGATAAACATTAGTAACAACATATGGTCCAATCCATCTGGACCTTAGCTTACCAGGAAATAGTTTAAGACGAGAATAAAATAAAAGAACTTTTTGCCCCATAACAAAATTCTTCCGAGAAATCATTTTATCATGAAATAGCTTAGTCTTCTCCTTATAAATCCGGGAACTCTCGTAAGCATCATTACGTATCTCCTCTAGCTCGTTAAGTTGTAACTTCCTTTGTTTCCCCGCATTATCATAATCCATGTTGCACACCTTTATCGCCCAATAAGCCTTATGCTCAAGTTCAACCGGAAGATGACAAGCTTTTCCATAAACCAACCGATATGGAGACATACCAATCGGTGTTTTGTGTGCGGTTCTGTACGCCCAAAGTGCATCGTTGAGTTTATAACTCCTATCTTTCCGTGTAGTGTTAACGGTTTCTCCAAGATGGACTTTATCTCACGATTTGAAATTTCAGCTTGCCCACTAGTTTGTGGGTGATACGGCGTACCGACCTTGTGATTTATGTTGTACTTCTTGAGAAGAGCATGGAAGGATTTCTTGAAGTACGAGCCTCCATCACTGATAACCACTCTTGGTGTACCATGTCTAGAGAAAATATATTCCTTCACAAACTCACAAAAACTTGAGAAACATTAGTAGGGGTGGCTTTAGCTTCCACCCATTTTGAAACATAATCCACAGCAAGAAGTATATAGATTTTTCCATTCGAATTTACAAAAGGCCCATAAAATCAATTCCCCACACATCGAAAATTTCTACAGCAAGAATCGGTGTGAGTGGCATTTGATTTCGAGCACCTAGATTGCCCGTTCGATGACATCTATCACAAGATTTACAAAACATATATGCATCCTCAAATAAGGTGGGCCAATAAAAGCTACTCTCAAGAACTTTGAGAGCGGTACATTTAGAACCAAAGTGACCACCACATGCATAAGTATGACAAAAAGTAAGGATGTATTGAAACTCAGAGTTAGGTACGCACCTGTGGATTATTTTGTCGGAACCATATTTCCATAAGTAGGGCTCATCCCACACATACTGCTTGGCTATCTTTTTAAGCTTAAGCTTTTGAAAATTAGACATTGTACTAGGTACTTGCCTTGTAACCAAGTAGTTCACTATATCAGTGTACCATGGTGTGGAATCTTCAATTGAGAAAAGTTATTCGTCGGGAAAACGATCGTGTAACGGAAGTTCTTCTTCGGATACAACAAGTCTACTAAGATGATCCGCAACAGTATTCTCAACACCTCTTTTATCCTTTATTTCATAATCAAATTCTTGCAACAACAAAATCCACCGTATAAGTCTCGACTTAGCTTCTTTCTTCTTAAGTAGGTACCTAAGTGTTGCATGATCAGAATATACAACAACTTTTGCACCCACCATATATGATCTAAATTTTTCTAGTGCAAACACTATAGCCAACAACTCTTTCTCGGTGGTTAAATAATTAATTTGAGCATCGTTTAGGGTCCTAGATAAATAATAAATCACATGGGACAGCTTGTCCACTCTTTGACCCAAAATAGCTCCAACTGCAAAGTAACTTGCATCACACATCAATTCAAATGGCAAACTCCAATCTGGTGACTTGATAATCGGCGCACTTGTCAACAATTCTTTCAATTTGTTAAAGGCATCCTTGCACTTCTAGTCGAAGTAAAAGGCAACCTCCTTTTGCAATAATTTGCACATCGGCATTGAGATTTTGGAGAAATCTTTGATAAACCGCCCTGTAAAACCTCGCATGACCAAGAAACGAGCGAATATCCCTCACCGAAGTGGGGTATTGTAAGTTCCTTATTAAGTCTATCTTTGCTTTGTCAACTTTGTGCCCTCGAGAAGACACGATGTGGCCTAGCACTATACCATGGTTTACCATAAAGTGGCATTTCTCCCAATTTAAAACAATATTAGTGTCTATGCATCTTTTAGCACAAGTTCAAGATTTTGTAAAAAAATATCAAATGAATTGCCATAAACACTAAAATCGTCCATAAGTACCTCAATGATGCGTTCCACGTAGTCAGAAAATATACTAACCGTACATCTCTGACAAGTTGTAGGCACATTGCAAAAACCAAACGGCATCCTTCTATAGGCAAACGTACCAAAAGAACAAGTAAAAGTAGTCTTCTCTTGATCCTCCGGTGCAATAACAATCTGATTGTACCCCAAATAACCGTCCAGAAAGCAATAATGTGAATGTCTCGCTAACCTCTCTAGCATTTGATCAATGAAAGGCAACGGAAAGTGATCCTTTATTGTTGCGGCATTAAGCTTTCGGTAGTCTATGCACAATCTCCATCCGGTTTGAACACTTTTAGGAACAAGTTCATCATCTTGATTTCTAACAACAGTGACACCCGATTTCTTAGGCACCACTTGTACCGGAATAACCTATTTGCTGTCAAAAATTGGATAAATCACCCCCACACATAGTAATTTGAGGATCTCTTTCTTTACGACCTCCATCATTGGGGGGTTAAGCCTATCTTTGAGCATCACGTATTTCAGGATGACTTGCTTGATATCGTCTTCCATAAGGATTCTATGCATGCACATTGATGGACTAATGCCTTTAATGTCAGCAATAGTCCAACCAATGGCCGTTTTGTGCTCCTTCAGAACCCGAAGTAGACGTTCGGCTTGCGAGACTGAACTTGCAAATATTATTTCAGGATGACTTGCTTAATCATTTGAATATAAGCAAAACCACAAAAGAAAAAG
The DNA here is from genome assembly GCA_023531295.1 of Papaver armeniacum. NCBI lineage: Eukaryota > Viridiplantae > Streptophyta > Magnoliopsida > Ranunculales > Papaveraceae > Papaver > Papaver armeniacum. The sequence goes on from JAJJWW010003396.1 coordinate 155,341, forward strand.
TCAATCATAAGATAGTAAGAGGAAAAAAGAGAATTGTTCAACAGTAGACTTAATCTTTCTTATCAAAAAGTGCACTTCAGAATGAATTGAAAAGTGTCTTATGCAAAAAGTAATGAAGATAAAGCAGCTAGAAAATACAAAGTTATAAAGAAGTTTAATTCTATACATCATTTTTCTCGCCAGCAGAAGATGTGAAACACTCTTCAACAATTTTATCAGCTTCAACAATTTTCACATTTTCGCCAGTTGATTGATTCTCGCCAGAACCCCCTTCATTTGGGTCATTATTGATAGCTTCATTATTAGAGGGGATCGCCTTTTCATTTGCGACATCCTCGCCACTTTCGTATTCATAATCACTATCAGGAAAATTAGGGATTTCATCTTCTTCAACTTCCAGAGGTTCGATAGATACAGGATCGAGAGATTTGGACAATAATATATTATTCACGATGACTTCTGCTTTGAGATGAAATTGGCGAAGGAGTGCCTTCTCGGTGATTTCACTACGGATGTCTTTGGAGTGAATAAGGTAATCCAATCTTCTTTCGGCCCGGTCGCGAGACTTAGCAAGAGAAGAAGTAAGTAACGCATTCTCCTTGCGAATCTTGGCATAGTTAGACTCCAGAATAGAAAGGGAGGAGCGAAGATCTCTCTCAGACTCTGCAAAAACAAAGAACAAAAGGAGTTATATAAACAAAATATTTGAAGACTCGATAAAGGAAGAATAGATGAGGCAGTCAATTTCTATGACTACCTTCCTTTTGCGAAATAAGATGTTGGGTCAAAGCCAGGCAACTATTCTCCAAGTGATCCATGGCATTGTCAAAATTATCTCCAACCAAACCTTTTAACCGAGCGCGCAAACTCTTTTCGTTGGAAACAAGCAAGTTATTTTCCTTAGCAAGAGAAGAATAGGATTCTTTTAACTTGGAATATTGGTCTTTCAGTTGGCTGGTTTTCACACTTAAAGTTATTCTACCCTGAATAAGTTTATCCCTCTCAATAGTGACTTCTTGAAGTTTACTTCTCGTGAACGAGAGAGATTGTTCCTGTTCATTACATATTTCGACAGACATCAAGCTGTTGCGAAGCAATCGCCATCTTGTTTAACAAAACTCGCTTCTCCTGAGATAGAGTTCCATTCTCATCTGATAAGGTTTCCAACTCCAAATTAGATTTACTCAAAGAATAAGAGAGATGAGATAATTCATTATTCAGCGAGTCTTGCTTCTGAACTAAGTGAACATTCTCTTGGGTAAGATTATCTATTTGATCAACAGAGTATGTATGAAGATTATCTAATTGATTATATTGCTCCATCCAAACATCTCTATCCATTCGAGTTTCTTCAATGACAGATTCCAACTGATATATCTCCATTTTTCGTTTCTGGTTTAAAGCTTGAAAGGCGAACAAGGTCTTAAAAAAAAAAAAAAAAAAAAAAAAAAGGGGGGGGAGACTTAATACCTTTTAATTCTTCGTTCTTCTTGCGAAGATTATCACGATCCAAATGAAATGTTTTGAAGATTATTCTTCAATGTCTTAACCTCTTGTTCTAAAGACATTTGCGACATTTTTTCAGAACCGAAATATTTACTCAAAGACTCGCAAAAGCTAAACCTGATGGGATCAACGGAGGTCTTCTTGACATCATTCATGATGTCCGATAAAACTTTTGAAAGCTACATCCATCCCTCCAAGTTTTCTTTGGTAAGAGAGACAGACCAGGATGAAGAGGTAATGGTGGGAGAAGAAGGAAGAATTGAGTCATCCTTGGTCATAGAAATGCCAGAAGAAGAAATTTGATGAAGATTAATGAGTGGGGGTGAGACAGAGGCATTGATGGTAAAAGTAGAAAGGAGTCCATCTTGAGGAACTTCATTGATGGAAAATTGGGAATATCGACAGTGGGATTTTCAGAGGTGGTGAGAATAGGAGGAATTGATTTATCTGCGAAGATATCGCGAGGAGAAGATGGTTTATCTTGCGAAGAAGGAATTGATTTATCCCTGCGAAGATATCGCAAGAGAAGATGGTTTATCTGCGAAGATCTTTGCGCAGGAGGAGTTGTGAGTTTGAATGAAGGAAAGGAAATAGAAGATGCAACAGGCTTAGAACGGCGAGGTTTCTTAGGAGATTTATCAACATTTTTGTCATCCTGCGAATTACAAGTTAAATAAGAAACAGAGGCAACAATATTGTTATTAGAAGAGTATATGTTTCTTAAATACCTTGTCATTCGCAGGCTTTCTTTTAGTAACGGTAACTTTCGATTGCGAAGCCAGGGGAATAGCATGGTTCAGGACGGTGAACTTGGTGTTAGATTTGTTCTTACTGAAACAAAAACAGCATAGGAATCATTAAAAGAAGAACAATGTCAAAACAAAACAACTTTAATAGGAGAGATCAATCACAAAAAGATCAAATTCAGCAAAACTAACAAACCTTGATGGATCCATAGAAACAATAGCATAAAAGAGATGAGAACAGTAGCAGAAGAAAGAAAAACAGCACTAAAAAGTTGCAGACGATGAAGAAGATGAAGTAAAAGAAAAGAAACACTTTCATAAGGAACTCCTCCTTAAATAGGCAAGAAAAGGGTAACCGGATAGCATTAAATGTCTTAGGTAAAAAGGGAAGTTTTAGACACGTGTAAACATTCATCCCTAATTCACGGAATCTTGTCGGCAAAAATTGATGAAAAACAAATGGTTGCGGCATTTCAGAATCTTTGGTTCTCATGACATTCTCTTCGCAGAGAAGACATGAGAAGAGGCAAGATGTAGGATCGAATATCGCGACATCAATACCTTGCGAGATCAATAAACGCAAGCGTTGCGAAGGTGTCGCGAGATGAGTAATATAAATGACGCAATGAATGACGACTGGCCAAAACATGAGAAAGATATGAAGACCTAGCGAGATCTAGGAGGGTTGCGAGATTATATATTTGTACACTTGCGATATTTCGCAAGGCATTCCCGAAAATAAAGGACAGCTTAGCTGTCATCCATTATGTAATACCCTATATAAAGAGCCGAACAGATCAATTGGAGGGGGATATCTTTTTCGAGTGTTGGGCAAGTCATTAAGAGAGAGAAATTTTGGAGTGATTGTAATTCTTTAACTGATTTCCATTTCATCTTGTAAGCATTTTAAGAATTTAATCAATAAAAATTACAATTGCTCATCTTAAAAAATGATTTGATTGTATAGATTCTTGTGAGGGGTGTAGTATAGGATTTCCTGCAACTACAATAAACATTAGTAACAACATATGGTCCAATCCATCTGGACCTTAGCTTACCAGGAAATAGTTTAAGACGAGAATAAAATAAAAGAACTTTTTCCCCAATAACAAAATTCTTCCGAGAAATCAATTTATCATGAAATAGCTTAGTCTTGTACTTTCACAAGTTCCACTTGGTCTTTGGCCCTTCTCCACTTGTAGCTGGCTTCTTTTATTGCACAATTAAGTGGCAATTCACTTATTTTGGATGATTCACCTAATAAAACACAAATAAGAGAAAACAAGCATAATATACAATAATTTGCAAGAATATAGGCAATTACTAGCATGGAATTGACACTAAATATATGTAAAATATGCACTTATCAATAATTTTGTGTAGCGGATTAATCCTGGGAGTATTCAATTCTGGACAAGGTCCCGGGGTTTTCTGCATTTGCGGTTTCCTCGTTAACAAAATCTTGTTGTGTTATTTACTTTATATTTCCGCATTATAATTGTTTTATTATAACTAAAGTAAATCACACAAACGTTAATTCCTATTTACTTGATAAGTGAATCCTATTGTGTTTGGTTAAGTCCGAACCTTTTTATCAAGTAACATACTTCGTTGTTGTATTGTCTCAATCTTGTAATTTAACAAGTTCCACTTGGTCTTTGGCCCTTCTCCACTTGTAGCTGGCTTCTTTTATTGCACAATTAAGTGGCAATTCACTTATTTTGGATGATTCACCTAATAAAACACAAATAAGAGAAAACAAACATAATATACAATAATTTGCAAGAATATAGGCAATTACTAGCATGGAATTGACACTAAATATATGTAAAATATTCACTTATCAGTAATTTTGTGTAGCGGCTTAATCCTAAGAGTATTCAATTCTGGACAAGGTCCCGGGGTTTTTCTGCATTTGCGGTTTCCTCGTTAACAAAATCTTGTTGTGTCATTTACTTTATATTTCCGCATTATAATTGTTTTATTATAATTAAAGTAAATCACACAAACGTTAATTCCTATTTACTTGATAAGTGAATCCTATTGTGTTTGGTTAAGTCCTAACCTTTTTATCAAGTAACATACTTCGTTGTTGTATTGTCTCGATCTCGTATCCATAGACGATCACACGAAGTGTGAACCGATTAGTTGTATTGTCTCGACTCAGTCCATAGACAATCACTTTCGGAGAAAGGACTTATAGGTAGGAAAACTTTTAGCTTGAGGTACATTTGGGTACCCACACCTTTTCACTAAGGAAAACGGGTCTTAAGGAAACCTCGCTATCAAGACTACTAATGGGTGGTGCCAGTTTGCTTGGGGGTGTATCAACTCAACGACAATGGTTATTTTGTCATATATATATTTTGGTACACCTCCAAGCAATTCGGTACCCCTTATTAGCAATCTTGCTCACTATGATGTTGTGTCATCCCTTAGTTATTTTCTACATGGTTTCCGTGTAAATAGTGTCCAAAGGAAACTCAATTACAGTTATCCAAAGGTTTAGATGAATATACATTATTTATGGGAATCTGAAGAGAAAAAAATGAAGATATAATAGGAAATAAAATATTTTAGTAAAATAAAAGAGTTAAAACGTGAAAAACAAAGAGTAAAATTAAAACTCCCAAACGGAAACTAAGTATTTGTTAAAAATCACAGTTTCCATAAAATAATTTTGATTTCTCTTCTTTACTAAATGTGATCCACTTTTTAATGTAACTAAGGAATATCCTCACACTTACAAGGGGGTAGTCAGACAAGATTTATGTGGACTTTCATAGATTTAATTTGAGTGACTTCTAGAGATTCTCTGAAAATCTAAAGATTTCTAGTGATTCTCTGAGAGAATTTTAGAGAGTCTTTGTGACTTGTAGAGACAAAAAAATGAGACTTGTAGAAAGTTTATGTGATTTGTAGAGACAAAATTGTATAATATCCTCTGATTAATTCCCGACATTACCGATTTTTTTATTATTCACGTTACAGTAATAATAAAAGTACCATGACCACCTAATGAAATATGTGTCCATTGTCAATATAATTCTCACTACTGTTCTATGCCTAAATTTTCATTCACTTTATTCCGGTCGTCCCACATTTTATTTTCTATGCGGAGAAAAAAATCATAACTTCTAAAATATATATTTAAAAATCGATATATATCACAAAGACTCACATAAACGATTTTAAAATACATATTCTCCAATTTAAAAAATCACATTATTCCACATTTTGTCTTGATTACCTCTTTCCAAGTGGCCCTTAAGTGTATTAAGGCACAAGGAGAGAAAAAAAAAACGGTTCACTCCCAAAACAAAAAAATCTCCAAATTTCCAAGTCTCTAGAAATATCACCTCTTGAGGAGAGATTTCTACCATGCCTATTTTTAAGAAAAAGTCTCTCCAAATCTCTGAAAACAACAAATCAATGACTTTCAATTCTCCTTTGAATAACAGAGAGTTGGAGTAACTCTTATGTAATCTTAATCCAATAACATGGAGTTTCAGAGAATTTAAATGACTTGAAAAAAATCTCTAACCAATAACAAGAGATATTAAGAGACTCTTCAAAAATCTCTATGGACTAACAGTAGATTTGCGAACTCCCCAGAAGTCATTCAAAATCTTATTTGACTAACCCTCTGTTAAGATACACGGACGACCACATTAATTGGATTTTACTGCAAATATGTGATAGCTTAGGGAAACCTTAAGAACCTATTTAACGTAACTTAGGGATATCCTCACACTTAGACTAAGTCTTATGGGCTAGATTGGAGGTGCTAGATTAGCACATAAGTGTTGCAATTCAAAAAAAAAAGTGTGGCAAAAAAGTTAACACTAGTTCTCTTTTTTACCAGTTGCTAGCATGTGAGCTAGCATGCTAGAGAGTTACGCTGAATGATTCAGCGCGAGGAAAAGTACCTTTTCGCGGAACGAAACAGCGCTCGGAAGAATATTCCAAGCATCTACGCTGAATGGTTCAGCGCCAAGCCCCAGCGCTGAATGGAAACGCGCCACATGCAGGCGCTACATCATTCAGCGCTTGACCTTTTTTTTTTTACTTTTCACTCATTCAGTAATTAAATTTTATACTGTTTTCATTATTTGTTTTCTCACACTCATGTTACACCACCAGACAGTTATGTTTTCAATTTTTGAATTTTGAAAAGTTTGACAATTTGTTCCAACGGTTGTTTGTTTCAAATTCTTAAAATTTGGCAAACTAAGAAATTTTTTGATTACATTGCAAAACAATGTTACAATGTTTTTTGAAATTAAAATTCTACTTCTAAAAATTTAAAAAGTACATTAAAATTAAAATCCTACTTCTAAAAATTTTAAAAGTACATTGAAATTGAAATCCCACTTCTAAAAATTTAAAAAGTACATTGAAATTGAAATCCTACTTCTAAATTAACTTTTAATTCAAACTTGAAAATGAACTTCTAATAACTAAAATATCACTCATAATTTAGGGGATTGGTTCTTAGCCATTACGAACCAAAATCTCGTTCCTCCATTTCTTGTAAAGGGGTATCTCCCATTCTTGTACTTCATTCAAATTTTGGCGTAGGATCTTCAAGTCGGATTCCCTTTGTTGGGTTTGTACCAAGATTGTAGTGTTTTCCAAATCTTTCTTAAGGAACTCTTCTTCGGTTTCATACTTTGCCACCCTTTGTGCTTGTGCATTTTCAAGAAGTTGTATGAGCTTGTCCATTTTATCATCCGCTCTCTTCGATGCTTTAGTCTCACGAGCCTTTTTCTTTGCCTTATCTCTTCCGCCACTTCTAACATCATCCGTTTGTTCGAAATAGCGTCTTCTACGCGATATGTCTAAGGTATCAGAACCTTGGGTAGATGGTGAGCTTCCAAACCTTGCCATTTCCTCCAAATCTTCATCCATAGTTACTGGAGCTGAAGTACTAGGTTGAGTTGCTTGACTAGGTCCAACATCATTATTCAACTCTGGATTGTAATCTGGTTGATAGGTCTTCAGGAGCTGGAAAACCGATTCATGTATCCAATGTTTGCCAGTTGTTACTTGATAATTTTGTGTTCCTTCGCGGTACTGTGGAAAAAAATGAAAAAAAATGTATTAATGTCTTATGAATGAATGAAATATATTTGGAAGAAAAAAACATCCTTTTTTTAACGGTACTTACATAATCTTGTTCATTAAAAGCGCCTCTAAAGTTTATAGTTTGACTATCACTCAAATTATTAGATACATGCCTATCTCTCTTTGCCGAAACTATTTCCAAAGCATCTAAATGTTCTTCCATATTCATATTACAATCTTCCATATTCATACTACAATCAATAACAAAAGAAAAAAAAGAATCAACCACATTTTATCATTTTCATCATAATCATACAAATTCATAATTCATACAAATTCACAATTTTATCAACCACATTTTATCATTTCATCATAATCATACGAATTATACAAATTCATAATTCATACAAATTTAGCTTCATCAAAAATACTACAAGTATCATTTTCACTATAATCATGTAATCTCTTATACAAATTATCATTCAACTTCATCACAAATAATCAATTTAATCCCCAATATGAAATTTCATTCACAAAAATTCAAATTAAATCATACAATACTAGAAATATCATCTAAATCATCTAAATAACAAATACCAATCATCTAAACATATCAATTTCATCAACAAATCATGATCATCGGGAAAAGAAAAAAAAAACTAAAGTTTCACAATCTTACCCAAATCAATTTCGTGGACGGATTCGCTCCAAACCAATCTCAAATGACTCCAAGGGTGTTGTTCTTCAAATCCACGGTCGGATTTGTAACGAAAATCCCTATCCTGCTTGATCTACTACATGCATTTTGGAGGTTTTTCGGGTGGAAGAAATGAGATGAGGAAGAAGAAGAAGATCGACCTTCATTTTGGGTTTAGATCGATTTTACGCAACGCTAAACTGCAGTCGTCTGGCGCGCGGAATGGTTACGCGCTTTGTTGTGTTGAGTTGGTCAAGTGCGGGATTGTTCCGCGAAAGGTAGTAACGTTGAATGGTTCGGCTCTCGGCGTTGTTTTGTTTCAGCGACTAGCATGCTAGACTCAAGCACTCCCATAAGACTTAGGTGATTTTGCTAGCTGACGTGGATTGCTAATCTAGGTGCTAGACTAGCACCCCATAAGACTTAGTCTTAATCCTTCTCTGCTCAGGTATCTCGAATTTCCGTTAACAAAAAAGTTTCTTTGTCGACAAAAAAAAGATGTTTCTTTTCTTTTTTAAACAATTCGACTGTTGTCGTAAAAACCACGCAAAGCATTTTCTCTCTCATCTCATCGCCATTAATCTAGCGTTATTCCACATTATCTGTTCATCCAATACTTCACTTGCAAAAGTTAATGCTGTGAAAATTGAAATCGACAAAATCGCCCGTCGTTTTCTCTTATTTCTCCATCTAGTTTAACAACCACCACACTTCCGTCGAAGGATCTACAATTTAAGTAAGCACTGCTCAGATTTTTTTTTTTATTTTTTTATTTTAAACTTCTGATTTGATCATTTTTTATTTTTCTTGATCTGTTCCTTTGACTATTTCTTTGTTCAACAACTTGAAAAATATCCTATAACATACGAAGATTCGTCTCTGTATCAAAGAATTTATTGTTATATACTTATTCATAACTGTGTGTATGCTGCATTTGGTTCTACCTAGCTCCTTCATTAGCATGGATTTGTAGGAATATTGCACCTTGATGACTCAACATCCATTAAAATTTGCAGTATTTGTTTATTGATTAAGTGATCACATTAAGTTTGTTTTCTTGACATGTTGACTTATAGTTGTGTTTGGAATCTTTGGTGGATACTATTCAATAGGTTATTAGGTTTCAGTGTACTTGCACCTGCAGTCGTCATGGATTGATTTGCTTGGCTTGTTGTTGAATTATTCATAGTTTAAGAGACTTAGATATCACTTCGACTGTTGATAATTTTGGAATACGAATTTAAGTAAAATGTGTATCCTCCTCTGGGTTGATTAGCTTGTGAACTTGAATGGTGAATAATCTTCTGTTTTACTTAGGATTATTAAATGATTTATGCACCCAGTTTTTTCTATGCAATTTATTTTAACTTTGGAGTAGTTTTACTATTTTGAATGTGCAAATGTTACACATTACTAGCATACCTAGCAGCTGTATAAGTGTGTGTCTGGGCCTGTGCAAAGCTCCGGAGCCTTATACATGCCAAGCAGGGTCTTAATGTTTAAACTGTCTTTTGAGGGTTTTTGAAGGTTACTACATGATATTTCTACCGTCAATACATGATGGAGTTTGACATGATATTTACTTGTATGTGGATTCCATTACGTATTGTTATTTCCAACCGTATAAGTTCTTTCGGAAACCATACATGGAAGACAAACATGAGGTTAATGACCACAAAACTTTGTTGCTAGCAACTCACAGTGGTGAAGCTACAGGTAATGTTGGGATCTAGTCGATTCTATTTTTCTTTTGTATGGTCATATTTATAGAAATACGATTGTCGCGTGTAATCCAATTTTTGCTGAATATTTTTTGTGGAAAATACTCATGTAACGTCAGTAGCTTGGCCATTCAAAGTGCAAACGACATTCCGTTACATGGTATAATTTAAAAGTCATAAGGCATTTATGCTAGTTTGTTGGTTATCGAGGTAGTACTGAAGGTTCTAAGTTGATCTGATAATTTTGTTGCAAAATTCAGCAGTTATCTCAAACTCTGACAGAGTAGTATCTTTAAGTTTTGTGTAGATTATAAGGGTATAAGACCAGTGACATAACTTTTGAAATGTAGTGAGTGATGCAGTGAGCCTTACCAGGGGAACCTTGTTGTGTTATTTGTGGTCGCTATGATGAGTATATCTGTGATGAAATAGACAATGATATTTGCTATTTATTTCTCCGTTTCATGCTTTCTTTCTCTGTCATTATTGCAGAGGGATTCTTTCACTGTTGATCATTATATACTGATACCGCCGAGACGAAATATAGTAAATCACCTTCAGTTATTCTTAAGACAATGCTTAAGGCCCCTGATCATCAGGTTGCAGGCCATCAAGCTCATGCTGGAAAGCTTGGGCCACTCGTAGATGGTTCTGGTTGCTTCTACAAGCCCCTGCAAAGTGGCGAACGCGGCAACATAGAGGCTGCTTTCTATTCTTCATTCTCTTCTAATAGCAAAATCCCGACTCATATTCGTCGACTTTTTCCCACTTTCCACGGAACCCAGCTTCTAGAAGCTTCTGATGGATCTGGTATGCACCCTCACCTTGTTTTGCAAGACATCGTCTCAAATCGCCTGGACCCGTCTGTTATGGACATCAAGATGGGGTCAAGAACTTGGTATCCCCAAGCTTCAGAAGACTACATCATGAAATGCCTTCAGAAAGATAGAGAATCAACAAGTGTGGCCTTGGGTTTCAGGATATCGGGTTTACAGACCTTTGAAAGTGAAAAGCTTGGTTACTGGAAACTTGATAGGGATGCCGTCCAAGATTTTACGTTAGAAGACGTTAAGTTGACTTTAAAGAGGTTTGTCTCTTCCAACCCGTCGTCAAATGCAGAACCTGATTGTTTACTTGCATCAACAATTTATGGTGGGTCGGATGGGATTCTGGCACAATTGTTAGAGCTGAAAGCATGGTTTGAGGATCAGACAATACACCATTTCTACTCCTGTTCCGTTCTTATGGTGTATGAGAAGGCAGGGGTGGGAGAGGAAGGGAGTCGGTCCCGCACGGGTGCTGAAGTTAAGCTTGTTGATTTTGCTCATGTTGTGGATGGAGAAGGTGTCATTGACCATAATTTCTTGGGTGGGCTCTGTGCTTTGATAAAATTTGTGTCAGATATACTAGTTTCTTCTACCAACAGGTCTCAAGCTGAAGGTGATCTAAAGGAACAGCCTGAGGAGATTGAGCTTTCTATTGCAAATGATTCGAAAGCATAGGCGGTTCGAGAGAAATGACACCCTTAGTTGGTGGTAACTGGTAATCACTACTCGATGTCTTTCGATTTTTTTTACCAGAGCTGATTGAACTCTCTTTACCTTTTAGAAGCCTTTTGATGGAGTTTACTTATACCAAGAGTAGATTTGGCTAGCTTATCATAGATTGCTCTGTAAAGGACAACCCATAAGCTATTATTTCTCCACTTATCTAGGCTCATTCTCGGGGTAAAACTTTATTCTATCATTAAATAAATCCAGTGATCCTGGAAACTGATTGATGCTGTAATAGGTACATTGACTTGATGTGGTAATTTTAAGTAGTAGATGTGGTAATTTCTTGTCCCTCTTCAATCTCGTCTCTAAACAGTGGTTAATGCGTTGTCTGCTTTAATGTGATCGGTATGATTTTTTCCTAATTTGCACACAACTGCATCAACTAATCACTGTTGTACAAGCCAAATAGTTGTGTTTGTCAGATTCATCAACATAGTTGGGAACAGGGTGTACCAGAAGAAATTTGGAGGGGAGACGTTCATCTTCCTGAGTTAGGTTGCGTTACATCTTTTACAGCGCTTGTTGTGACTGACTTTCAGATCTCAACAGCAAGAATCTAGGCGTCTGCATCATTGATGTGTTAAGCTTGATGTTCAGTGGAAAAGGCTGATTAAATAGGGAATTTGACTTTTGGCCTTTGGGGTCCAATCCAAAATATAAAAATGTAGGATTGAGTTGCAGTTATGGAGACCCTGGTTAGACCGTGGATCCAAAACCGGCTGACAAAATAGAGTATTCCTGATTAGACAAGAAAATCAATTGTGTTGTGCGAAAGTGGTGTGCCTAGAACAAGTTCCAATTAGTTTACAAACGCGAGTTTGAAAGAGAATAGGTATTACTGTGCCTGGCTGGAACGCAATTGGACCTCAGCCGGTTCGCCAAGGAATATCTTGGTATAGGTTCTATGCAGACCAAACCAGAGTTGATAGCTTCTGGATGCTTCCGTCAAAACATGGAAGTTGGTAGTTAAAGAACGGTTTTTTTGGGGACCAGCCTTTTTTTGGGGGACCATTGTTTTATTTTGGGTAAGACATTAGAAGTAATTCTAGGTCACCCCTTATCTAAATATTTATATTAATACCAAAACTACCCTCTAATTATATTTGGTTAATGATTAGTTAGTGTTAATATTAGTTAGTGTGATTAGTGAAATTATTTTGAATAAAGATTTGAGATTTAAAAAATCAGATTTTTAAAAAAGAAGTTGAATTATTGAGAGAGAGAAGTTTGAGAAGTTGAAGAACAAAACCATGGAAAATAAAAAAAAATTTGAGTTCACTAATCTAGACTACTCAAGTGATGATTCAATTGATGATAGCTCATCTGAATCTACATCTCCTTCATCTCCTAGAGTATATGTCAATCTTCACAATGATCCAGGATATGGATAATTTCTTAGATGGTGAATGTATTCTTCCCCAAAGCCAATTTCAAGATGGTGAAAACGATGGATTTTACCAACCACAACCGGAGGAAGAATATTGGGGTACCTGGTATGCTCAAAACTTAGGTAATGTTGGTTGAATTGGTCCAAATTTTCAAAAAAATGTGAATTTTTAGAGTAGATTTGTGCTTGTTCGGTTACCTTGTGTGAAGAACATGTAACCGAACTCATTCGAAAGTGTAGTTCGGTTACTTTTTCTAAACACGCATGTTACCGAACTCTCCATTAATGGAGGTTTTTGAAGTTCGGTTAACGAGTAGTTCCGAACTCTATAAATAGGATTACTGGTGTTATGTTCGGTTTGGCCGAAATGTAACCGAACTTTAGGGTCTATGAGTTCGGTTAGTTCGCAACCAATAGCTAACCGAACTTACGTAAAATAATATTTCACATTAGTGTATAAAGTTCGGTTGGTTCGCAAACTTCATACCAACCCTTAATCTAACCGAACTTACGTACAATAAAATTTTGATTTAGTGTACGCAAAGTTCGGTTAGTTGTGAACTTGGTTGTCAAACCGAACTCTGAGTTCGGTTTTATCATATAACCGAACTTTAGGGTCCATAAAGTTCGGTTGGTTCGCAAACTTCATACCAACCCTTAATCTAACCGAACTTACGTCCAATAAAATTTGGATTTAGTGTACGTAAAGTTCGGTTAGTTGTGAACTTGGTTGTCAAACCGAACTCTGAGTTCGGTTTTCCATAAAAAATTATCATATAACCGAACTTTAGGGTCCATAAGTTCGGTTGGTTCGCAAACTTCATACCAACCCACTAACCAACCGAACTTACGTACAATAAAATTTTGATTTAGTGTACGTAAAGTTCGGTTAGTTGTCAATTTGCTTGACAAACCGAACTCTAAGTTCGGTTTTCCCGATAAAATTATCATATAACCGAACTTATTTCTGATTGCAATTGATGTTGTTCCTTTTCTTGTAGATTGAATGTCAACCTATACCAATGGATAATCAACCTTCTCAGGTTGGCATCTTTGTTTGAAGATACATCTAATCACTATGTCAATGATTTGGTTTTTGATGAAACTATTGATGCGAAGAATTGGGCTAGAGAACATGCCAAGAAAGCCATGTGCGTATTAGTTTTGAATGGAAAAGAAAGCCAAACTCGTTTTGAAATGGTTTGTGAGAGAAGTGGAGATCCCAATGTTAGTCACAAGAAGAAGGGTTATGTGTATAAAGGAAAGACGACGAGGAAGAACACAGCGTGCTCAAAGAAAACTAAATGTCCGTTCAAGCTAGTATTTAGTAAGTGCAAAAAAAAAGAATGGATGGGTTCTATCTATGGATAAGGTGGTAGGCCATCATAACCACCCTCGTCCGGATGATTTTGAAGGACATGCAATGGCCGCTCGGCTCACTCCTCAAGAAATGGAGAAAATAGCTAAATTTAGGAGAATGGGAATTTCACCACTTAACATGCTTCGCTTACTAAAGGATGATAACAAGGATAATGTATCATCTTTGACGACCATTTACAATGCAATTGAGACAATTAAAAGGATTGAATGGAAGGATAGAAAAGTGATGCAACAATTGTTTTTGGTAGCTAAAGAGAAAGGCTACGCGGTTCAAAAGAAGGTAGGTCCGGAAGATCAAATAACGCATCTCTTCATTGCGCATCCGAAGAGTGTTCAATTGGCTCAATCCTTCCATCAAGTTCTTATAATGGATTGCACTTACAAGACTAACAAATACGAGATGCCATTGTTGAATATTGTTGGTCGTACCTCGACGAAGTCACCGTTTACCGTTGCTTTTTGTTTTCTAGAAGATGAGCAAGAACCAAGTTACACTTGGGCGCTACAACAAGTGAAGGCCATATACCGAGATGATGATATCCCCGCGGTTATAGTGACGGAAAACGATGTAGCATTAATGAACGCAATAGAGAGAGTCTTCCCATTAGCACATAATATGCTTTGTACGTTCCATATTTGGTGTAATGTGATGAATAGGTGCAAGCCTCAAATTTGTCCACCAAAGAGGAAAGCATTTGAAGAGATTAGTAAGCTACCGGAAGATGAACAAGCGACTCGCAAAAGAGGAATTCGATATACAATACACTATAAATCACGCTAAATGGGTTGCTTTATCGGTGAATGGGAGTCATTGACTTGGTCTCTCACCGAAGAAGAGTATAATCTAAATCTTGCGGCATTTATCGAACATTGGTCTAGCCCCGAATATCCCGAGGATATTGTAACGTATGTGGTTAAGCAATGGTTGGAACCGCACAAAGAGCGCTTCGTTTATGCATTTACCAACCACCATAAACACTTTGGGAATCAAGCGACAAGTTTGGTAGAATCGGCTCACCACCGGTTGAAGAAAAATCTTTTTGGATGTGTCGATAATTTTGTGATTGTGTTTAATGCAATGGAGAATTACTTCAACCGTGAGATTGATAGAATTAAAGGGAAGTTTCAAAAAAGCCGCATCATGAAGTACAAAAAGATTGTAGACAAAGGTGGTAACATCACGAATATGGCGGACCTTCGGTTGTTTAAGGGACTTCATTATAATGTTTCGCGTGCTTGCATTAAGAGGTTAATGGTAGAGGTTCATTTGATTGACATATGGGGAACCAAGCCGGACGAGGTGTGTGTTTGCAACATGATGAAGTCTATGGGACTCCCTTGTCGCCATATGATAGTTAAGTATGAACATGGCATAATCCCTCTAAGCGATATAGATCCATATTGGTAACAATTAAGTTTTGTCCCTCCTCCAAAGGGCGATGTCGGAGAAGAGTTTGGTGACAATGAGATGGGAAGAATCGTTATCGAGATGTACCGGAACATGAACAAACTCGAAAAGCAAATATTTTGGGATGACATGCGGCCAATTGTTTATCCACACACTTCGGAGAATGTGCACGAACCGAAAAAAGGCAAGGGCAAAGGTAGGCCAATCACCAAAGAAACAAAAAAACAAATAAGAGAATATGCAAAGGTGTTGGGTAAGAGGAAAAGTGAAATGACCCCTTTTACTAGAGACCCTTGTGGGCATGAGCATACCGCGGCGAAGTATCAAGAAGATTCTAAGAAAAGGTCTAGGAATACTGTGGAAAAGGGCGAAACAAGTGAACGGGATATGAAGAAAAAAGGACCGATGTTACGCTCGCAACCAACCCCACCTACTCCATCGGAACCTAGCCAACCAATTCAACGAGACGTTAAGCTTAAGGCTCCAATATGCCGCATCCAAGAAAGAAGTCGACCAATTGATGATACATCAACTTTTGTTGATAGAAGGTACTTGGAAGAGCTACCTACATATATTAGAAAGTACGTCATATCCACCGATGACGTCCTGGGATGGTAATTGCGGATTCCACGTTGTCGTACAACAACTAGGGCCTTTCACTGAAGGTGCAAAGTTGTATAATGATAATCAAATCACTTATGTCCGGCAAAGGATGTTGATGAAGCTAAAGGACAACCCGGAATTTTACAAGCGAATGTTGTCCGATGGGGATGCTAGTCTCAATGTGCAGTTTATTAGGTATCAAAGGCGTCTCCACGGGGGGATCCAATCACAAGGGATCATTGGATGGCCATTCCGATATGTGGGCACTTAATCGCCGAAGCATTCAATTGCGTGGTTCACTATTTCTCAAAAGGTGCTAGTTTCACATACACTCCGAAAACAAAGATATGTGTCGAGCAACTTAAACGTGGGAGAGTGGTGATTGCGCTTGTTAACAACAACCATTTTATAGGCCTCCGGTTAGAAGACGATTGTCCACTGCCTCCGATATGCGAATACTCTTATTGGCAAGGATTTAACCCCGACACAATGTTGGGATGGTGTATTAAGTACGAGCATAACATGGAGATGTGGAAAACTTTGAAGGATTCGGAAAAAATCATACACGAGGGTGCAGTTTCCCTTGCGGATGATTAAATGTACCATTGATTATACTAAGTATGCTCTGAACATCAACACAAGAATCAAAGATTGTGTTTTTTGGAATTAGGTCTTATTTTTGGGTTATGCTTTGAACATTTTCATAAGAATAAGAGACGAGACTGTTATTTTTGGATTTTTTTTTTTTTTTTTTCATATTGAAACTTAATTACATGACATCGCCAAACAGTGAGACATCAAGACTTAAGTTCGGTTAGGAAATGAAATTAGAGGACATTGCCGAACTAAAACTAAAGCTACATAACATTTAATATCCAAAACGCGTTATGAAAAAGTCTTTAAGGAGGCGGAAATGATATTCATATTTGAAATCCTTTCTCTTCCATCTTCGCCATTCGTTTTTTGATGTTAAAATGATTTCGGAGAATCCTTCACCCCTAAGTCGATACCGCCTTACAATACGAAATAAAGCCATAAATTCCACAACTCTAGCTCTAATCTTGTCGAATCGAAGGAACAATGCTATTTGATCACGGTTATGAGGGTTTGTTGTGTCGGAGCAGAATTTCTCATGAATTTTCCCCCAATAACTTTGACTCATAATACCATTCATTCTTCGTTCTTCACCCCTCTTTGGATAGTATAGTATGTAGTTTCTGCAAAGAGATAGATCTTCATCTAGAGTAAATTTAGAAGTAGTGGCTGCCATTTTTAGAAGAATTTGAGACAAAATGTTATCTATGAGACACATATTTATACCACTGGGGTGTATAACGGCTATAAAAATAGCCGTTTCTTGACATTAGTGTCATTCAAATTTCAAACTACATAGTTCGGTTACATAACAAATGCATCGAGAAAACCGAACTCACAGGTTCGGTTGGTTCCGTAAATCATAGGTAACCGAACAGTGCAAACCACCAAATTTACATTGTAATGTTCGGTTACCAACAGAAAATCAGGGTAACCGAACTAATCACTGTAACTTTTGTTTGATCTAGCTGGTGTGAGTTCGGTTACATTACGAAATCAGCGAAGGAACCGAACTTTTGGATCACCAAGTTCGGTTACCTGCAAAATATTGTCAGGGAACCGAACATTACACTGTAACTTCTTGTTCTGAGTTCGGTTAGATTACGTTTTCTACAGGTAACCGAACTTTACACTTTAACTTTTCAAATTTTCTTGTTCTGAGTTCGGTTACATCGCATTACTCTGCAGTTAACCGAACACCGGACGAAGTTATTGCCGACTTTGAAAACCAACGGTAACTTTGACTAGTAGGAGCAGTTATTGAAGAAGTAACCGTTTTTTTTTTAAAAAAAAACTAGCCGTTGGGTACTTTTTTGCTATAAATAGAGACCTATCTCTACCAAACTTATTCACCCATCACTTTCAATCTTCCTAAATCAGTTACCCATCACTTTGGAACACTAAAATGGCTCCAACTCCGTTCAATAATCTAGAAGATGTTGCTATTGTCGAGCACACACCACTCTCACAAAGCACTCCCCGTTGAGGAAGCGCAATGGGTGACCGATAACGAAGACCCAACAAGAGGGCCTTACTTTGGGCATGATCAAAACACCAATGCTTGGTGGAAACGGGTGTTTAAGGTTTTAAAGCACTAAGCGGAAATCGTTATAGGAGGACGCTCCCGCAAATAAGGGAAAGGTACGCATATTTATACAATGAATGCGTCTCGTTTGAGAAACGAATTGAAAGCTCGTAAGGACGCTATGCCAAACGAAGACCGAATGAGTAGAGTAAGTTTGTGAATCAATAGGCATCTCATCAAAAATTATTTATTTGGTTATGATTATTCAACAACGCTAACTTATTTAAAAAATTGTTTTCCCAAAGTATACTTTGGATCGGAGCCAATACGAATTAAGGTACGGTCATGAGTTTTCGCACGAGGACCTGCTACACTCTCTTGGAGGAAGTTGAATGGCAATTCGCCCAATATAATTAAACTCGTAGAGAATCCCTAGGGCGATGTATTGAACAATTTTATGTGTTTTACTTCTATTTTATTTCAACTACATGTATGTTTTTTCGATTCAATAAAATGAGTGACTTCAAATCTTTTGGTTCAATTTTAGTGGTGTGAGTTCGGTTACATTATGAAATCAGCGAAGGAACCGAACTTTTTCGAGTACCAAGTTCGGTTACTCGCAAAATATTGTCAAGGAACCGAACATTACACTTGTAACTTCTTGTTCGAGTTCGGTTAGATTACGTTTTCTACAGTAACCGAACTTTACACTTTAACTTTTCAAATTTTCTTGTTCTCGAGTTCGGTTACATCGCATTACTCTGCAGATTAATCGAACATTATAGTTCGGTTACCTGCAAAATATTACCAGGCAACCGAACATTACACTGTAACTTTAGAAATTTTCTTGTTATGAGTTCGGTTAGGTTTCCTTTACTGTATGTAACCGAACATTAAGTTCGGTTGACCCAAAAACATTGTAGGTAACCGAATACATAGTTCGGTTGTTTACGAGATTTAGTATATTAACCGAACTAACTAATTGTTTCTTAAAAATTTGAATGTAATGAAACACTTAATCGTCAAATAGCCAAACTAATCCCTTAGAACACAAATTAAAAACCAAATTAAGAAATTTAATTACTAATCCACATCACTAAATGTTGGAAGCACACGAACATAAGGAAACAAACTACCAAATCCGCCATAAAAAAGTATTCCAAATATAAGGAACCGAACTACCAAATCCGCAATTAAAAAGTCTTCCAAACATAAGAAACCAAAGTAATAATTGTTGCAATCACTCATTTACCACGACCACTACCAGAAACTTTTCTACTCTTGCGTTTAGGAGCTTTAGGTCGTCCTTCGTCACTAGGAGTGTCATCTCCACTGTTTTGTTGTTCAACCATCCGACTTGAACCTTCCCCTTGTCGGCGACTCCTCTTCGACGGCATGGTCTGGCTTGGATCAACCTGGCTTGTATCGACAAGGCTGGGATTAAAAACATTAGTTATTTGGTTGTACAGGTCTGTTTGTTCTCGAGTATCCATCGGCTCTCCACTCCGGATTTTTGCCATCATTTTCTTCAACAATTTTCCACTTGCCTTCACCTATTCTCATCAAAAACATAAGTAACTATTATTTTTCAATACTTCATAACAATTTGAAACACAAAAAAGAAGAGTAAATTTCTTACCGCCGAATTCCACAAGATCAAGGCCTCATCACCACACAAAGGGGTATGCTTCATAATTTTCTTAGCCTCTTTCTCCACTGCCTTCGCTTTTGTCTTCTCAGCATGGGCTTGTTGGACAGTGTTTATTACACGAGGATGAGAAACATGTTCATACCATTCCATATATCCCTCGTCAGCGGCATTTGGCTCATCAAAAGAATCTTGTAACTCTTCAACTGGAACAAGATAATCCCCAAAGTTCTTCCAGTGGTCCACCGATGGAGCAGGATCGTATTTGGGGGTGAACTTCATCTCGGTGTTCTTAGTTCCCTGCTTCTTCACCTTGAAGTTGAAGTTTTCCACTTGTGGGACACTTTGGACACAAGAAACTTGTCTTAATACTCTTAGAGGATTATACATTGTACAACCTCCAGGATGAAACAACGGTCCATTATACCCCAACAGGTGAGAAATCAATAACCTCAACATCCTCCTCGTCTTCATCTGATGGAATGGTGTAAGGATGGAAAACCACATCTTCCACTGTTAACGTATCCAATTTCTCCCTCAACTCCAACACCTTTTTTTTCTTATTCTTTTCCTGTGAATTCAAAAATTCATATTTACCAGCTGTAGGCTTCCCATAAGGCCAAGGAGTGTGAGCATGAGACAATTGAAGTTTAGGGAAGTGGTCGTACACCCAAACCTATAAGAAGAGGCAACAAATAATATATTCGCAATATGATTAGTAACAATATACATTCATTCACTTATATATTGAAACACACAAACGATAATTTAACGGGGTACCTGAACAAGGGTGTATAAGCCTCCAAAATATAGACTCTTAAGCCTCGAAGCTTTTCGAGTTCCTCTTGAACGAATGAAAGCACCGCAATGCCCCAAAAGTAGTTGTTCACCTCATCCAAGGGGTCCAATAGCTGGAGGTAATGAGCATTTACCACGTGACTCGAATCTGTCGGGGAAGAAAATGGTTCCTAGTTGATATAACAAATAAGCAGTCACATGGTGCTTAACCTTCTCCTCTGTCATCACCAACTTTCCTCGAGCAACCAAATCTTTCGTCCCTGAAAACTCATCAAACAAGGTCTTGAGCTTGATCTTTTTCAACTTCTTCTTGTACGTGCGGTCCGCCTCAAACTCATTATACTCATCACCTTCGTCGGGCTCTTTGTTAGCTCGTCTAAACTCACATTGTGCCTTTTTATCGCTCCATCCTAGACACCTTTCGCATAGCTTTTCAAGAAGTTCAAAACTCATCGAAGGATCGTAGCCATCTCGAACACTTGTTCCTGTTATTGGTAGGGTTGTGATTCTAAAACAATCATCCGGAGTAATTGCCATCTCACCAAAAGGTAGATGAAAGGTATCCGTCTCTGGATAAGACCTCTCGGAAAATGCAAAGAATAAAGTGATGACATCAAATTTTTGGTGCGCATGTTGTATCCGTTCCATAGTACACAATCAAATACCGCCAAGCGGACCTCATCACACTCATTTTCTATATTCCATATCTTGTTCTTTTGACGTTTCAAAACACGAACAACATTAGTATGATCCTACAAAAGCAACAAACTATCTTAAATACTAATATATAGAAAAGAACAATATATGTCAAAATATAAGTTCAAATAAAAGAAGATGATCGAGAAATCTTGATGGTTAAGATTGAACCATACCTTTGTCGCAAAGATCTTGGCAGCCCATGAGTTTTTGTAGCCCATCAATAACTCCCCTCCATCTCTCGGAGTACCATAAGTTGGATTCTTTGGAGACAAACACAAATTGTCATCGGGAATGTAAGAATATCTAGCACAAGGCTTTTTAGGCGTCTTTCTAGGTTTCTTTTGCACTATTTCTACTTGTGCCTCTTCCTCTTCAACTTCCTCTTCATCCAACTCCTCCTCTGATTCAACATCATCCTTATCTCCATCTTCCTCATCTTTGTCACCCTCATTTGGTTCACCACCATCTTTGTCACCCTCATTTCCCCCTCCTTCAGCTGGTTCACCATCATTGGCACCCTCATTTCCTCCTCTTTCAAATTTGGTTCACCTTCTCCACCTTGATGTTGTTCTTCATTGCCCATCGCTTCCACGATCTCTTCATTGCCCATCGCTTCCACAATCTCTTCATTAACTTGTTGGATTACGTTGTCAACATTATCTCTATTAACACCATCTTGGATCACAACATTCGGTAATGACCCACCTCTATACTTAGCATTTTTGGTTCCACGGTGACCGGCATCACAATGTACTTTGCCTCGAGGGGTGGGAGTTCTAAGATCTTCCAGTAAAGGTTTGTTTGGTTTTTTGCCTCTTCCACTATTCAAGAAAACAAAAGATATTAGCTTAAACAAAATAGGCCAACTCTAATTTTGGGGACCATAGTATAGTTCGGTTAACAAATATTTTTTGAGAACAAACCGAACTCAACATTGGTAAATGTTAATGAAGAGTTCGGTTTGTCATAATTTTTTGCGAACAAACCGAACTCAACATGTTTGCAACTACTGAGTTCGGTTTGTCAAGATTTTTTGTCAAAAAGAGTTCGGTTACATTTTTTTTTCTTCGGTAAAGTTCGGTTACTTTCTAAGGTTAGATTTTTATGCGAACAAACCGAACTCAATAGCACAGTTCGGTTACATACAAACTCAAATTAGCAGGCAAAATAGCGGAGTTCGGTTACATGTAAAAAACAAATTGTTTGGTTTTTTGAAGTTCGGTTAGAAAATTTTTTTTGGCTTCTTTGCGATCTAACCGAACTGTCAGTTCGGTTACCTAGTTTTGATACCTAGAGAACCGAACTGTTCTTCGTGTTCTTCCTTTCAGGAAGTTCGGTTAACAAAATTGGGTTTTTTTTTGAAACTCGACCTAACCGAACTATGCACTCAGAATCGCCATTTGAACCCTATTTTGATGATTTCTATTCATTTAAACGAATCAAAATCAAATTAAAAGCAATGGGTTTGTTGCAAAATACCTGCGAATCGGTCCCATGGCGAGAATCGGGCTTCGACAACCGTCTATTATCGGATTATGGCTTCACTTGGTTGTTCAACTTCTTTTTGAATCTGAAAATCGCTCGGCTGATTTGCTAGATGTCCCAATCGAGGACCTTCTCCTTGAAGTCTTTTGGTTTGCTTTCGAAGAACCATTGTTATAGTCGATTGATTAATCGACGATGATTTTTTTTGAATCGACGATTAATCGATGGAGTCGATGAAGACGATGTTGTATTTGGGGAAGAAGAGAAGCGAATAGGGAGATTGAAAGAAAGCTTTTTTTTGTTTTTGTTTATTTAGTTTTAGGTTTTGTTTTAGATTATTAGGTTAGGGTTAATTTTAATTAGGGTAAGGGACAAATTGGTAATCTCATGATTTTTAGGACATCCCTTAACATTGTAGGGTAGGGGGCCTTATAAAACAATGGTCCCAAAAAAAAAAGGCTGGTCCCCAAAAAACGGTTCTAGTTAAAATCCTGATCGATGAAAGTGTCATTGCCACTGCCATGGAGTTTGCAGCGATAATAGGGTGTAGGTTTACAAATGCCTCTATTACCCCATGGTTTCCCGTGACTCAAGAATTGTTCAGCTGGCCGCTAAGAGGCCCAAGACCCCATTAGCGATCATAAAATGCATCATTCAGTGCAGTTCACTTATTAGCTGTTTAAATTGTATCGACAAAAAATAGTTCCTCAGAGAAAGAAATTTTTCTCTGTAACAATCCAAGTCCTTGCAGCTTTATTCCTTGGATTACAAGAGCAAAGTACAATATAAGTATACTTACAGCATTATATAATTCAGTGACAACTTAAAAGAAGATAATATTCCTATACAAACTCAAAGTGCATAAGAAGTTTTGCCGAATTGTATTTTTTGCCTTCTCGGTCGTAGAGAGGAACTGTTCGAATACCAGATTTTAATTCCCGAACAGGCAAACAATTCTGGCCACCAAAATCATCCTTCTCACCCGTATCATGGTCACGAACTTCAAGACGAAGTATTGCTAAATCTGGAACTGTCAACGGGAATGAGAATTCTTGGTCCCAAACCGGTGTCCAACTATCGTCTAAAGGTTCTGTTTCAAATTTTTTAGCATCTGCTGGAACTCCTACTATTTGCACCTGTCAAAGAACAATTTCATCAGTACTCAATAATCTAAATGCACCTGTCAAAGAACAATTTCATCAGTACTCAATAATCTAAATGCATTAACTCAATGTACTTTTCAATCTGTCTAGAGGTACGCAGCAATTAAGAACCACTAATTTTCTAGGGAAGAAGCTAATGATCCAAGTCCGAATCGAGCAACCAGAATACTAAAACAAGGATTGTTTGAAACCACAACTTTTTTAAAAGTTTCAGCTGTAAGAGAACATCTTCAAGCGGTTGGTTTGGGTGCTGGAAGTAATTTTATTGCAGAAGTTTTAGCGGTAATCACAGGTTTTGAATTGGACATTAGCTCAGGGAGTTTCTAAAATCAAAGTGGTTTCCGACTCAAAGTGTGCTGCTCAAGAATTTCAACCAGGTAGAGTCCCATGATGGAGGAGGCTCCAAGGCTCTTGTGAGGAAACAATTTTCGAGCATTTGTACAGAGAATTGAATTGAATTTCTATACTGATGTTATATGGCTAAGAGAGCGTATCTATGTCAGGATTAGCTACAAGTTTTAGTTAACCTACTTTTTTCTTCATTGTGTAAGAAAATAAGTACAGAATATTACAGTTTTAAGTGGCTAAACCTATTCGCATTCAAGTGGTGCTTACTTTAAGCCCCCGACCTATTTGTATTCTGATTTTGAGAAGAAATAAATTCAAAATGAGAACATCATTTATCATAATTAATGCTCAAATGTGACTAAATAAGTGATGCCTGGTAGTCTACAGACACAGATGCTTAAGCGTTGTCAACTGAGCGTTAGCGAGATGCAGGGCTTCAAAATCTAAGAGCTACACAAAGAATGAATCAAATAGACTTACCTTCACGTAGAAGTCCGGGGGAGAGAATGAGTCAAAATGTGATGCCTTGACATCAGAATCCCATCCATTACCCATGTACACTCTCACCTGTGTATAGCAGTCATAGAATAAGAGCTCATTCAATGGCTTATCAACCAAAAGAAAATGATTACACTTACAATTCGAAATGAAAACACTAACTTTTAAGCATGTCTTCACTGGCAACTTTTCCCCGGGATTAAATAATTTGTTTCCTTCATCCTTTCTAATTAAAAGATCAGGTTTTTTCACATAACCACACCCTCCGTTGGATCTGAACATTCCCTGCATCAAACACAGTTTCTTGCCATATCCCTGTCGTAGGAATATTCACATGTTAGTTTATGTTTTATAAACCTTCAGATGACCAAGAAAATTTGTCAGTTTAGTTTCAAGAGGAGAAAACAAGCTTAGGTGAAACAGTAAAGTAGAGATTGGAAAAACTTGATGCTGGCCATGTAGAGTGAAAGTAGTCCAACCAAATATAGTATAGTTATATAAAAGTTTTCTAAATCCGGACTGCAGGAACTACCTGCATGTTAAATGCTACCATTTGAGCTCCGTGCATCCACCCAACCATCGGGTTATAATTTGATGAATTAAACCTTGTTCCTTTTGGATATATCCGCAGCAGATTCCGCTGGGTGAATCTAGAAACAGAATTTCATTCACTAAGAAAAGATAATAGCCATATATACATATACACAGAGAAAAAAGGAACTGAATCACAAAACAACACTCAAGCTTCAGTATTCTTTCTGCTATAACTACCTGACAAGTTCGGTTCCATAATCCTCCGCTCCCTTTTCAAGCTGTTGTTCACTCAAACTGAGGCGTTCAACCTTACTAGGATCCAGCGTGAGAGACGCGGCAAACCCACCCCTGTGTTTCTTAGCATGAATTCCAATAAGACTCTTGTATTTATGAACTCCTAATGAGCATGATTTATCTTCAGAATTATCAATATTTTCACTTTCACCACCGCCGTCTTCACTGTCTTCAGTGTCTAGGTCATTTTTATCTTCAGTGACTTTCTTTTCATTTTTATCGTCCTCGCAGGGTGCTTCGTTCTCACATGAATCCTTACTATACAGATACTCTTTCGGTGGTTTGGTCGAAAGAAGGATTTTACCCTTCAATGCTCCTGGTGATGGGAATTCTTCTAAGCATTCTATGGATGTAAAAAGCACATCCCCAAGAGTTTGAGTGATCATCTAAAAACCAAAAACAATGGACTGCAGTCATGAAAAAACACTTGAAAGTTGAAACCAATGTAAGTGCCTTAAATCTATTTACCCAAACATCATTGTAACTGTATAGAACCGATTACCCACCTCAGCAGCTTTAGCCTGTAGTTCTGGAGTAAGGTGATCTTCCAAAGTTACCACCAGAGGGTATTCGGACCCAACAAACGCGTATTCCCTAATGGACTTCAAGCAATCAATGAATGACACTTTAGCAGTCAGAGTCCTACAGAAACAGAAAAATATGAATTACTTCAAACAAGATTCCCTAATCTCATGAAAACATTTGTGGAAAATGAAATCACTGTAGATCAACATTAAGTCAGTTCATTAGCTCTTAAAAAAAAGCTACAATTTCTTAAATGACCAAAATGGTATCTTGATACTTCTTCATACCAAGTTGGTTTCCCATTTTTTCAGTTGATTCTATCCGCTTACGTTAGATATCTAAGATAAACAAGTAATACATAACAAATTCAACATTCTATATGGACTACAAGGACCTGAGATCCTAAAATTCGAGGTTACGTGAGGCAGGTATCGCGATGATTTTGGAATCCAATAGAGTCCTCAGTTTTGACAGGGTTGTAAAAGACAACAAACTACTTGTTTTGGTAAAACTTGATATCAATGGCAAATAAAAAGTCAGTCAGTCATTACCTTCCGTGATAGACCTTAATGTCATCTCCTGCAGAATTAGGCCATATATCCAGTTCAATAACTCTCACACCATTCTTTAACGCATTTACAATTGGCACACAACTACTTTCACTATTGAGTTGATTCCCAGTTAGATAGGAATTATGCCCTGTATATATGAAGTAATGAGACAATGGAGCTGTCATATCATGATATACCTGAAAAAACACACCAAATTCAGATTCTCAGCCCAAAACCACGACAGAAAAAAATTAGATGACCTAGATTCACTAGAGATGTGATTTCAAACATGTGACCACCACAATTTGCCATTTTTTTTTTTTTTGAGTCTTTGGTTATGTATAGTTGACTGTTTTCCTGTACGTGAATAACTCGATCCAAATCAAAATCAAAGCTTAAATTAAAGCGAAAATGAAGAAAATACCTGTGGATTGATAGGGAAATTAAGATGTTGATCGAAGAGATAATGATGAAAATCATCTAGAGTAAGAGTATTATTTCTCGTAAACTTAGCAATGTGATGTCTTGATTGAAGAATATTAGATACAATCTTATCTGCATCTTCAATTTTAGCATCAGATTCTCCTTGAAAATTGATCAAGAATTGTAATAATTGATCAGATGTCATCAGATTTTTACCCTCTGAGTATTTTGAAAATGCATCTTTGACATCTGATGGTGGTTCAGCTTCAATTACTTTAAAGTTCCTTTTAAATATCTTAAACATCTTATAACTACTCCCGGTTTCTTTATCCTTAGACGACATCTGATGGTGATGATCACAGTCGAGTTCTAAATTTGTTTTCTTGATTGGATTTGAGTTTCTGTTGCTGGTTTTGAGATAGAATAGAAAAATGAAATTAATAGAAACAGTTGAGAGGATACAAACTTAAATGATCCAATCAACCGCTTTGGAGAAGATCCAACAACTGAAAAAGAAGAAGACCGACTTTAAGTGTCGACAAATGCATCACACCCACACGATTCAGAAATATGCGGCTTTTCGGGATGCCTTTCTTTTTCAGTAGTCCCATTTCGTTATCGCGTGGGACAGTGGGAGACTTGCAAAAATTGAGATGCTTTTTTTCTGAAACAAAAATCGAGATGCTTTGCACGATATGAAAGCATCAAATTTGCCGAATAAACGAGATACGAAGAAATGAAGATAATCAGACGCTAATTAGAATTACGGCAAAAATCTTTTCAATGTGAAGAATAGAAACTAGAAAGTACTCATTTCTTTGGTTTTGCAAAAACATAAATTTAGGTTCAAGTGGATTTCTTTGGATGATGATGATATGTGACACATTCGCAAATGCTGGTTTTGCAAAAGCATAAATTTAGATGCAAGTGGATTTTTTTGGATGATGATGGTGTGTAACAAATTCGCAAATGCACCTTGTAAATTTCTGATAAGAATGTATCCCAACAATAACTGACGAATTAAGAGAAGCATTGGGAAATTGTAGAATCCATTCAGAGTTATGGAAAGCTTTCTCTAATCTCTCTTGGATATTTTGACCTCCCTCCCTATGATTATTCCAAGTATAAATGTTCCCTTTAAATCCTAAATCCTCTAAACCAGACCTTTGTATAATTCTAGCATAAGTACTAACCTCATTACTGTTGAAAGGCATCCCACCTTGTTTTTCCGATTGATCAAAAACCACATTAAAATCCCCTAAGATAACCCAAGGCATACCAATTCAATTGACCCTAGATGCAATTTTTTTTAAAAATTTCCAAGCCACATGCTTTTCCGCCGGATACAGACTTCCATAGAAACAAGTTGTTAGAGCACTGCTCGGTCGAACTTGCATGCGTTGTTATCTCAAGCATGTTTGTCAATGTTAGTAATCAAAACTATAAGTCTTGATTTCTAGCCTATTTATAGATGTCTCGGACTAGGACATAGATTGTGTAGTTGAGCTTAGTTTTCACGGCGTTCATCATTTGAAGACGAAGAACTACTAAGGGGAGCTTATGGAACTTCATCGACAAAAGGTATGTGGAGACTTAAACTCATCTATCACTTGGAAAGTCTATTTCTACTCTATATCCTATATTGAGACATAAGTCGTATTACGATATAGTTTTCTATATACACATTTGAGATTTCGAGCTGAGTTTATCTCGCTTACATATTTCTCGAAATATGTGTTTTCAAGCTTTCGTTTCGACCAAGTTCATCTTATATCATGTGAAAATTGCTAAGTAACATCTTACATGGTTTGTGTGATACAATCATTTGGTGTTGTCTTGGAATGTTTCGTAATGATTATTTCAATAACTTGAAAATTGCTTTAATGCCAATATGTGAAAACGGCTATTGTCATCCTCTAAGAAAGTTTCAATGATTGAAATAAGAGTTTAGAACACCTAACCATTATAGGATATGTCATGTTGTGCACTCTTGCACATATGTAATCCATGTCTGGGAACCATAGTATGCGCACCCGTTTGCGTACCTGTTGGTTTGAGTAATCCGGGAACCTAAGTATGCGCACCCGTTTGCGTACTGGCGTATAGGTTCATGTCCGAGAATTTCTGCTGGGATTTAAAGTTCGCGTACCCATTTGCGTACTGGCGGAACCCAATCTTAGTCCGGGTATTTCAAGTATGCATACCCGTTTGCATACTTGAAGGTTAAAGTTCTAAAATCGTTTTTAAACATGAACATGAACATAAACATTTATATAATAAGGAATGCAATCTTTGCAAACCGTGGTTATAATGTTCATGATTGATTCGAGTGAATCAAACCGATTTTGCTTCAATTGTGTTCTTGTATAATTCTATGAGAATATAGCAATTGAACAACTCTTTAACTAGTTTCATTTGAGTCATTTGAACTAGTTATGGTTAAGATGAATAAGGTTGATATGAGAGTAATCATATGGCTAACCTCGGTTAACTATTTGTGAACCAACATGGTGTACACGTTTGGGTACGGTTACATAAACCCAAATGAGAGTACATTTCATTTGTGTGTAACAAGCTAAGTTCGATCTAACGGTTGAAAGATATTAGCTTGGTTGAATCAGGTTTCATCTAACGGTGAATATTGAATGCTTTGTTACCAAGGTAACTTGGATTACAAACCCTGATTTGAAAACTATATAAAGGAGAACTCTAGCAACTAGGAAACCTAATCCCCACACCTCCTGTGTGTTACTAGTTGCATAAATAGAGTCGATTCTCCTTTAACCTTAGGTTTCTTCGAGACCCTGTAGGTTAACGACTTCAAAGACTTCATTGGGATTGTGAAGCCAGACCCAACTATTCTCTTTGTAGTCGCGTGTTCTGATCTTGCCCGATTCTATCGTATTGAGTACAATTGAAATAATTGACTCGAGATTAATTTCTCCGATAGGCAAGATAAAAGTAATCACAAACATCTTCGTCTCGGCGTTTGTGATTCCACAATATCTTGTTCGCTAGTCGATTAAGATTATTGTGAGGTGATTGATAATACTAGGCTGTTGTTCGGGAATATAAGTCCGATTTATCAATTGGTTCCTGTTCACCTTGATTTATCAAAAGACGGAACAAAAACTCTTGGGTATTTCTATGGGAGACAGATTTATTCAATCTATAGACTTTTCTGTGTGAGACAGATTTGTTTATCAAGTCTTCGACTTTGGGTCGTAGCAACTCTTGGTTGTGGGTGAGATCAACTAAAGGAATCAAGTGCGTAGTATCATGCTGGGATCAGAGATGTAAGGAGTGCAACTGTACCTTGAATCAGTGTGGGATTGATTAGGGTTCAACTATAGTCCAGTCCGAAGTTAATTGGTAGTAGGCTAGAGTCTGTAGCGGCTTAATACAGCGTGGTGTTCAATCTGGACTAGGTCCCGGGGTTTTTCTGCATTTGCGGTTTCCTCTTTAAAAAAATTATGGTGTCTGTGTTATTTCTTTTCCGCATTATATTTTGTTATATAATTGAAATATCACAAGTTGTGCGTTTAGATCAATCAATTAGAATATCCAACCTTTGGTTGTTGATTTACATTGATTGACACTTGAACGTTGGTCTTTGTTACCGTTCAAGTTGTTTCACATAATAATCAGGCTCACGGATTTCTATCTGTTTGATTTGTTGATTACATTGTGAAACAGAGATATTAAACACTTTAATATATTTTACTCAGATTGAGTCTGATTGTATAGTTGATTCTCTAGAAAGTCTATTGGAGTAAGTCCTCTCAGATTGCCAAACGAATTGTTGGGTGTGGTTGTTAGGCCCCCCCATTTTCACAAGTTAACAACCATTCTTATGAACCAAGTAGCTCTAGGGTCTGATCATTGTTCTATTTGTCTGCTGCTTGATAATGGTTTTTCAAATTCTTCTTATCCTTTTAAAATTTATGATACCTGGTTGAAAAGTTCTTCTTGTATTGACTTGATTAACAATACTTGGGATCAATCTATGAGTGATCCCGCTAGATCCTTGGATGATAATCTTCAAGCTTTCGGAGAAAACTTGTCCATTGGTGGTAGACTCCTTGTCACCTTGTTTCCATTGGTGGTAGAAGTTCTATTTAAGCTTATTAATGATGTGGTTCAAAGAAGGCAGCTCACTGGTTTTCAAGTTGTTGAAAATGGCACGATGATATATAATTGAAATTTGCGGATGGCACCTTCATATTTATTGATGCAGGTGTGGAGGAAGTAAGAAGATTTTTTATAAAAAAAAAATTCATTTTTTGAGACTCTCACTGGTTTGAAACTTAACATAGAGAATAGCATAATGGTTAGTATGAGAGCATACGACAATTTAGAAATGTTATAGGCTAAAGAACTTGGTTGCATGTCTGAAAAACTTCTTATAAACTACTTAGAAATGCATATGTGCTCACTGGAGAAGTACATCAATTTGGGAGCAGGTTCTCACAAGAATGGAGCAAAGACTGGCAACATGGTAGAAAAAACTTAGAACAAAGCATGTAGACTTGTTCTTATCAAAAATTGTCTATCAAGTCTTCCTGGGCATTTACAAGGTTTATTTTATTTACCTGTAAGTGTAGAAAAAAGATTGACAAGATTATGAGAAACTTCCTATGAGGAGTTGTTGAAGAAAAAATGAAGCTTATTTGGGTATCTTGGTCAAAAAAAATTTCTTCTTAAGAAAATTGTGGTTTGGGAGTCAAAAATCTAAGGAAAAACAATTAAGCTCTACTTGCTAAATGGGTATCAAGATACTCAAAGAATAAAAATGCACTATGGAGAAGTATTTTTCAACAAAATTTTAAGGTTAAGAAGGACATACTTATGCTGGTTACAGAAAATAAAACTCAAGGTAAAAGCTTGTGGAAGAATGTGGTTCCAAATTTTCTGAATTTTTCCCCGTTTACAATAAGGAACGGGAGGGAAATCAGATTTTGGAGTGATAAATGGTTAGATAGAGGATGTTTGAAAGATATCTTACCAGTCATATATAATGTTGACAGAAATAAGGATATTTCAGTTGATGAGATGATATAATACAATTGGTGGAGGGATAATTTATTCTAAAAAAAAAACTTAAATGCTAATGAAAAACTAGAATGGAATCTACTTAGAAGATATTTTCGCAGTTTTCCCGTATTGGTGGAAGAGGAAGATGGGCTAAACATCCTGGATAACTTTAGTACTAAAAATTGTTACGATGTTTTGACGAGAGATGGTGCCTTGTCTGTTTCAGAAACATGTATGGAAAAGTAATGTCCCTAACAAGGTAAGCTTCATGATTCGATCTAGATTTCAAATTATCTTCGTATAAGAGGAGAAAATGTATTAATTAATACTGATAGTGACATGTGTGTGCTCTGTAATTCAGAAAAGGAATCTGCAGATCATATGGTTATTCATTATTCATACTGCTTTGAAATTTTGGATTACTTAATTAACGTGTTAAGGATATCCTGGCCTCTACTTAAAACTTTAACTGATTGATTTGTTGCTCAGACTTTCAGTGTGTTATGTGGTAGAGAAAAGGATGTTTGAGATAAATTTCATTATGCAGTACGTTGGATAATATGGAAAGAGAAAAATAATCGTGTTTCTGGAGCAAGGAGTATTGGTTTGATCAAGCAAAATTTGGTTTTATGGTCTTGTGATTCAGATACATGCAAACATGTAAACACCAGTCTATGTGATTATGAGCATGTAACATTTGCTATGTGCTTGTTCTATCTTATTTTTCTTTATTAATACAATCTTTTACTAAAAAATAAAATAATATTTGATGGATAAATCTTTACTACTGCCAACCAAACACACCTTTGACAAGATGTTTCTTTTTCTTTTGCTTAAAACTCACAACTCAAACCACTAATATCCCTAGGAATTCCTCCAATGGTAGTGCACACTTTTCTCCCTCTTTTCTTTCTTGTTTCACAACTCCCTTGTTTCTCCTAATTTCCAGAACAATTTATAACCTAACTTGCCAGTGTTAACTATTTTTCCCCATAGCCTAAGAGAGAAAACATAATTGTCGAGCCATAAGTTGTGATAAATTTAATGATAAACACTATCATTTGGATTTACTTTATCCGAATATCACCTATTATTTTATTTTTATTTTTTTTAATTTTGAATACTTTGACAACTTGGGAGTCATTATTTATCTCGTTTGTGTTCTAGATTCTACTTGAATATTTTACTTTTTCTTATTTAGGTATACTATAAGTTTAGATAGATTTAGAATTAGGATAAATGTCATGGGAAACCAGGGGGCATTTTCCTCTATGGTTGTCCCATTATGTATTGACTTTGTTTTTAGAAGTATTTTTTCAAAATTTCTTTCGGTTATTACGGAGAATGAAGTCGAATCAAGCCAATTTCTTATGAAAATGTAGTCATGGTTACAACTAAAGGCCACCACGGACTTGCCAAATTAGCAAATCAACAAATTTGAGGGTTTGTGGATCGCATCAAAGAATTGTTCTTGACTGTTCTCGTGTGGGTAGCTTTAGGAGGGGAAAATCCTTATTTCTAGACTCATTACAAGCTGCAAAAGGTTTCTCACATGAAGAGTTATCATTAGCTTTAACAAAATTGATCTTACTCGTTTTTGGAGCGTCTATTCCTTTATAGCCCAGACCACGTGTATCAAGATGTTCTTTACATGCTCCAAGCATAGAAGATAATTTTGTAGACCTAGAATTGAATATACTCAGACTCTCTTCCAGTGATTTCACTTTATCAAGAGAAGCAACAAGGTCAGTCTCCAAGGATTTTTCTTTGGTGAGAAGACTGAGTCTTTGTCATTAAAACATTGTTGTTGAGAGTCATATCTTGCTTCAAATGCTGCAAGTCTTTCTTTCAACAATAAGAGATTTCGAAGAAGATTATCACATTCAGACCTTTTTGTGCGTACATCTTCTTCTCGATCTTTAACAATAGATTGTAAGAGTTTATATCCACAATCATATCCATTAAAGAGTTTTCTCAATTTTCTGTTTTCTTGACAAAGAGGAGCCATGTATTTACTCAAGCAAGTATTTGACTTCTTTTCTTTTAAATCATGATCAAAAAGCTTGATATATTGAGAGACTTCCTCTTCAAGACTTTGTCCTTCTTCTGAGTCACTGTCATCCGAAAGATCATCCAACTGTTCATCAAGCGATTTTTCCCAGTTAAATGCAGGTTCTGACAGAGGACCAGAATCAGAGTCTTTAAAAGCTTCAGGACTTTGAAACTCACAAGGATGACTTTGAACTGATGTTGCGTTATCAGAGATAATACTTTTGTCCATAGAGTCAGATCGCTACAAACACAGACTTATAAGGTCTTTAAACGTGTTTGCCTGCTCTGATACCAATTGAACAAAAGCGGGGGTATAACAACCACACCCAATATTTCAATTAACAATCTGTATGGACTAACTCCAATATACTTTCAAGAGAATCAACTAGACTCAATCTTAATAAAGTATATCAAAGAGTTATATCTCTCTTACTCGATTCAATTCTTACTCAAGCAAATAGAAATATGCGAGTCTAATTGAATACAAGAGAAATAACTTGGATGGTACCAAAGACCAATATCCAAGTGTCAATCAATGTAAATCAACAACCAAAGGTTGGATATTCTAATTGATTGAACTTAACGCACAACCTGTGATTTTTTAATTATATAACAAAATATAATGCGGAATAGAAATAACACAGACACCCGAATTTTGTTAACGAGGAAACCGCAAATGCAGTAAAACCCCGGGACCTAGTCCAGATTGAACACACACTGTATTAAGCCGCTACAGACACTAGCCTACTACAAACTAACCCGTCCTGGACCGTAGTTGAACCCCAATCAATCTCACACTGATCCAAGGTACAGTTGCGCTCCTTACGTCTCTGATCCCAGTAGGATACTACGCACTTGATTCCCTTAGCTGATCTCACCCATAACTAAGAGTTGCTACGACCCAAAGTCGAAGACTTTAATAAACAAATCTGTATCACACAGAAAAGTCTACGGTAATAGATAAATCTGTCTCCCATAGAAATACCTACGAGTTTTGTTTCGTCTTTTGATAAATTAAGGTGAACAGGAACCAGTTGACAACCCGGACTTATATTCCCGAAGAACATCCTAGTATTATCAATCACCTCACAATAATCTTAATCGACGTGGCGAAAGAAGATATTATGGAATCACAAACGATGAGATGAAGATGTTTGTGACTACTGTTATATCTTGCCTATCGTAGATATCAATCTCAATCCAATCGTTACGATTGTACTCAATACGATAGAAACAGCAAGATCATATCACACAACAACAAGAAAGTAGTATCGGTCTGGCTTCACAATCCCAATGAAGTCTTCAAGTCATTAACCTACATGGTCTCGGTAGAAACCTAAGGTTAAAGGAGAATCGACTCTAGCTTATACAAATAGTATCACACAGGAGGTGTGGGTATCAGGTTTCCCAGTTGCTAGAGTTCTCCCTTATATAGTCCTTCAAATCAGGGTTTGCAATCAATATTAGCTTAGTAACAAAATATTCAATATTCACCGTTAGATGAAAACCTGATTAGATTCAAGCTAATATCTTTCAACCATTGGATCGAAAAATTAGCTTGTTACACACAAATGAAATGCATGTTTCTAGGCTTGTGTAACCGTACCCAAACATGTACATTTGTTGGTTCAACAATAGTTAACCAAATGGTTAGCCATATGAGCACTTTCAGATCAACCATATTCTTCTTCACCATAACTAGTTCAAATGACTCAAATGAACTAGTTAGAGAGTTGTTCAATTGCTTAGATCTTATAGAAGTATACAAGACACAATCGAAGCAAAAACGATTTGATTCACTCGAATCGATTCATGAACTTTATAACCACGGTTTGCAAATTGCATTCCTTAGTTTATATAAGTATAAGTTCACAAATAATCGTTTTTAGAAATAACCAACTAAAGTACGCGGACTTAAGTTCCCGGAAGAAGTTTACAAACTCCAGGAGATTTTCTCGGGATGAGAACCTACAACAGTTCGCAGACTAGGTTCGCGGACTGTTGTTCCGGTTTTCCTGATCAAAAAGTCAGCATACTTCGGTTCAAGGAATAAGGACTTATACATGTATGCGTTTCCACGTAATTCTTATATCCAACAATGGTTATATAATCTAAACTCTCATTTCAATCATTGAAACATTCTTAGAGGACGTTATATAGTTGTTATTCAAAAACTATTTTTCGTCAAAGCCATTTTCAAAGTGATTAAAACATAACATGACTTTCTTCACTAGGTAAAGATGAACTTGGCCAAAGCGAAAGCTTACCAACACATATTTCGAGAAATAGATAGGCGAGATAAACTCGGCCCGAAATCAAATGTGTATAATCAAAGTCTATATAGCAAAACGACTTTTGTCTCAAGATAGGAGATAGAGTAGATAGACTTTTGAGTGATAGATAAGTTCAAGTCTCCACATACCTTTTAGTCGATGAAGTTCCACCAGTTCCTTGAGTAGTTCTTCGTCTTGTATGATGATCGCCATGGAGTTCTTGAGCTCAACTACACTTTATATCCTAGTCCGAGACTTAGCTATAGTAGACTAGAAATCAAGACTTATAGTTTTGATCACTAACATTGACAAACATGATTGAGATAGCAACGCATGCGAGTTCGACCGAGCAGTGCTCTAACAATCTCCCCCTTTGTCAATTTTAGTGACAAAACTATCAATACATATGGAATACAAAAATAAATAAATAAACTTTTGTAGCTCCTATTCCACATGTCTAATCTTCAACATTACTCGAAATCTTCGTCACTTCCAAGTACTCCAATGATCCCAAAGGTTGTAAGTTTAGTATCATCGTTGTTGAAAATCCGTAGCTATAACAATGATAAAACAAGAATTCTCAATCATTGTTATACAGTGTCATAGTATTATTATACAACATAAAAGTTCAATTATATCACGACTTCGACAACAATACTATGGTGATATGTATCACTTCCCCTTAGTCAATACTCCATCTCTCATGGAAACCACTCCCCTTACATAATGATCCAAAAACCATATGTATTTGTAGTGTGAACTACATATTAATTCTCCCACTTTTTGTCAATAAAATTGGCAAAGGTATGAAAACGGGATCCTAATGAAATTTCCAAAGAGACATTTCATGACCAAAAGAAAGCACATATCAACTTATTTAGATGCAATCATATAGCCGAAGCTAAATGCTTTCATCAAGGAGTTTATAAGATACAAGATAACCCCTATAATATTCCACAGCCGCACTCCCCACAAAGATTTGGCAATTAAGCACAAGTTCAATTAAGAACTCTCCCCCATAATATGTCATTCCCGAAAGAACAACAAGAGCGACCTTAATTTCAAAAGAAAAGAAGGATTTCTTTGGACATAACAAATCACATACGAATATGAATTTGAATCCAAAAATACTCAATTAGATTAACCACAAGAGAACCCATAATTAATCTAATCGAAAATGCTCAACATAAGAGAAATTACGGAGCCTCACAGTATATACATAAAATATGGATCAGGGAAGATCAATACTGCGGAATAAACAAGGATTCATTTTATTTTCCATCACTATTTGCACAATGACATTCAATAGACATAATCCTCGTAATCAAAAGTTCATCCTATCTTCCATCAATAATGACATAATAGGCTTCAAACTTTTGTGATGTCAAAAGCTCATTCATTCTTTTATCAATACATGCATATCGACATACGAAAGACTTAACTTTTGACAAGGTATGGGACAATCATAGTTCACGGACGCAAACACACATATCCCACAACATATTGCAATATAAAACCATAAAGATTAATATTGCAAAAATCATCTCCCAAACAATTTTTTAGAATTTAAACAAATAAACCTAAAAACATGAAGATGAAAACGTTGGACATAGCTATGTGTAATCACAATAATGGCTATTCCAAACTCTAGTTATTCATCTAAACAAAACAAGAAAACAATTCTCATCCGAAGATTTACTAGATTAAAAAAAAAACTTTAGAGAACATGATCTGAAAAACGCTAGACCCGGTCAGCAACTAGAGATTGAACATGGACAAGCTCATCAGTTGCTTTCTTCAGTTCATTTTTCAGAAAATCAAGATTCCTTGTTGAAATTTCGAGTTGTTCACGAACGAATTTAAAATCTTGAAGAAGATTTCCTACCAGTTGTGAAGACATCTGAACCGGTAGTTTGTTTTCATGGTCAATGGCATGATAGCATGTTATGAAAACAGGATTCTTGTGAAACTCGATAGTCTTGCCCTTCTTGACTTCATCATCTCTGTTGCCTCCATTCATTGCGCACACCAAAAATCGGTACAACCTTTTGACCTTACGAAACTATATATCAAGATGACACATAAGTGTATATAAAGGAGTTCCATGGAAAACCCTAGGAAAACTTGTATACGTCCGTGTGGGTCAGGTGTTCGTGCACTTGTGGTCACAACCCTGATATGTGACCGAGAAAATATAGGAGCCAAATTTAGGATGCTTCTTGAGAACTCAAGAGACATTCTAAACAACGGATGAAATTCTTATGTCAAGAATAGTAGTTGAGAAACAACTACTTCGAGACTGGACAAATAAACAGGGAATTTTTCTCAAAAGAAGATGATCAAAATTATCTTCAAGAGAAGAACTGGAGTGAGGCTCAACAGATTTATTAAATATAACAAAAGAAGAAACATAACATTCAACCTTGATAGCATTCTCAAGACACACATCCTGAGAACTATGAGTATCCTTCTTTTGATTACAAGAAGGATGCTATATCAAGCAGTCAAGTTGTATTTAGATGAGCATTTTGCTCATCAATGTTGACTTCTTTTATTTCTCCTTCAAGATGATTTACAAAAAAATCACTCGACTTGAATGAAGAAGTTTTATCAAGAGAGGAACAAGGAATACATGAGTCAGCCGTTTTCCTTGTCTTTTTGATGCTCCGTTTGAGTCTGTTTATGCTAATCTTAAGCTCTGAGACTCGACTATTGAGATGAATGAAATCTGGAGCAGGTGTCTCTTCTTCAGGGAGATAAAAGGAACTCAACCTTTCTTTCTTTCTCCTATGCCTTTTTCTCTTTTCAGAGTTATTTAAGAAGTCAGTTCCCCTTCTGCCATTTTTGCTTCTACCATTGTCAGTATTTTTTTGTTTCAAAAGCACAATTAAGAAAAGACTTATCACGGTATTTTTCTTGATTGTTGACAATGCCTTTTACTCCAACAACACGAGATACAGGTTTAATAACTTCTTTAGACATCCATGCAAGACTGTTGTTCCGGTTTTTCCTGATCACAAATTAAGCATACTTCGGTTCAAGGAATAAGGACTTATACATGTATGCGTTTCCACACAATGCTTATATCCAACAATGGTTATATAATCTAAACTCTCATTTCAATCATTGAAACATTCTTAGAGGACGTTATATAGTTGTTATTCACAAACTATTTTTCGTCAAAGCTATTTTCAAAGTGATTGAAACATAACATGACTTCCGTTACTAGGTAAAGATGAAATTGGCCAAAGCGAAAGCTTACCAACACATATTTCGAGGAAAAGATAGGCGAGATAAACTCGGCTCGAAATAGCAAATGTGTATAATCAAAGTCTATATAGC
This sequence comes from Papaver armeniacum, assembly GCA_023531295.1. Lineage (NCBI taxonomy): Eukaryota > Viridiplantae > Streptophyta > Magnoliopsida > Ranunculales > Papaveraceae > Papaver > Papaver armeniacum. The sequence continues at coordinate 195,198 of JAJJWW010003396.1, forward strand.
AAAACGACTTTTGTCTCAAGATAGGAGATAAAGTAGATAGACTTTTGAGTGATATATAAATTCAAGTATCCACATACCTTTTAGTCGATGAAGTTCCACCAGTTCCTTGAGTAGTTCTTCGTCTTGTATGATGATCTCCATGGAGTTCTTGAGCTCAACTACACTTTCTATCATAGTCCGAGACTTAGATATAGTAGACTAGAAATCAAGACTTATAGTTTTGATCACTAACATTGACAAACATGCTTGAGATAGCAACGCATGCGAGTTCGACCGAGCAGTGCTCTAACAAACATAATGAGTAATTTGTACATGTGTGGAAATTTTATTTATTAGTTGTTCAAAGATATTCCTTGATACTCAAGGTGAGATTTCAAACAGAAATAGTAGAGAGTCTTTTTGAGATTTTCGAAATTAATATGTTTTGTATTACCAGCAATTAAAACATATATATTAGTTAAGTGCTAGCTAATATTGATTTGTCTATGAAGACTTCGGTTATACAGTCGGATATTGGTTGGAATTAGACAAAACCGATTTTAGGTGTTTTATTACATATCTTAAGAATATTTTCGGTTATGGAAATTTATTGGTGTCCAAACTACCTTGGTCTATCAATAGTGAAGTTCGTTCTTCTGACAAACTTATCCTGAGACAGGGACTTCGTTTCGTAGTCACTGTTGTAGCCGACTAGTTAATAGTATTCTCGTAATACTATCTTGGAGAGGAGAGTAACTTAGTTAGGAGAAATTTCTTATGTCCGCTAGTTTAAATACTTATTTAGTATTAAGAAGCGTCTACTAGTATCGTTGGTGTGAAACTAGAATTGCGTTGTTATTTATTTTTTAATTATCGATTTGGTTGACTAACGGTTTGTTAAATCTTGATTGCACCTAGTTTGGTTATTATTGAGAGCCTTCTCTGATGACATAAGGTCACTCAAACTAGGTCAAGAAATTAGTGGTAGTTCAGATCTATCTTTAGATTTGGCGTTGACTTATGATCATCCATTGTTAACAGTCTTTGTTCTGTGCATGATCAATCATAAGTTGGAATCAAGTTTTTTGTTGTGCAGGTACAAAAACTATTGAAGATTTGAAGATAATAAGATTTTTCTTATTGATTTCGTATCTTTGTAATTTGCTTCGTGCACAAACTTGATCGGCTGCGATCCTAATAGATCTATTTTATCTTTTGATAGACTTGTTATTGCTAGTCGTATTTAGATCTACAAGCTATCATTTGATGGTACTCTTTAGTATCTGAATCTGGTAGTTCTGTTTGACTCGATCTGGTTAACTTGGTAATCCAGATCTTGGAAGATCTAAATCCGACAAAGGACTTTAATTGATTTTAAATAGAAAATACTTTGTCACGCTCAACAAAAATATCTTTGATTGATTTCTTAAGATATAAGAGTGCTTACCAAATAGATTAGTCCTTTGATGTTTAGAAGACTATCGAAAGGGTTGAGTGCTTAAAGTCTTCAGAGAGGTTGAAAAAACTTAAAATAGTGGACTCTATCTTAGGATTCACGTGCGTTGGCCAGATTAGTTATAGGCGTAGGGATACTGAGGAAACTAGGTTACTAGGGGTAGTTTACTTGGTCTCAACTATACGAAGTTGATATTATGTTTGTATAACGGCTTAATTCTGAGAGTATTCAAAACTGGACTAGGTCCCGGGGTTTTTCTGCATTAACGATTTTCTCATTAACAAAATCTTGTCGTGTGCTTTTACTTTATTTTCCGCATTATAATTTTTTTTCAAGTTATAATTGAAGTAATTTCACTTTAATCCCAAATACTTCGATTGATCCCTATAGTTTAAATTTTTGTTTCGGACTTGTAACTATATACCAGGTGTATACCTTGTGGTTGTTATCTTCTTGACAATCTCTGTCTATATTAGATCACGCAAGGTATAAAACTTATAGGTTGGTGTCGTAAAGATTGTGGTATACTTGGTATCTCGTCATTTTATTTAGTATCAGAGCAGGAAAACACGAAATGATATAACAATCTGTGTTTGTTGCGATCCAACCTATAAGAGTGAATCTAAAATGATTATTGAAGAAACTGAGAATGATTCAGTTGATATAACACAAGATTTTGAAAGTTTTAAATTAAAACAAGATAAGCGTATCTCATCTAATTCAATGTCCGAAGGTCTTCAGGATATCACCTCTTTTGATTCTACGAAATAAGTTAGCCTTGTTGATAATGTAGATATTGTTGATGATTGGGAAACCCATCTTGACAAACAGTTGGATGAAATTTCCGTTGATGGTGACTCATACATTGATCGTGATGTAGATGAGGATATCTCAGAATGCTCAAAACTATTGGATCCTTTGACAAAGGAAAAACTGACAACTTCAGATTTCGTTGCTCTTGTGACTTCTATTTGTCGTGAGAACAAGAAATTAAGGAAGGTTTTCAGAGGAAATTATAGTGGTTTTCGCATCATTGAATCTATTCTTAAAGATCGTACTTAAGATCCAAATTCAAAGATATTAGAAAGTGAAAATCTTCGGAGAGATCTCTTTTTGTCAAAAAAGAAACTTGATGAATCTGAAGCAGGGATTAACTATCAACAAAGGACTTTTGAAGAGAAAGAAGGTGCATCTCTCTCGAGAAAAATACCTTGACGTTGACCTAGCTAAATCAAGATATTGGAAGAAGAAAACTTGGACCTGAAAAATTTCAATAGTAGCTCAAACAATTTAACCTCAATGTTGGAAGCAAGTAGAAATCATCGTGATACATGAGGATTGGGCTATAAGGGAAGAAATGCTTCAAATATTAGCAAAGAGGTAAGATTTATCAAAACTACAAATTTTCCTCAACCAAAGGCTTCCACTGATGTCAAAATCACAACAACTTAAAAAATTGAAGTAAAAAGGTAAAGATTTCCAAGCCCAAAAATCTTGTTCAATTAGACACTTCAAGTGTAACTGTCAAAGAAGCTAAATACCTGAAAGCAAAAAAAAAATTGAACATAGATGGGAAAAACAATACTCAATACTCGTCGAGCTCCAATGCAAAACGATCCACAAAAAGGTAACATTAAAACTCACACACCTTATGTTATTGAACATTGTTATTTTTGTGGTAATAAAGGACACTTGCAATGGGGATGCAAAGTTCGTAAGATACAAGATGCACTTTCTTTTGTATCAAACGAATTAGCTAAGTTTTCTCACCTAAAGAACTCAGATCGTTATTGTCCAAAGTTTAGGCAATATAATTACTATAATGATAATTCAAGGTTTGCCTATCGCTCGACAAGGTCGTCTCATAAAAGACCTGATTATATAAAGAGAGATGACTTTGTGAATGCAAAGACAAGATCTGATGTTCCAAATTGGAGAAAGGTTTTTTCGCGAAGCATCCAAAAGGGCAATAGTCCTAATTAATGGTATGAAGGACAAAAGCCTCTCCTACGAAACCTATCTATAAATGGGTCCCAAAGTCCTCCATAGCCAAGAGGGACCAAAAGTTAGTCACAGGAATGACACTCAATTAATAAATGTTTGTAACAATGTTTATGAGAGTCTTCTTGAAAGGCTAAATAAATATATCATGTTTTCTAATATCTCTTGTACGAATGCATATTATGATAATAACTCTCTTCATCACAAGAATAGCAAGAGAAGGAACAAGAGAAATATAAACAAGCAAGAGGTCAAGAATGATGATTTTGCCTTAGTCACCTGTGACGAACAAGACAAGGCTCAACTCAACGCAATATAATTGTGTTGATTTGAGATGCTCACATTTGTGCTCAATCTTATGGAAGGTGAGGAAGCACATGAAACAAAGGACATGATCTCTTGTCATTATATGACTGTTTGACATCGCCAGGGAGATTTTTCTCTTCTTTGCTGATATCTTATTTATCCAATTGAGATTTTGATATAAAGGGTAATTATGAGTTTATTATATTGATATCTACAGGTCATATATGTGCAAATCTTGTTTAGATGGTTAAAATGAGCCAAAAATCACTCGAATCGGATATTGTATGTAAAAGTTATGTCTAATTTTTTTTTGTGGATAGTTCCCTAAGTCCATACGAAGGAGTGTAAAAATGTTTTGCCCATAACTTCTTCGTCCGAACTCGAAATGACCTCATTCTTTTCGCGTTGATTTTGTATTTTAGTTTCCTACGAGATTGAGGTAATTTTAATACTTGATCTTATGATATATATGTATGGTGTATTGTAATTGATTTCATGGGATAAACCGTGGTGTTTGAATCCCATATATTCGCTCACTTTCTTATGGTTAGTGACTTTTGAGTGATGTAGTTTTTACAGTGGTAAATAGGGAATTCGTTTCTCGGAATTGGGAGGATCTTGATTTTAGACTTAATAAAAGAAAATATTAAAACTAGCAAAAATATGTAAAAGAAGGTAACAAGATTAAGAGTTACTAGGACTCAGGATTCCACCAAACTCACGTTCTTATGGTTCAATTATTAATTCTTTGACAATTATAGCTCCAAAAATAATAGGGTACATTAATTAAATACCCCTAGTTTTGACACCCAACAAATATACCCTTATACAACAATAAATATACCCCTATAATTTAAAAATCTTATCCCTTAATAAATAGATTACCTTAATACCCTCACTTATATAATTATTTTTTTTATATTTCAAAATACAATTGTTTTTTCTCTATCAACTTCACCGCCATTATTCCACCATTCCACCGCCACCATTCCACCACCACCAGCACCGCCACCGCCACCGCCACCACCACTCCGCCACCGCCACCACTCCACCACCGTCAGCACTACGCCACCACCATCACTCCACCACCGCCGCCGCCACCACTGCCAAATTTTGGTGTCACCAACTAAAGTTTATCCAAAATTAAAAAGTTCAAAATAACTTTACTAATATATATTCAAGTTTTTGTGTATCAACAAAGGAAGTTGATCCCAATAAATGGAGTCAACAACCAAAGTTGATCCCAAAAATCCGGTATCAACAACCAAAGTTGATCAACTTTCTTTGTTCAAAAAATAACTGAAAAATACTCCCAGTTTTTTTGGGTCAACAATGGAAGTTGATCCCAGTGAACGGGGTCAACAACCAAAGTTGATCCCAAAATCTAGTGTCAACAACCAAAGTTGATCAATTTCCTTTGTTGACACAATAAGTGAAAAAATACTCCAACTTTTTAATGTCAACAATGGAAGTTGATCCCAGTGAATGGGGTCAACAACTAAAGTTGATCCCAAAATATGGTGTCAACAACTATGGTTGATCCCAAAAATAGATGTATTAAAATTATGAACCGAACTAGACGTGAATCGAACACGCATCTTCTGACGTGGAGTCAGGTATGTTACCATTACACCACAAGTTCGTCAAAAAATAACTACCTCAATGTTTATGCAATTCAACTCGCACTATTCAAGCACCCAGTCCCGAAATATACCTTGGAAATGGAAGGGAGACATACACTCGATTTCTCTAAACAAAACTCATAAACGATGACATCAGCTAGCTTCTGCTTTGATTACTGCCAACCATGGTTTTAACCCACAATAAAACATTCTTATTGTAACATTGAACATCCATACGCTAGGTACTATAAAGTATGGAAAAATAAATCACAAGGCAGATACTTTCAAAGCCATGAGTAAATAATGTGAATACAAGAGGTCCAATTGCATGTTAGTCAAGATTTCGTTGTTATAGAATTGAGTAAACCATCCATTCTTTTCTAATACGAAGAAATCATGCAAACAAGTATGCCGTGCTTACAGAGCTATAACTTCTAAGGTAAATATTTGTACCATTCATATAGTACCATTATAAGATCTGCCATTCATATGGTTTGAAAACTAAAACTTGGAATCAACAAATCATAGAGATATGGAGTCACGCACCTTTGGGATATCCTATACATCTTTCCTCCAACCCATTTATGCATTCTCTGCTGCTAACTCAATTTCATTATCTCAGCACCACTAGTTTACAGCTTCAACTTCATTTCCTACAATACCAGACCACCAGCACCAGTTACATTATAAAACTTAGCAGCAATAACTACCCTAACTATTTCAGTTTCACTGTAACATCCTTAAACACCTTCTGTAGCTTCTTGACCCCGACAATATGTTTTGTAGTAGCAACTCACAAACAACTGCAATCAGCTACCAGCTGCAACTGCGTCAGCATATCCAACATCTTCTCATCATATTCAGACTACCATCACCAATTCCTTACACACAACAGTCTTTCTCACTCTACTTGAATTCCAAAAACCTCCAAGCTCAACTCATCTGAAATCAACCAACACCAAGCAAACACCACTCCCTTCTGTTTCAGACATCAACAAATAATACCTCATTCTTCCAAAACCACCAATTCCTCCAGTCAAACTGAGAACAACTTCGGAAACATGGTAACATCACATCCATCAGTTCACAACTCAACCTCCAACACCATAACCTCAAATTCAGCTCACCTACAATACCAACAGTAGCATCAATTTCTTTGCTCTGTAACTGCAATCAGAAAATTCGAGTATAACCCTAATAATCAATTCTAGTAACAAGCAAAATCATTGTCAAAACCAAATCAAAAAATGAATTTTCAGAATATAATAAAATCACTAACAAGCAAAATAATTATCAAAACCAAATCAATCAAAAAATTGAAAGGAAACCAACTGAAATCATTCGGGTAGATTGTTATTATCGATTTCATACCTAAACGGTGGTGATAGCAGTGGTGGTGGCAATTACTGAAAGATAATTTCCAGATCTGAAATTGTTTTTTTTTTTTTATTGATTTTCCGCTGTATTCTCCATTTGTAGTAGTGGTATGTTGTAATGGTGGTGGCGGAGACACTGGTGTTGGTGTTGGTTGTGATGGTGACGGAGATGGTGGTGGTAGCGATGGAGACGAAGGTGTTATGGGTTTGGATTTAGTTTTCTGTTTTCCGCCGATGGTTTTGAAGAGACAGAACTGAAGATTAAAGAATGAAGGTTAAATGTGGAAATAAGAAAATCGTTAATGGACCCCTGATGGGCCTGTATTTGGAGAGGGGTATTTTTATTGTCTCATAAGGGTAGTTGTGAAACCCTTGAAAAGTAAGGGCAATTATATAATTCCCACAAAATAATAACTACTGACTCTTAATTTTTGCCAAGGTAGATTTTATAAAACAATAATCGTAAATGGTAAGCATGAGTTATCAAAACACCTAAGCTAAGCATAACCCATCAAACTAAATCACAACTAATTAATTTAAAATCATAATTCAAATTCTATTAATGCAAAAGTCATAGAAAGAATTTAATAAAATTACCATAGTGTTGAGAATTGGCTTCCTCCGTCATCCCAGTGATGGGGTATAACTCCTCATATTTTTCACATGCTCAAAAGAATTTTTCATTGCTCAAAAGTGCTTACAAGAGGTGAAAATAGAGAAGAAGAACAAAAACAGAAAACTGTAACTTTTATAAGTGTTGCAGAGCAACTGTTACAATGAGATTCTACTGTAGCAAGACGACAGTTCTGTTTTGCAGCAGATTTCACGACTGTCTTCTGCAGGCTTATGTTCTTCGTGTTCTTGAGTCTCTGCAGCAGCAGAAACCTTTCCTGCAAGTTCTTATTTCTTCTCTGCAGCACTAGAAACTCGACCCCAAACTCTCCGTCATTTCTCTGACATCCGAAAAGCCTTTATATGCCCAACAGGCGAGAAATCCCTTGTTTAATTTCCGTATCTTCTTCATTAATCACAAATATTCTCCACGGGGAATAATTTCCTTTTTATCTTTTTTTTTACTGTTAACATCTCACACACCACAAACACGATCATGCACGTCTCTGTATTGAGTACAACTCGTGTAAAGAAGATATACACACGCAGATTCAACCATTAAACCAAAGACAATCCCGTGAATATCCGTTTCTCCTCTGTTTTGTCCTATCCACGTATTCCTTCATATTTTCTCGATTCCAAAGGAATTACCAGTCTTGTTTGGTCCTAACAAGCTTAGCCCAATAAACTCCTGCACTTTAACCTCACCCAATCTCTTCACAGGTCCAAACAAATATTCTCGGATAAGGTTAAACCCGAGAATGATAATCTATCCAAATCTATGATTACAGCCAATTCTAATCGAAACCAACAGCATTACCATCCCTGTTTATCCCAAAGGAAGATACCCAAACAATTACAGCTATTTAATCACTCTAAAACGCCTTCAAATCCCAAACCCTAGTTTTGTTGTTTTGATAATAGATTTTCCCGCCAAATTTCAATATTTGAAATGTTGAAGATGATTTCCCCTTAACCAATTCCGGTGTCCCTTTAGCAATTAGGATGCCCCTTAGTAATTAGGATGTCCCTTAGCAGTTTCTAGGGTTACTTTAGCAATTTCCTTGGGTGTTTTTAACAAGTTTTCTAGGGCGTTTTTAACACATTCCGAGGGTGCCTCCGACGCATTTCTGGGGTGCCGTTAGTAGCTTTTCGAGCCGATTTCTCCATAAAAGATTATTTCACCAAAAACACCTACACATACATAAAATAAACAAATAAGTACAAAATCGAGTACTAACAATACACATAATAGAGATAAAAATAGACACATAAATGCGTCTATCATTGAGTATAGACGATCTTTGGATCATATCTTCGTGATTGCTATATCAAAATCATAAGAAATTTGTAATGGTATAGCTCATATGTAAGTCACATATACTAATATTTGTCCATGTTCTATAAACTAAATATTTTGTATACATATGAGTGCATTTGATGTATGAGATAAACATTGGTTTTCATTAACTTTGACTTTCGATCTCATATTGGTATATATTATGATTGTGTGACCTTTTGATTTAGCGGATTTCAGATCTAACCTATTGGGTTGCTTTAATTATCAAATAATCATAAGTAGATATTGATTAAAATCATGTGTGTGTGAAGGCACGATTATACTATTATTAACTTATGTTTCATAAGTTGTGTATTTAGTATAATATGAGTTTCGGTTTTATCTTTTTAAATTTGCACGTAATAGCTAAGACCTTGTCGACCTTTCTCTGGTAAAGGTTGTCTTGTTTGTTATTCTTTTGCCTTGCAGGGAAAAACAACTAATAGCGGGAGAGTTTTATATTGAACTGGCACTTTAACTTCGCATTTTTGTAGGGAGAGTGGTTGTGGAAACCAAGGGAAGAATTATTTTGATAATATTTCCTGATACGAAAACTTGATCAGTTCGGATCTTAGTTTGTCATATCGAAGAGTAAGGTAGGGATTCATTTATATTTGTTAATCGTTTTCCTATTAAGAAAAATTGATTCAAATGCATATTGTTGCTTTTGCTTAAAAAAATAGGAGGTTCAATTGTTTTAGTCCAATTAATTCCCGATAAGAAAAACTAAGTCGATTTTGATCTTAGTTTAGGCTTATCAAAATGAGGTACGATTATCCAAGTCTAATCAGATTCTTAATAAGAAAACTAGTCAACCTAGTTTTGTCTTGTCTAAATGAGGTATTGTTAGAGCACTGCTCGGTCGAACTCGTAAGTGTTGTTATCTCAAGCTTGTTGTCAAGTTTAGTTGCCAAAACTTTTAATCTTGATTTCTAGTCTACTTATAGCTAAGTCTCGGATTAGGATAGAAAGTGTAGTTGAGCATTATACTTCACGACGTTCATCGATTGAAGACGAAGAACTACTAAGGGGTGGAACTTTATCAACAAAAGGTATGTGGAGACTTGAACTCATCTATCACTCAAAAGTCTTCATTTATACACATTTGATATTTCGAGCTCAGTTTAACTCGCTTACATATTTCTCAAAATATGTGTTGGTAAGCTTTCGATTTAACCAAGTTCATCTTATACTCTTGACGAAAGTCAAAAGATGATCATATGAAAATCATCGTGTAACATCTCTTTTGATGTAGACTCGGAATGTTTCGTATTGATTATTTCAATCACTTGAAAATAGCTTTGATGCTAATAGTTTGTGGAAAAAAAACTATTGTCATCCTCTAAGAATGTTTCAATGATCAAAATAGAGTTTAGAAAAATTTGATTTAAACATAGTATGCATACTTGCATATATGTAATCCATATCCAGGAACCATGTTATGCATACCCGTATGCGTACTGGTTGGTTTGAGAAGTCCGGGAAACTGGTATGCAAACAGGTATGCGTACTAGCGTAAGGTTCAGGTCCGGAAAATTCTGATGAGTTTGGATGGTATGCGTACAAGTTCGCGTACTGGCGAAACCCAAACTTGGTCCGGCTACTTAGGTACGCATACCTAAGTGGATGATGTTTTAAAATCGGTTTGTTCATGAACTAATACAGCTATATAATAAGGAATGCAATCTTTTGCAAACCGTGGCTATAATGTTCATGACTTGATTCGAGTGAATCAAAATCGATTTTGCTTCAATTGTATCTTGTATATTTCTACGATAATATAAACAATTGAACAACTCTAGAACTAGTTTCGTTTGAGTCATTTGAACTAGTTATGGTTAAGATGAATAAGGTTGATATGAAAGTGTTCATATGGCTAACTTCGGTTAAATATTGTTGAGCCAACAAGGTGTACACGTTTAGGTACGGTTACTCATATCTAAATGAAGGTACATTTCATTTGTGTGTGACAAGCTAAGTTCGATCTAACGGTTGAAAGATATTAGCTTGAGTCTAATCAGGTTTTCATCTAACGGTGAATATTGAATGCTTTGTTATACCAAGGTAATATTGATTGCAAACCCTGATTTAGAGACTATATAAAGGAGAACTCTAGCAACTTGGAAACCTAATCCCCACACCTCCTGTGTGATACTAGTTGTGACTAGAGTCGATTCTCCTTTAACCTTAGGTTTTTCATGAAACCCTGTAGGTTAACGACTTAAAGACTTCATTGAGATTGTGAAGCTAGACCCAACTATTTTCTCTGCAGTTGCGTGATCTGATCTTGCATCTTCTATCGTGATTGAGTACTATCTTCTTTAAGATTGGATCGAGATTTATTCTCCGATATGCAAGATAAAAAATAATCACAAACATCTTCGTCTCATCGTTTGTGATTCCACAATATCTTGTTTCGCTACCATACGATTAAGATTATTATGAGGTGATTGATATTTCTAGGCTGTTCTTCGGGAATATAAGTCCGGTATATCAATTGGTTCCTGTTCACCTTGATTTATCAAAAGACGGAACAAAACTCATAGGTTTATCTGTGGGAGATAAATTTATCTATACAATAAACTTTTCCGTGTGATACAAATTTTCTTATCAAGTCTTCGACTTTGGTTCGTAGCAACTCTTAGTTGTTGGTGAGATCAGCTAAGGGAATCAAGTGCGTAGAGTCCTGCTGGGATTCAGAGACGCAAGGAGCGCAACTGTACCTTGATCAGTGTGAGATTGGTTAGGGCTCAACTATATTCCAGTCCGAAGTTAACTTGGAGTAGGCTAGTGTCTGTAGCGGCTTAATACAGTGTGGTGTTCAAACATGGACTAGGTCCCGGGGTTTTTCTACATTTGAGGTTTCCTCGTTAACAAAATTTCTGGTGTCTGTGTTATTTCTTTGCATTATATTTTGTTATATAATAGAAATATCACAGGTTGTGCGTAGTTCAATCAATTAGAGAATCCAACCTTTGATTGTTGATTATATTGATTGACACTTGAACATTGGTCTTTGGTACCGTTCAAGTTGTTTCACATAATAATCAGGCTCAAGGATTCTATCTGTTTGATTTGTTGATTACATTGTGAAACAGAGATACAACTCTTGGATATATTTCCATTAATTGAGTCTGACTGTTTAGTTGATTCTCTTGGAATTATATTGGAGTTTGTCCATACAGATTGCTAAGCGAAATATTGGGTATGGTTGTTAGACCCCCGCTTTTTCAGGTACAATTATTTATGAATAATTGGATCTTGATAAGCAGCCGAGTTAATTCTTATCTTTTCATAACTTATCAAATCAAAGAGAAAATTTCTTCGGGCTATTGTTTCCTTGGTAAGGTGTTAAAAAAACTACTTAGGTAGTTTCAGTTTTGGTATTGATTATCTAAAATAGTATGTTAGACCTTCGTGCTTAACTTTAATAGGTTGTATGAGTTCTTATGAACTTGTCAGATCCTTTCGGTTTGCTCTGGTATTTTTTCTTCATGTCATTGTCATTTTTGTGACAAAAAAGGGATAAATATATGGAGTATACGGGTGGTTTACAATTACTGTGAAAGTATATATGTGTTGAAAAATATATATCTAACGAAAGAGTAAAGCATATACTAAGGGGAGGGTATAAAGGATGAGTTAAGAGAATGTTATGTAATGTATTTATATTTTGATTCGTGTATTCTTCATATGTAATAGAGTTTTGTCAAGAAAATTGACAAAGGGAGAGATTGTTAGAGCATTGCTCGGTTGAACCCACCAAGCATTGGAATGTCAAGGTTGGTTGTAACATTTTAGTATCAAAACTCATAAGTCGCTTGATTAGATTACTAGAGTTAACTTCGTTAGGTTAGACTAGGAAGTATAGAAATACTGAGACATACAAGTATTACCATGAAGACCTGAAGATTCCCAAGACGTATCGACATCAAAGATGACATCATCCTTCGACTTGAGGTTAGTAATACATAACTTGACTTGTTTCCATTTCTATATCTTAAGCCCTCTAGTCATCTCTGATTGAAAACATAACATGCGAAATTATATACATGGAACTCTAGTGTAAGAGATTCGATCATCATATTGTGATCAAAGTGTCAAGGAACAATATATCAATAGCCATAAGTATTTTATATGGGTATATTGAATTACAAAATATAATGCTTATCTTTTAAACTTCGTAATTACGACATTGACATAACCTTTGTAACTCATTATTAGATTATGTAGTGAACATAGGTTTGATTTCATACCTAGAAAACTATGTTTAATTACATGAGTTTAAGGAAGTATACGTATGAACTTGTTTCATAGTTGAAAGGAAATCAATAGGATTGAAGGTCCGGTTTTCATTGAAGATCTTAAGGTTGGGCCGATCCTAACCTATATAGGAAATCAAGGTAGAACTGATCCTAACTTATGTTAGAAGTCAGGGTACAACCGATCTCTACCTATGTTGGGAGTCAAGGTAGAACAAATCCTAACTTGTTTTAGGAGTCATGGTAGAACCGGTCTCAATAGGCAAAACCGATATCCCTAAGTCACGTACACTTTAGTTTTTGTGTGATTTGGAAATTGGGTTTGCAAAATAGAAAAATTCAAGATGTTGACATAATGAGTAATTTGTACATGAGGTGACATCTCAAACAGAAATAATAGAGAATCTTTTTGATATTTTCGAAATTAATATGTTTTATTTTACCAGCAATAAAACATATCTCTGGAATGATATATTAGTTAAGTGCTAGATAATATTGGGTTGTCCATGAATATTTCGGTTATACAGTTGGATATTGGTTGGAATTAGACAAAACCGATTTTAGGTGCTTTATTGCATATCTTATGAATATTTTCGGTTATGGAAATTCTTTGGTGTCCAACCTACCTTGGTCTATAAATAGTGAAGTTTGTTCTTCTTACAAACTTATCCTGAGGCAGGGACTTTGTTTCGTAGTCACTGCTGTAGCCGACTAATAGTATTCTTGTAATATTATCTTGGAGAGGAGAGTAACCTAGTTAGGCAAAATCTATTACGTCCGCTAGTTTAAAGACAACTTTGGTATCAAGAAACATCTACTAGTACCGTTTGGTGGGAACTAGAATTGAATTGTTATTTTAGTTTTCAATTATTGATTTGATTGGCTAACGGTTTGTTAAATCTTGATTGCACCTAGTTTGATTATTCTTGAGAGCCTTCTATTCTGACATAAGGTTACTCAAACTAGATCAAGAGATTAGCGGTAGTTTAGATCTATCTTTAGATCTGACGTTGACTTGTGATCATCCATTGTTAACAGACTCCGTTCTATGCGTGATCGATCATAAGTTGGAATCAAGTGTTTCTATTATGCAGGCACAAAAGACTATTAAAGATTTGAAGATAAGAAGATAAGAAGATTTTCTTATTGGTTTCGTTCTTCGTGATTTTCTTCGTGCACAAACTTGATCGACTGGGATCCGACTAGATCCAGTTTATGTTTTGATATACTTGTTATTGCTAGTCATATTTAGATCCAAAAACTATCATTTGGTGGTACTCTTCAATATTCGAATCTAGTAGTTCAGTTTGACTCGATCTGGTTAACTTGTTAATCCAGATCTTAGAAGATCTAAACCCGACAAAGGAGTTTATTAATTTTAAATAGAAAAGCCTTGGTCACGCTCAACACAAATATCTCTGATTGATTTCCTGATATAAGAGAATGGTTACCAAACAGATTAGTCATTTACTGTTTGGAGGACGATCGAAATGGCTGAGTACGTAAAGTCTTCAGAGAAGCTGAAGCAACTTAAGATAATGGACTCTATCTTAGGATTCACGTGTGTTGGCCATATTGGTTGTAGGCACATGGATATATACTGCGGAAACTAGGTTACTAGGGGTAGTTTACTTGGTCTCACCTATATGAAGTTGGTAGTGTTTTTGTAAAGCGCTTAATTCTCAGAGTATTCAAAACTGAACTAGGTCCCGGGTTTTTCTGCATTTGCGACTTCCTCGTTAGCAAAATCTTGTTGTGTGCTTTTATTTTACTTTCCGCGTAATAATTTTTTAAGTTATAATTAAAGTAATTGCACTTGTACGTTTACTCTATAGTTTAAGGTTTGGTTTCGGACTTGTAACTATATACCAAGTGTATACCTTTTGGTTGCTATCTAATTGACAGTCTGCATTTTCTCTGTATATATTAGATCACGCAAGGTATATGACTTATAGGTTGATATAAAAAAGATTGTGGCGTACTTAGTACCCTTGTCATTTCACCGCCGCTCTGCAATTATATTGGCTCTAATGGGTATATCATTAAACAAGTTTATTTGGCTCGCCTATTATATAAATATCCAATCTAAATACATTTCAACAATACCTTCTCTACACCTCGATCAATTCTCACACAAATTTCTTCTAATCTCATCAATTTCACATTAATTTCCTGTAATATGGCTTCTGCTTCCCAACCTTCTTAAAGTAACAATTAAGTTATTGGTTTAAAGTTTCTTATAGAAAAAGATAAATCAATTGCAAATTTTTACATACATTTTACACAAGATTTTATCAACAATCGACATGAGAGAATCCATATAAAATTTTATGAAGAAACACCAAACTTCAGAAGACGTGATGATATATACAAGGTTTTCAGGTTGTTTCCGTACAATAATAAAGAAGTGGCTTTAATTATATTTGTCGCAATCATGCAATCTTTACTCATCCTGGAAAGGTGTCGAGGATTGGGGATCAAATATGTCTGGGTCGGATTTATATCATCAATGTACTCTTCCACAATAACTTCTAAGTTCCAAATCCGTATAATATCCAATTTTTGATGACAACAGAAAGTGTTTGGTATCAAATTGAACCTTGTTAGTAAGCTTCATAGTTTATCCATCACCAAGTGTAATCCGACCATCTCTATCCAACACATTAAAAGAAAAATTAGTCTTTTTTAGGTGGTTCTTTAATATGGTTAGAACTTTAGCGAATATCAACAATCTGTTAGGAATATATATCACATTTTTCCATACTCAAATTCGTCTCGTTTTATGCAAGGGAGGATGTATTGGCATGATTACTCTCGCATTATCACATAATTTCCGTGAAACTCGTTTTTTTAAAAAATACAAACAACAATGCATTTAAAGCTAATATTTTAATAATATAATCCTATTAGAAAGTACAACCGTATCAAAAATGAGCATAATCTGAAATATATAATACTATCATCTGCCACTTTGAAAATTAGTCGTTGAAAGTCAGCAGACGAAAAAATTCTATATTTCCAAATTCACTATCTCTGGTATAAATATAAAGCTTTGTACGAGGAGCACATCTCCAAAATATTAACTTCAAACGCATTGTCAAAAATTCGGATCCAGGCTTCTAATCCACTACACTTATCCAAATCAAGATAGTCTTACTGAACAGGAGTTTCCATTGGGTTTCTTTACATTTTTGGTTTTGATTGATTAGCTACAGGGATTTGGTTACAAATTGGGAAGATGTATAATTTTGGTTTTTTTGGGCCTTGGCTTTGGGCTCGGGTTAAAAATATCCGTTTTCTTGCAATCAAGTCTCAAACACTCCTTTTCAGATTATTTTGGGTACATCGTTCCATTCAAGATGGTTGAATTTGATTCTAGAAATTCTATCTTATGAACCACCTGGTCCTCCTCTATGTCATCTCCATTAAAAATCTTCGGCTTTGATATGAGAGTTAAAAGTTAAAAAATAAAATAAAATGAGAGTTACAAGTCAATGTGCTCCGGTAGTTAATCGGATCCACCAAATGAATTAGAGCTCCCGCTGGCCGCCAAGACCCATCAGTGCAGTTCATTTGTTTACGGTCAAAATTGTATCGACAAAAAAAAAATCCCCATATAAGCAGCAATTTTTCTCTGTAACAATCCCCGTTGTTACAACTTTATTCACTGGATTACAAGAGCTAAGTACAGTATAAGTACAATTACAGCATTACATAATTCAGTGACAGAATTTACGAGAAGATAATATATGCCTAAACAAACTCAAAACGCATAAGAAGTCTTGTGGAATTAAATTTTTTGCCGTCTCTGTCATGGAGGGGAACTGTTCGGATACCAGGTCTTAAATCCCGAACAGGCAAACAAGTCTGGCCACCAAAATCATCCTTCTCGCCCGTATCATGATCGCGAACTTCAAGACGAAGTATTGCTAATTCTGGAACTGTCAATGGGAATGAGAACTCTTGGTTCCAAACTGGAATCCAAGTATTGTCTAAAGTTTCCGTTTTAAATTTTTTAGCATCTGCTGGAACTCCTACTATATGCACCTGTCAATGAACAATTTCATCAGTCCTCAGTAATCTAAACGCACCAACTCAAAGTGGAGTTTCTAAAATCAAAGTGGTTTCAGACTCAACGTGTGCTATTCTAGCATTTCAACCAGGTAGAACCTAAGAGCTACTTAGATAATGAATCAAATAAACTTACCTTCACATAGAAGTCTGGAGGGGAGTATGTGTCAAAATGCGTTGGCTTGAAATCCAAACGCCATCCATCACTCATGTACACTCTCACCTGTTTATAGCAGTCATAGGATGAGTGCTCATGGCTTAATTATCAACCAAAAGAAAACTATTACACTTAAAATTCGAAGCTAAAATACTAACTTTTAAGCATGTCTTCACTGGCAACTTCTCCTCAGGATTAAACACCTTATTTCTTTCATCTGTTCTCATTAAAATATCAGGTTTCTTCACATAACCGCACCCTCCGTTCGATCTGAACAGTCCCTGCATTGCCCACAGTCGTTTGCCATATCCCTGTCATAGGAATATTCACATGTTAGTTTATGTTTTATAAACCTTCAGATTCCCATGAAGCTTTTTTAGTCTAGCTTTGAGAGAAGAAAACAATCTCAAGTGAAACAGTGGAGTAGAAGTTAGAAAAACTTGATGCTGGCAATGTGAGTGCAGCTAGTCCCAGCAAATCTAGTAGTACAAATATGTAAAAGTTTCTTGAATACCAGAATGCAGGAACTACCTGCATATTAAATGCTACCATTTGAGCTCCATGCATCCACCCAATCATTGGGTTATAATTTGATGAATTAAACCGTGTCCCTTTTGGATATATCCTCAGAAGATTCCGCTGGGTGAACCTGGAAAGAAAATCAACATTCACTGAGAAAAGAGAAAATAATTGGAAAGTAGAATCAGAAAATAATACTCAAGCTTGAGTGTTTTGCTGCCAGAAGTACCTGACAAGTTCGGTTCCATGATTCTCGGATCCCTTTTCAAGCTGTTGTTCACTCAAACTAAGGCGTTCGACTTTACGAGGATCCAACTTAAGAGATTTGGTTAACCCACCCTTGTGTTTCTTAGCATGAATTGCAATAAGACTCTTGTATTTATGAACTCCTAATGAGCATAATTTATCTTCGGAATTATCAGTATCTTCACTTTCACCACTGCTGTCTTCACTGTCTTCAGAGTCTATGTCCTTTTTATCTTCAATGACTTGTTTTTCATTTCTATCGTCAATGACTTCCTCATGCGGTACTTCGTTCTCACACAAATCCTTCTTTTCCTCGTCAAAAGCCTTACTGTACAGATACTCTTTTGGTGGTTTGGTGGACAGAAGGATTTTACCCTTCAGTGCTTCTGGCGATGGGAATTCCTCTAAGCACTCTAATGATGTAAAAAGCACGTCCTTGAGAGTTTGAGTGATCATCTGTAAACCAAAAACAATGACATGTTGTCATGAAAATCACTTGAAATTTGAAACCAATATGCAAGTGCGTTAAACTTATTTTAAGCAAACATCATGAAAACTGTATGGAACCTGTTGCCCACCTCAGCAGCTTTAGCCTGAAGTTCTGGAGTAAGGTGATCTTCCAAAGTTACAACTAGAGGGTATTCTGACGCAACAAAGGCGTGTTCCTTAATGGCCTTCAAGCAATCAATGAATTTTACTGGAGAAGTCAGAGTCCTACAGAAACAGGAAAAAATATTAAACACTTGAAACAAAATTCCCTAATGTCATCTCAACACATAATTGGCAAATAAAAAGTCAGTCATTTATCTATTAAAAAAGTGCCATTACCTTCCATGATAGACCTTAATGTCATCTTCTGCAGAATTAGGCCAAATATCCAGTTCAATAACTCTTACACCATTCTTTAATGCATTTATAATTGGCACACAACTGCTTTCACTATTGAGTTGATTCCCAGTTAAATAGGAATTGTGCCCTGTATATATGAAGTAATGAGACAATGGAGCAGTCATATCATGACATACCTGAAAAACACACCAAATTTAGATTGTGAGGCCTAAATCCCAAAACGACTTATAAAAGGCACAGATTGATGATGGGATTTGAACCTAGGACCCCCAATCTACTAGTTTTGACTGTTGGAAAGCAGAGGTTTCGTATAGTTGACTATTTTGTTGTTTGCATATAAACTTGATCTAAATCTGAATCAAAGCTTAAACTAAAGCAAAAATGATAAGATTACCTGATAATTAATAGGAAAATTAAGATGTTGATCAAAGAGATAATGATGAAAATCATCTAGATTAAGAGTATTACTTCTAGTAAACTTAGCAATGCGATGTCTTGTTTGAAGAATATGTGATATAATCTTATCTGCATCTTCAATCTTAGCATCAGATTCTCCTTGAAAATTGATCAGGAAGTTTAATAACTGATCAGATGTCATTAGATTATTACCCTCTGAGTACTTCAAAAATGCTTCTTTGACATTGGATGGTGGTTCTGCTTCTTTTATTTTATATGTTCTTTTGAAGAACCTTAAAAACTTGTAGGCATATTTACTCTCTTTTTCCTCAGACATCTTATGATCACTTGATTCAATATACTGTTGAGTGATGATCAAACAATTGAGTTCTCAATCTGGTTTTGGTTTTTTACTGTTGGTTTTGAGATGGAAAATGAAACGGAAGGAATCAGTTGAAACGACAGAAACTGAAAAATGATCCGATCGATCACTTGTACTTGAAGAAGATACAAAGAAGAAGAATATATATATATATATTGTGTATCCCACCCACACGGATCGGGACACGGTTTTCCGGGATTATGAAAATTGGACTTCATTTTCAGCAGTAACTACTACTGTAGTTCGTTTCGTTTCGTGTATGATATCGTTATCGTGTTGTGGCCCTACTCTGACTTTAACACTTTATTTGGTGGCACGTTAAACACTCTTCTTTGCTTTATGCGAATCTCACCTTGGATTTCATGGATGGAAGTCTGTAGCTTCTTTTGGTCTTCTAAATTGTACATTTTCGTTTCTTTTCTTCTTTTAAAGTTACTGGGAACATGTTGGGGTTTAAATGTCTATGTTGGCTTTGCCCTTGGATCAATGTACTCAAGGCTGCAAACTCATGTAGCTACAAAAATGTGTGGAAGCACAAAACAGTCCATAAAGTACAATAACAACACCCATACAGCTAGCTAACAACAATTACATTTACACGCTAAATGATACGCCTGTGATCTTCATTTTATACTCGGGACAGATAATTTAAGTTGTAGACACTTGAATTTCAGATCCTGATAAGTTCTTTGGGATACTTTTATTGTTTCCTTTCTGTTTTCAGGCTTTCAGGAGATCTATTTTTTTTTATTACTATAATAATGTTTTCCATTTTCAATGCATAATTATATTCACTATGCCTCATAAATGACAATGCTGCCTTGGATTCTAGCATATATGTAATATAATACAGATCATAATTACGATCATGTAAGAGATAATTCATGGCTCAAGAAAACGTGAACAACATTTGCTTTTACTAGTAGTATTTTGAAAATAATGTTGGATCTTTCTTTTTTTTAATAGATAAAACAGGTTATAAACCTGAAATTACATTCCTGAGATTACATTTCCGATAGAGCCACATTCTTTCTGTCTTGCAAAAGTAGCCAAAAGGAAAGAAAGGAATTGGGCATCCCATTCTTTGAAGATAGAAAGATTCCGACAATAGTTTGCTAGGCTATCAGCTAGATAGTTGTTTTCCGGAGATATTAAGGTTACAGACTTTAAGTTTCTAATATTACTTATGAAATTTTTTGAGTTGCGTGAGTGCAATTTAAACCCATCCTTCTTGTACTCAGTTAGTTCGAGCCAGATTGCTTCCAACACTTTCCTGTTATCAGCTTCAATTAAAACTTTTGGGTGATTCAACTGCTTTAACCACTGGATCGTACTAGAAGCCGCCGACTCTCTATTGTTCCTCCGCTGCCGTCTACTATGTTCAAGGAAGACGCCCTGATCCAAGCCCCTGTATCATTAAAATCCATTAGTACCTTAGTTGCGTACTGATTATAGTTTGAAAATGATACATCAATATTCGTTTTAATAGTAAACTTCTCTATCCTAGTAACAATCTCAGACTCAAAAATTTCAGTTATATTATCCAGACTAATATAAGATTTCATGTTTCTATTGTTGTTTATCATTGATACTATCCTATCGACTGTGCTATTAACATTAGGCTTATTCCTCTTGAACACATTGTCACATCTAGTTTTCCAGATTCCCCAACAAAATGTTGACCAGATTTCCGGCCAATCAGTATGATCGTTTAGGGAGCTTCTGCTAGTGAACCAACTAATCAGCCAGCTATGAAATTCAATTTGTGTATTCAAATAGCAATTAAGATTTAAAGATTTTAAAACTAAGACTGTAAAATCACACTGTAGAAAAAGATGGGTTAGAGTTTCTTCCTGCTTCCCACAATTGGGGCAAGTTTTATCGATGTGATGGATTTTTCTTGACATTCTTTCATTCAAAGGCAAGACGGAGTTAACACACTTCCAAATAAAGGTCTTTATTCTTGGTATCACCTGCATGCTCCGTATTTTTGCCCATATTTTTACTTCTTCCCTATCTGTGTTATGAACTTTCCTGATCATTCTGTTGTACAAAGACTTTGTAGTGAAATTTCCTTTTTTCTCCAGTTTCCAAATGAGTTCATCCTCTAGCTCACTTTTGATGATGGTTGAAAGGATGTCTCTAACACACTGATTTTGTAAATAAATTTCCAACTTCTTTAAGTCCCAAGCCCAAGTATTATTGTTGCAAATCATTAACTCATTTAAGATCTCCAGCTTTGGTTCATTCCCAGAGAGTGTATTCGTCTTGATACCATTTGGGCACCAGTTATCCTCCCAAATTCTGATTGTCTTACCATTACCCACTTTCCAATTAGTGTTTTCTCTAATGTTTCCCATTTCTCTTGTTAAATTTTTCCACACCCATGAATCTTTTTGTTGATATTTGAAGTCTTTGGCAAGAAAGCTCTTGTTGGTGAAGTATTTATCCCTGTAAATTTGAACCCACAAAGCTTTTGGTTCTTTGAGCATTCTCCAACAAACCTTATCCAACATTGCTCTATTAAAAATTCTGATGTTGATAAACCCCATTCCCCCCATAATCTTTGGCTTGCAAACTGCTAACCAAGCTTTCAAAAATACCCCTTTACTCTGATCTTTTTTCTTGCCCCAAAAAAAAATCTCGTTGTAGTTTCTCTATCTTGTCAATAATTGTCACCGGTATCTTGAACACATTCATCTGGTACATGGGAACAGTTGAGATGGAAGATTGAACCAAAACTGATCTACCTGCCGCTGAAAAGTCTTTACCATCCCACCCTTAAAGTTTAGTCTCAACTCTATCAACAACAGGTTGAAAAGACTTGATTTTGGACACATGTGTGAACAAGGGAGACCCCAAATATCTATCATTTATAGAAATTCTTTTGACCCCTAGAATGGCAGTTACATCATTGATGATAGAGTCATTAGTGTTAGGACTGAAAAATATGCCAGATTTTTCGAAATTTATAAGTTGACCCGACTCTCTGCTAAAATCAGTGAAAAGCTTGAAAATATTATTGCCATCCTCCATGTTTGCTTTACTGAATACCAGTAGATCATCGGCAAACAAGAGATGGGTTATTGGAGGGGCATTAGGTCCCACGGTTACCATGAATTTGGTCTCTGCTTTCAGCAGAAGACATTTCTCTCGATAAGACTTCCATGCAAATGATAAAGAGATAGGGTGATAGAGGATCACCCTGTCTCACACCTATAGAGGGAGTGAATCTATTCCCCGGAACACCATTGACAAGGACACTAAAGGAGACAGTGATAATGCATTGATTAACCAGTCCACAGAACTGATCATTAAAACCCAACTTATGCATGACCGTAAGAAGAAAACTCCACTCAATTCTGTCGAAAGCTTTCGACATATCTATTTTCAAGCCCATCAAGAAATCCTTACCCCTCATAGTTCTCATAGTATGTATGAGTTCATGAGCGATGAGGACATTATCAGAAATCTGCCTTCTAGCTACGAAGGCAGACTGATAAGGAGAAATAATTTTTGGCAGTAGACTCTTAAGTCTATTATCCAAAGTTTTTGAAATTACCTTGTAGACTATATTGCATAAACTTATGGGTCTATAGTCTGCAGGAGATTATGGGGATTCTATTTTCGGCATTAGAGAAATGAAAGTAGAGTTGTTTTCTTATAAAATATAACCAGTTTTGAAAAAACTATGCACCATTTTGAAAACATCCTCACCCACTATCTCCCAATTAGTTTGGAAGAAGTAGGGGGTAAAACCATCTGGACCCGGCGACTTGTCGGGTGCCATAGAGAAAATGACTGACTTTACCTCTTGGATGGTAGGGAGCCGGGTAAGAGCATTGTTATCATCTTTATCCAGAACTTTGGGTACCAAATTTAGGTAGTCACTGTTTGTTGAAGGGATTGTTGTTGTTGCGATGGATTGGAAGTGCTTTGTTACCAGATCTGCCACCCTTTCCTTCCCTTCAACCCACACCCCATTACTATCTTTCAGAGTCTCTATTCTATTCCTTCGGTATCTGTTCTGAGCCTTCTTGTGGAAATACCCTGAATTTTTATCTCCCACTGGATGTCCTTGTCACCACTCTTGTCCTTCCAGAACTTTTCTTTCATCTTATACCAGTAGGACAATTCATCTTCTAACTGTCTTAGCTTTGCACTCTTATCCTGAATATAAGCACTTTCCTTGACATTTGCCAGCTCTTGCTTTGTTCTTTTAACATTGGTGTTTATATCCCCAAAGGTGTTTCTATTCCATAACTGAATTTTTTTCTTAGTAAACTTAAGCTTTTTGGCGATCTTAAGAGCCTTACTACCTTGAAAATTCTTTTTCCAACATTCATGAATTAGTTCTTTGCACCCTGGATGGTTCAACCATATCCCCAACACTTTCAAAGGTTTTGATTGGTTTGAAGAATGGCTTTTGGTATTGAGCATGATTGGGCAGTGGTCAGATCCCACTGCCAAGAGGTGGGTGATAGTAGCATTTGGGTTATCATTAATCCAGTTTCCATTTGCAATTCCTCTATCCAGTCTTGCTTCAGTTAATTTTCCATCTTTCCGCTTATTTGTCCAAGTAAAAGGGTAGCCCATGTGATCCAGATTTTGTAAACCAGCCCTAGAAAGTTGTTCCTTTATCTTATTTGCCTCATTTTTCTTGAAATAACCAGACCCACTCTTTTCTTGTTGATGTAATGTGAGATTCAGATCTCCTAAAACCAACCAGTTGTTGTCGAAGGTAGCCGCCATGTCATCAATATAACACCAGAACTTGTACTTTTCATTCCAGTTAGAGGGGCCATACACACAGGATATAAGAGTTTCTTTTCTTGTCGTGATATCAGTAACATGACAATTTATAATATTAGCAAAGCAACATCCTACTCTAATTTTGCATCCCATTTTCCATGCAACAACTAACCCTCCTGCTTGACCCACCGGATCGACAAAGTGCCATAATTTATAGCCTAGACTAGTTGTGACACTAGTAACATAATTCCCCATATTCTTGGTTTCCGAGATAAATAGTATATCAGGGTCATTTATGTTAACTATATCTCTGAGATACGAGTGAGTAGTCTCATTCTTGAGACCCTGACAATTCCAAGCGATGATTATAAGGTTACCAGCATAATGCATATAGTGATTATTGTGTATGTGAAATTTCAGGCAAGCCATAGAAATACTTTTAGTAAGAGTACTACTGAAGCCTAAAGCTTTCAATTGATGTTTCATATGATGTTATTTGTTATCATGCAATTTATGACTGATATTAGAAGGATAATAAAAGGTACAAGGAAGGATTTTCGGTACCTGATGTAATTGGACAGGAGGACAGTTGTTGCTGAATTCTGGAGAACCATTTAATCCATCAGAGCTCTCTTCATTGCTGGTGTTGGGTAGCAGGACTGCATTTCCGCTTATGTTTATGTTGTTTGACTGAAAAGCTGAATTGAGGTCGATTTGGGTATCTGCTGGTTTTCTTAGTCTCTTCTCTGATTTTGAAGCGTCACTTGAGCCGATGTTGAAGGTGGCACCATCAAATTTCAGGGGTGTTTCTTCTACCGGAGAGTTGTTTTTCCCTACTTGTTTCTTGTGAGTATCTCCCTGGATTGTGCCTTCCGTCTCCATATTCTTTCTTTTTATTTTGGTCGTCACCACTTTTTCCATTTGTTCCTTCATGATTTTGCTCCTAGACTTAGGAGCATATGCTTTCTTTTGGTTGGTTTTGTTTCCCTTCTTTTTCCCAGTAGCATCAGATGTTGGAGTTTGAAGAGGTTGCTTTGTGTTTTGTTTTGGTTCAGGTGGTGTTTGCTGAAAAAAGTTGAGTGGGTATGAGGGTGTGTTTAGAAGGTCAGTAAAATTTGTGGTATTGAAGTGCTCCAGTTCAGTTGAGTCTCTGATGCTTATTCCTTTGCTTACCATTGATGGGTCTAAGATGAATTTCTGAAAATTTGGTTTTTCCTTGTATACTTCTTTGGCTTTTGATTTTTTGGCTACTGTAAGCTTTCCTTGTTCATTCTTTCCACCTTCTTGAGTCTTCTCTCCTTCATTTTGCAGCTGATCATTTCTTTCAACCATCATAATCTCATGACTGACGGGAATTTGTACTCCATTCACTCCATTACCTTCAACCCCTTTGCTGGCATATTCCAACTCTTTCATTCCTACATCACCTACCAAGGGATTTTGATTTTGAACTCCTTTCTTCTCCACCATTGCCAATGTCTTCTGAGAATTTTCAGCTCCTTTCTCCCTCTCAATATTAGGCATCTCATTGGATGTTATATGACCCCCATTGGTGGATCCTTTCTCTCCCCCATGGAGATCTGGATTCAACCATTGACGTCTTCCTTCACAAGGAATATCAGAGTGATCAATGATACGACAGTTGGTGCACAAATTTCTCGGTAGGGTATCAAACTCGAAACTGATCTTATTTTTCTCTCCATCTTCTGACCTTGTTACCATTTCTTTTGAAATTTTCTTTTTGAGATCAACCATTACTTGGACCATGACATCTTTTTCTAGCATATTGTTTCCAAAAGGAGGGTCATGTTTTTGATATTTTCCTGCCGACCTGACCACCTTAGTAAGACCTTTCTCTGATATGTATTGAATTGGTACATCCACTGCTTTTATCCAGAATATTTCTTCAGTCAGCTCCATTGTTCCCTCATTTGGGATTCCAGTTTCTGGTATGACTTTCAGAGTTATGAGATCTCCTTTTATGTACCATGGTTTAAATTCCCTTACTTTGTAGAAATCTGCATTGTGGAATTTTAATATGAACATATTCTTTTTTTCATTCTTTTTGTAGTGAGAAATCATTGGAGTCTTTGCTAGATTCCAATCTGCCCTTACGAAATTTATAAATTCCCATTGAGATACCACTCTACTATTGCAGATTCTTCCAAGCATAGTTAAAGACCAATCTATTTGTGGGGTTTCTAGAACTATACTCTTCTCCATTAAAACCTCTTCCGGTTCTTCTTCTGGGATGTTCAGATGGTCTTGTAACTGATTAGTCAGATTTGCCATTTCAGTGAGTTGTTGTTTATTCATAGCCAGCAAACAAATAAGAAGAGTCTTTTTTTGTTTAACTTTGTTTTTCCGGTATCTTGATTTTGATCTCCTTGAAGATATAGCTAGAATTTTCCCAAATTTAAGAAGTTTTATAACATATCTTCTGATTTTGGATTTGATGTATATCATTATTTCCTTCCGCAGACAGAGATTAGACCTGTTGAGATGTATAAACGGCTGATTGGTACGATGGTTTTGGGTGTTGATGTGAGGGTTCTGATGGTATTGAAAGGTTGGGGTATTGAGATTAGTCAAGGAAATGATGAAGTTGTAATAAATATTGGTGGTTGAGTGTAGGATAAGGTGGTACTGATGGTAATATAAAGGAAAAGTGAGGGTATCAACTTTGTATCCGTCTGTTTGAGTCCGACAACTTCTTACAAGTGGTTGTTTTCCCGCTACCAAGCCTGCATCCGAATAGCTCCCCGATAAAATTAAATGGTTCTTCACAACGCAGCCCCATTTATCCTCCTTTACCATTGGGCCTCCGAGTACCTGGAGAAAAAAAGAGACGAAATGGGTTATAATTTATGGAAAAATCGAAAGAATTTATAAAATGAATCGGTTCAGTAATTCGAAACAGTGTTTGATCTCCGAACACACGGTTCAGCCATTGAAGAAAATATGGTTGAGGGTTGTTGATGACATTAATTTGCAGACTCTCAATTGTTTCCAATCCATCAAATTTAATGATACCTTTCAAACCACCTTTTTCTTTTCTATAAAAAGGGGAACAGAGAGTGGAAGGAGAAAAGGAGGGTTTGAGAGGGATTGGTTCTGGGTATTGAGCTGATTGAGATTGGTGTTTTCCGGTGTAGGTATTAGTTTTGAAATGGTTGGTCTCCGGGTGACAAATAAGATGCGGGAAGATTTTCTTTGTGAGCGTATCCATTATCATCTTAGTAACCCAACTAATGATCCTTCTTTCTCCTCCGGTGTTCGAAATCCTGATTCTCTTGCTCATGACGCTGATTTGGAGGAATTGTATCAAGCACTTGGTAAGTTCGTTGAAGACGCTGAGAATGATTACTACCCCCATCGAGATAGTACAAATAATGGATCTACCAGTGTTGCAGAGCCATCGGAGGTAACTGAGTTGATTTCCTTGGGAATCGAAGGTTTTGAAACTCCGGTCGTGAATTCCTTTGCAGATGAAGATGAGAGATCTTTTGTACATGATGTGGAAATTGCTGAAGTTAAATATTTTGTTGATATTGGTAATAATGCTGCCAGTGGTATGGGAGGAGTTGAACTTGAGCCAGCACCAGAGATAGTTGACGATGAAGTTGTCGCTGCCGGTGATGTTTTTTAGAACGGATTTGAAATCCAGGGTTGTTAACTTGGTATTTGTCTCATGTAAGGACTTAGATATCCTTTTGTTCGGTGCCGGCATGTATTCCATTCTTTTCCTTTTGTATATATTGTGATTTTGACGATCCGTGTGGTAAATCATTTTACCCATAATTAGAAGCTCGTGGAAAAAGACAACCCCGATGCAGATTAAAATCACCCTCTCAAAACAGAGACAAGAGGAGCCAAATAAACTAGGGCAAAAACCTTTCACTAAAACACTAAACAGGAACGAACAATCAGAATCACTATAACCGAATCACTAGTAAAAGAATCGCTCAAGCAGGATCAGAATGAAAGAATCTCGAGAACATAATCACTTAGAACAGAATCACCGAGAACAGAAACACTTAGAACAGAGTCACTTTTTGCAACTTAAGTCATGCTAGACCATAAGGTAGACAAATATTACTCAAAAACTATTAAAAACCAAGCAAGTTCTACCAATCAACAAGCAAAATCCTCCCTAAACGGAAAAACAATGGATTCATCGTACTTTCAATCTCAGTTCTTAGAATTCTCACCGGAAACATCCATGTCAAGCGGTGGTGGTTCATGGGATCCTAGTTCTTACTCTTGGATTGAGCAGTCAACTCATTTTTGTACCAATCACTTTATACCAAAAAAGTAAGTAGCACTTTGATTGCCTTGGTTGTAGCTTGTAAGCTTCGGGGAGGGAGAATGGAGACTTGGTAGAGGAAACTTTTCTTGTTACTGCAGTAGTATATTTTTCTCCATTGAGAATAATGGTCCAACCCTTAAGCAAACTTTTCATGATTGCAGCAGATAAGCAAAAGCTTAAAGCTAAAAAACTAAAAAACTAAAATTTAAACCCCTAGAATTATTAAGCCGCCATAGATACTAGCTTACTACTAGACTTTTAACTGGAATGTAGTTGAAACCAAATTAACCCTCTAAGCAATTCAGCTGTAGTCGTGCTTCCTACGTCTCTTGGACTCGTACGACTCTAGGCAATTGATTCCCTTAGCTGACGTCCTTTACAGTCTAAGAGTTTTGCTTCAACTTAAGTGAAGACTTTCCATATCAATCTGCCTCTAACAGATAAGCTTAATATATTTTCCTTTTGATGTTCATAACTAGGTTTGTAAAACTGTTTAAAATAAATAAAGTACAACAATCCTCGTGAATTTGGAACACTTACACTCAGTTAGCTGAGACGCCTGAATTACTAATTACCTCTCAAGAACAATCACAACAAATCACTGAAGAATAGTTTAGATATTTATCTTGAGGAATCACAAAGTCTGAGAGGAAGAGAACTTTGCGATTTATATTTAAAATATCATCGGTTAATAAGAACAAGATCGAGATACAATACAAGAATTATCAGGTAAAGATATTCTAACCTGGATTTACGAATCCCTAAGTGAATTCTTTGAGTCGTAAACCTAATTATGTTTCTCAAAGGAAACCTAGGTTAATAGAGGACGACTCTATAAAACAACTATGACATATAAGTGTCAGGGATTGAGAATTCCAGTTGCAAGAGCATTTCTATGTATAAAACTTGAAGGCTCTAGGTAGCTTTGAATTCAAGCTAAAATAACTTGAGATTCAAGCAAAACTTTCTCAGTTTAGATGAAATTATTATTAAGAATTCATGTAAGCATGTGTGAAGTTCGCCTTGAAATTATACATAAGAATAACACTTTGGTCCAGGGTACTGGAACCTTGTACAATGATGTTTCTTGGCAAATATGACTTATGAACTTACAAGCATAATCGTGTTCATTAATACTCAAGATTTAAAGCATGATTCGCAAACACATAGTGATTTAGTGAACAAAGTTGTGTTAGAAGTGTTTATGAGAGTTGTAGCAATGCCAAACTTATTTGTGAAAATATTTTATGAGCATCTGTCCCTACGCATACCTATAGACTAGTCTGTGAACTCATGCTGCTAGGGTACGCATATTGGGTATGTATACCTTTAGCCATTCACAAACTCAGACCCTTGACGTGCGCGTACTGGCTATGCGTACCTCTCTTCTATTCACGAACTTAAAACCTTAAGGTTTGCGTACTGGGTATGCGTACATACCCTGTTTCGGAACTCAGATGTCTAGGGTACGTGTATTGGGTATGCGTGCCTCCCTCCCATTCATGAACTTAGAACCTTAGGGTTTGCGAGATGGGTATAAATACCTACCATGTTCCGGAACTCAGATGTCTAGTGTCCGCATACCTCTTTGTCGATGAAGTTATTCAAAAGTCTTCGTTTGATCTTCAATTTTCGAGGGTTATTCCATGATGCCTGATACTCAACTACCATACTCTAATCCTAGTCCGGAACTTGAATTTAGGAGACTAGAAATCAAGATATAGTTTTGTGCATCTAACATCCATAACAAGCTTGAGATACCAAAATTTGTGAATTTGACCGAGCAATACTTAACAGTTATTATGCAATTATATGTAGAAGTGTAACCTAGGTTAAATACGTGCGGCTCTTGCTCGGGATTGCTCAGAATAACCTCAAATCACAAAAATCATTATTTCAGTGAGTTAAACTTGTCTGGCTCTTGTGTCGAGTTATTTACTGATAATGATTCAAAATGTGGGTCTTGCGCCTTTGATGATATACAAAGTTTTACCGGAGTAAGCCTACTATAAGATGCTTTAGGGTTATTAAAAAAGCGAAGGTCTAACAACCACACCCAATATTTCGTTTTGGCAATCTGTATGGAGAAACTCCTATATAATTCCAAGAGAATCAACTAGACAGTCAGAATCAATCAATGGAAATACATCCAAGAGTTATATCTATGTTTCTCAATACAATCTGCAATCAAACAGAAAGAGTTATGTGAGCCTGATTGATATGAGAAACAACTTGAACGGTACAAAAGACCAATGTTCAAGTGTCAATCAATTTATATCAACAACCAAAGGTTGGATTATCTAATTGATTGAATTATGAACAACCTGTGATATTTCAATTATATAAACAAATATAATGTGAAAAAGAAATAACACATACACCAGAAATTTTGTTAACGAGGAAACCGCAAATGCATAAAACCCCGGGACCTAGTCCAGATTTAACACCACATTGTATTAAGCCGCTACAGACACTATCCTACTACAAGTTAACTTCGGCCTGGAATGTAGTTGAGCCCTAACCAATCTCTCACTGATCAAGGTACAGTGGCGTTCCTTACGCCTCTAGAACCACGCCGGATTCTGCGCACTTGATTCCCTTAGCTGATCTCACCCACAACTAAGAGTTGCTACGACCCAAAGTCGAAGACTTGATAAACAAATATGTCTCACACAGAAAAGTCTATTGAATAGATAAATTTGTCTCCCAAAGAAATACCTACGAGTTTTGTTCCGTCTTTTGATAAATCAAGGTGAACAGGAACCAATTGATACACTGGACTTATATTCCCGAAGAACATCCAAATAATATCAATCACCTCACAATAATCTTAACCGTATGGTAGCGGAATAAGATATTTTGGAATCACAAACGATGAGACGAAGATGTTTGTGACTACTTTTTATCTTACATATCAAAGATTAAATCTCGAGCAAATCTTAGAGAAGATAGTACTCAATACGATAGAACAAAGTAAGATTAGAACACGCAACTACAGAGAAAATAGTTGGGTCTGGCTTCACATTCGCAATGAAGTCTTTAAGTCGTTAACATATAATGGTTTTAGGAAAAACCTAGGTTAAAGGAGAATCGACTCTAGTCGCAACTAGTATCACACATGAGGTGTGGGGATTAGGTTTCCCAGTTGCTAGAGTTCTCCCTTATATAGTCTTCAAATCAAGGTTTCATAGTTTTGGAACAAAGCAATCAATATTCACCATTAGATGAAAACCTGATTAGATTCAAACCAATATATTTAAATCGTTAGATTGTCTTGGCTTGTTACACACAAATCAAATGTACCTTCATTTAGATATGGGTAACCGTACCTAAACGTGTACACTTAGTTGGCTCAACAATAGTTATCCGAAGTTAACCATATGAACACTTTCATATCAAGCTTGTTTATCTTAATCACAACTAGTTCAAATGACTCAAATGAAACTAGTTATAGAGTTGTTCAATTGTTTATATTCTTATAGAAGTATACAAGACACTATCGAAGCAAAATCAGTTTTGATTCACTCGAATCAATTCATGAACATAATAGCCACGGTTTGCAAAAGATTGCATTCATTATTATATAAATGTATTTGTTCATGACTTAGCCGAATTTAGAACTTAACCCAGTACTCAAGTATGCAAACGTGTACGCATACCTAAGTTGTCGGACTTTGACTATGTTCGCCAGTATGCAAACGGGTACACATATTGTCGTACACTACCGAACTCAGTTGAAGTTAGTATGCAAAACGTGTACGCATACTATAGTTCCCGGACTTCAACTGTTGAATCAGTACGCATACGGGTATGCACACTAGATTCCCGGACTTGGAATAACTTGCAATAGTTAGCATACAACTACGCATACTGTGCTATATCCAATCATTGGTTAATTGTTCTAAAATCCCATTTCAATCATTGAAACATTCTTGGAAGACTACAATAGATGTCTCATACAAACTATTAGCTTCAAAGCAATTAAGTGATTAAATGATCAATACGAAAAATTCTGAGTCTATACCAAATGACTGTCTTACACAAATCATATAAGATTTTACCAGGCGATTTTCACATGATCATCTTTTGACTTTCGTCAAGAATATAAGGTGAACTTGGTTAAAGCGAAAGCTTACCAACACATATTTCGAGAAATATGTAAGCGAGTTAAACTCAGCTCGAAATATCAAATATGTATAAATTAAAGTCTATATAGCTATACGACTTTTTGTCTCAAATAGGAGATAGGGTAGAAATAGACTTTTGAGTGATAGATGAGTTCAAGTCTCCACATACCTTTTGTTGATAAAGTTCCACAAGCCCCCCTTAGTAGTTCTTCGTCTTCAATCGATGAACGTTGTGAAATCTAAAGCTCAACTACTCATTCTATCCTAATCCGAGACTTAGCTATAAGTAGACTAGAAATCAAGACTTTTATTTTGGCAACTAAACTTGACAAAGAAGCTTGAGATAGAAACGCTTGAGAGTTCGACCGAGCAGTTCTCTGACAATCTCCCCCTTTGTCAATTTTAGTGACAATTATCAATACATGTGGATTACAAAATAAATAAACTTTGTAGCTTCTCATCCAAATGCTTGATTTCCTTGGTTCTTCAACATTACTCGAAATCTTCGTCACTTCCAAGTACTCCAGTGATTCTGAACGTGTTCAACTCAGCATCATAGTTGTTGAAGATCCGTAGCTATAACAATATATAAAAACAGATGTTTTCGTATTGTTATAAGTGTCATAGTATTATTACACATCATCAAAGTTCAATTGTATCACAACTTTGACAATAATACTTCATGACCAAAAGAGAACAACGTATCAACTTGTTTAGATGCCATAAAATAGCCGAAGCTAAATGCATTCATCAAGGAGTTTATAAAGATACAAGATAACTCCTACAATATTCCACAGCCGCACTCCCCATAAAGATTTGGAAATATAGCAAAAGTTCAATTAAGAACTCTCCCCCATAAAATGTCATTCCCGAAAGAACAACAAGAGCGACCTTACTTTTACAAGAAAAGAAGGATTTCTTTGGATATTAAAAAAATTACATGAAACATGAATTTGTATCCAGAAAACTCAATTAAATTAACCACAAGAGAACCCATGATTAATTTAATCGGAAATGCTCAACATAAGACAACTTACGGAGCCGCACAGTACTTTCGCATATAAGTGGATCAAGGAAAGATCAATACTGCGGAATATTCAAAGATTCATTTTATTTTTCATCAATATTTGCATAATGATACTAAAAAAGCGGGGGTCTAACAACCTCACCCAATATTTCGTTTAGGCAATCTGTATGGACAAACTCCAATATACTTCTGAGAGCACCAACTAATAAAGCGAGCTCGATTAAGAAATATATCCAAGAGTTGTATCTCTGTTTCACAATGTAATCAACAAATCAAACAGATAGAAATCCGCGAGCCTGATTATTATGTGAAACAACTTGAACGGTACCAAAGACCAATGTTCAAGTGTCAATCAATTTATATCAACAACCAAAGGTTGGATTATCTAATTGATTGAACTACGCACAACCTGTGATATTTCAATTATATAAACAAATATAATACGGAAAAGAAATAACACAGACACCATAAATTTTGTTAACGAGGAAACCGAAAATGCAGAAAAACCCCAGGACCTAGTCCAGATTGAACACCACACTGTATTAAGCCGCTACAGACACTAGCCTACTCTAAGTTAACTTCGGACTGGAATGTAGTTGAGCCCTAACCAATCTGACACTAATCAAGGTACAGTTGTGTTCCTTACGCCTCTAGAACCACGCCGGATTCTGCGCACTTGATTCCCTTAGCTGATCTCACCCACAACTAAGAGTTGCTACGACCCAAAGTCGAAGACTTGATAAACAAATCTGTATCACACAAAAAAGTCTATTGAATAGATAAATCTGTCTCCCACAGATATACCTACGAGTTTTGTTCCGTCTTTTGATAAATCAAGGTGAACATGAACCAATTGATAAACCAGACTTATATTCCCGAAGAACAGCCTAGTAATATCAATCACCTCATAATAATCTTAATCGGAGAAACGATGAGACGAAGGTGTGGAATCACAAACGATGAGACGAAGGTGTTTGTGACTACTTTTCAATCTTGCCTATCGGAGAATAAATCTCGAGCAAATCTTAAATAATATAGTACTCAATCACAATAGAAAACAACAAGATCAGAACACGTAACTACAGAGAAAAAGTTAGGTCTGGCTTCAATCCCAATGAAGTCTTTTAGTCGTTAACCTACTGGGTTTTAGAAAAACCTAAGGTTAAAGGAGAATCGACTCTAGTCGCAACTAGTATCACACATGAGGTGTGGGGATTAGGTTTCCAGGTTGCTAGAGTTCTCCTTTATATAGTCTCCAAATAATGGTTTGCAATCAATGTTACCTTGGTAACAAAGCATTCAATATTCACAGATAAAATGGATGATGTTCAGAGAAATTTCTGGTGGAATAAAAAACAAGGTGAGAAATGGATGTATATGAAAAAGTGGAACCATGTAGCTCTTCCGAAATACTTGAGAGGTATAAATATTAGACAATCAGTTATTCTTAACCGAGCTCTTCTAACTAAACTGGCTTGGAGAATGATTGAAGATCCTGATCCCATTGGGCTACTCTCCTTACACATTAATACTTTAATGGCTCTATTTATCTTAATTGTGTGCTCTCTAGACATGGGTGTTGGGTGTGGAAAGGAATTTGTGATGGTATCAATATCATTGAAAATTTTTACTGCTAGCAGATTGGGGATGGGAATGAGGTATCTATCTGGAAAGCTAACTGGATACCTAGTATGAATAGTCCTCCTAAATCTAACTTTATGTCTGCAAACATTAGTAAGGTTTCTCATTTAATAGATGCTGACAATAAAACTTGGAAAACATATACTCTTGAAGCTCTATTTGATAGGGATATTGTTAATGGCATTCTAGATATTAGAATACCTATCTTTGGGAAAGACACTATTAGGTGGAAACAAGCTAATAATGGTGAATTTTCTGTAAAAACTGCTTATATGGCCATTTTAGATTCTTCTCAAGCTACACCTGCTAGTAGTGATCAAATGGATTGGAAAACTCTATGGAGAACTAAACTGCCAATTAAGGTTCAACATTTCTTATGGAAATTCTGTCACCAGTGCTTACCTACAAGAGATAAAATCTCCAGATTCACAAACCATATTTTAGATGAATGCCCTATTTGCAAAAGTCATACTGAAACCCATCAACATGTGTTTTTAGAATGCAATATATTCTCCACTGTTCTTGCTAATATTGATGTTATTTGTGTGCAGCTCTTACAAGGTAAAGATATCCATCAATGGGTAAATCTTGGTTTGAATGAGATGTTCAAAACATAACCACAAATACTGCATAGTTCCATTATATCTGTTTTACAATGTAGAACATCCGGAGAACTAGATGTAGTGTTATTTTTGAACAATTGCAGGTGAAAACTGATAAAATAAGTCCGACTATAAACGCTCATGTGGTTGATTGGCTAAGAGTTCAAGGAGTGCATTCTCTTGTCAAAAGAGAAAACACAGTTGAACCTCAACTCAAGATTTGGAAA
Source organism: Papaver armeniacum (assembly GCA_023531295.1). Taxonomy (NCBI): domain Eukaryota; kingdom Viridiplantae; phylum Streptophyta; class Magnoliopsida; order Ranunculales; family Papaveraceae; genus Papaver; species Papaver armeniacum. The sequence continues at coordinate 231,456 of JAJJWW010003396.1, forward strand.
ATACCTGATCTGTATGTTCTTAAAGTTAACTTGGATGCAGCTTTCTGCAAATATAATAAGCAAACCAAAATAATACTGATATATGATGAATTTTCAGTTACAAGCAATGGAGCTAGGGGACACTGCACAAGAGCCTTAAACCCAGAACAAGCAGAGGCATTGATAGTATTTGAAGTAATAGTTTGGGAAAATCATAAGGGTATTACAAAGCTTCACTTGGAAGGAGATAGTCAAAAGGTGGTGAATGTTATCAATGGAAAAAAGGGAATAGTCAAATGGATCAATTCAAATATAATAAAAGTCTCAGTTACTTTACTTAATAATTTTAACACATGGGAATGTAGTTTTGTCCATTGTGAAGGAAATAAAAAGTTGCAGACACTATCGCAAAATAGATAAATAAATAAAAACTTTATTTTTATCAAATCTTCAGGAACGGCAGCATTATATGCCATTGCGGCTTTAATGCTGAAATTATTGCTGATGAAAACTTAGTGACAATGGATGCCTAATTTGCAATAAAAATTATATAAAAAAGAGGTATTATGTTTTTTAGACGCATAAAGTTAAAACAGTACATGAACAGATTCCTTACGACCATGCTAAGCTCAGGCTAAGTAGTGACGATCAAGTACATAAACCAAAAGACTTGCGAGGAATTCATTTGAGCATCTCACATGAAGGAATAAAATTATGAAGTTATGGACTAATGGCCTTGAGGGTCGCAGATTATAAAAACTTCCCTATTCTTTACTTTGAAATACGCTAGTTCCACTCGATTAATCTGTTCACGCTTGGATATCAAACCTGTCGGGTAATGGATTGGACGTGAATGCATTTCTAAGATCCATCATTTTAATGAATGGACACGGATAGTACCAAATCCGCATCCACCCATCCATTACTCACCCTTGCTCTGAAATGTCCTCGAAAGTGTCTAGTATCGGGTGGAACCTTTGTTAGGAAAATACTAATTCCTAGGTTATCATCAGGTGAACCCGCGTCCTCTCTCTATCCAGTACATCAAAGAGTGGAGAAATATGTCTCTTTCAGTTGGCTCATTTTCCAGTTAGATCTTCATTTTGTTTGACTGAGTTATTAAATTTTGATCATTCGCCGAGGTATAGAATGCATTATAAAACCGTATTAAAACACCTGTTTACCATTAAAAAAAAGGAAGAAGAGAGAGACTAATATGAGTTAGTGGTGGGACTTAGGTCGGTTGGGATGGTTAGAAGGCTTGGCGGCAGAACCAAGCTAAGAATTTTTTGCCCGTATTGCCCATCATATCCGTGGAACCTGGAACCGCTGCCAAAGTCTGCCCAAATTATGTTCCTCGGGTTGACCCTAGTTTCGCTATACAAATTTGTTAATGTGTTATACAAAAATTTATTAATTTGATAAATTAATTTCTTTAAAAAAAAATTTCTTTAATTTTTTTTGAATGATTAATTGGGGGATAGAAAAACTAATTGGGGGATATTTTACTGTAGCTACCGGCATGGTTTTTCAATGGCGGTAGTCCATCGACCATGCCGGTTTTCATTGAAAACTATGCTGGCACATATCCCCCAACCCAAGTCCCACCCCTAATATGAGTTATAGAGAAGCTCAAATGCAAGATTTTGATAATTAGTTGGTCCGAAATAAAACTGTGCTCCTTGATAAATGATGACCAGACCTTAAGAATAAGAATTTATGTTTTTTTGTGAAAATACATAGGAAGTTTTGGAAACCAATTAGCTCTGTTTGTATCCAAAATTACTTTTGGGCACGAAACACGATTGAGGTGTGTATTTAGGGTTGGAGACGAATTGAAGAACAAATAAAAGAGACACAGGTTTTACGTGGTTCGGCATGGTTTGCCTATATCCACGGGTGAATCCCCTTGGGGAGTGGTGTTTTATTGATAATAGAATTACAGTCTATTTTCTCTCTCTTTTTCCTTCCCCCAGTTCAGAATTACATTCTCTATATTTATACAATTGAATACCTAATTACAATATAAATTTAAATGGCATTAACTGCTCATTCATGCCTCCATGTTTAATTTTGCATGAACCGCTCATTCATGCCTCCATGTTAAATTCTGCATGAAACTGTCTTTGCATGCCTCATGAATTAATTCGCATGAAACTGTCTTTGCATGCCTCCTGAATTAATCCTGCATGCTGGCAGACTGGATTGATGGTTGACATGCATAATGGGCTGGCAGTTTGGATGGAGGCTGGCTGACAGCGCATCTGGCAACATGGCTGGAAACTGATTAGCAGCACATCTGGCAACATTGCTGGAAACTGGTTGGCAGTGCGGAAGAGAACTTGGCTGGAAATTGGTTAGAAGCACTGCTGGCAACAAGACTGAAAATTTGTTGGAGGTGCGAAGTGCAACCTGACTTTGACCATTGACCGGGCATTGACTTTGACCATTGACCGGTCATTGAACTTATGTAATACTGGACAGACTGGTGGGCTGCCTCGGTTGACTGGTTAGCGGGCTTGGATGACAGCTGAACAGTGGTCCATGCAACATTCTGGCCCGATATGTGGTATTTTTACTCATGGTACAAACATCGCCCCCTCTTAACCTCCAACCGGTTGGGGGTTAAGAACATTTTATTTCCCTTGATTAATGACAAAATTCGCCCTTAAGTGTGGATTATTGCTGCTAAAGTGATTGGCAACACTCTCTTGCTGTTTGCGGAAGTCAAGACGCCCCCAAGAGTAAATTTATGTTGTTGAAGCGAAAAGAAAACTGCCTTCGTTGATTGTGGAAATCGTAGTGAAGTCGCCCCCAAGTGAGGCTATTGTGTTTGGAAGATCGGCGGGAAAAAGTTGAGTATGAACCATTGTTGTATGAAAAACAAACAGGACTGAAGGCTGATCTGGTCAGCAATGGAAGCGTGATGCTGGAGCGGAGTGTTGAAAGTGAGCTGTAATTTTTGATGTAAAACTGAACTGTGGTAGCTGCATAGAACTTGACTAGTAACTGTTGTTTGGAAAAGATGATCTATATTTGACGTCACTCGGCTGGAATCTGTGTGAGCTGTTGTTGTAAACGAAATTTGAATTTGCTGACTGTCAGTAATTTCCGACCAAACTAGGTAGTAGTAGATGTTGGTATTAAGCTGCTGTCAATTACGGACTGAGCCGCGGTAGTTGCGAGCGAAAGGGTGTGACCCTTTAGTAGTTGAGATGGTAACAGACTTTGTGTGTTGTTGGGTCTCCAATGGTCTTGGTTGTGCTACTGGATTGACATTGATTCTTATATGTCTTCAATAGTTATATGAATCAGGATAGCAGTGGCGATGTCGACTAGATTACAATAGTTGCTGCAGAACTGGATTGCACTGATTGCGGTAAACTTGACTGTGATGGCCATAAAAAACTGTCCTCTGCAGTAATGAGCAAAACTGGGTAGTAACAGCATTGAGCGAAATTGGTCTGCAGCAGCTGCTATCAGCTGGACTTCAGGAGCTGCAAATAGAGCTAGACCGCAGCTGCTTTGATCAGCTGGACTGCAGGAGCTGCGAACATAGTTGGAGTACAACAACTTCGATCAACTGAAATGCAGAAGCGACGAACAAAGTTTTCACCGCAAAGCATGGCGGTCACCGGATCGCAAGAGTTGCGAACATAGGCTGGATGGGCAGAGCTTCGATCGCCTCTGATCCAAGAGAGCGGGCGAGCAAGATCGCACCGCAGCGAACCGCGATCACTGGATCAGCAGAATCGGCGAACATAATGACCGCAAATGTACTTCGATTAGCCGAGCGCAGCAAAGGCGAGCAAGATCGATCAGAGCAAACAAGCGATCACCAACCGCAGAATTGCGAACATAATCGGATCCGCAGCAGCCTTTCTTGGACTGACAGAAATAGCAGCATTTAGAAGAAGATCGCAAAGAAGCTACGGTCGGGCCGGATCGCAGGAGTTGCAAACATAGCCGGACCGCAGCAGCCTTCGATCACCGACTGCAGAGCGGCGAGGAAAGATGCACCGTAGCACTCGCGATCATCTAGATCGGCAGTGATGCGAACATAGCCGGATCAGAGCAGCTTCGATCACCGGGAATGCAAAGAAGAACGAGCAAAGCAAGATCAGAGGGCCTCGCAATCACCGGGACCGGGCAGAGCCGCGAACATAGCTGGGACCGGCAGCCAGCCGCGATCACCGGACCGCACTAGCGACGAAAAGCCGCACCGGGCGCAGCCGCGACGCCCAGAATGCAAGAGCGACGAGCAAAGCTACACCGCACCAGCCTCGCACCCGCCTGGGACGGGCAGAGCGCGAACATAGCCGACCGGCAGCAGCTGCGATCACTGAATGCAAAGAACGACGAGCAAAGTTAGATCGCAGAGCCGCGATCGCCCGACCGGCAGAGCCGCGAATCAGCCGGACCGCAGAGCTTCGATCACAACCGCATGAGCGGCGAGCAAAGTTGCACCGCAGCTAGCCTACGGCAAATGGATCACAGAGCCGCGAACATAACTGGACTGCAGCAGCTTCGATCAGCTGAAATGCAAGAACGACGAGCAAGGTCGCACCGCAAAAGCCGGCGATCAACCGACTGCAAGAGTCGCGAACATAGCTGACTGCAACAAATGCTATTAGCGGGAATGCAGCAGCCGACGAGCAAAAGTCAGAGCCGCAGCAAACTCGCGATCAGCTGAATGCAAAGCAACGACGAGCAAAGCCGCATTGCAAGCAGTTGCGATCAGCTGACCGCATGAGCCGCGAACATAGGCGGGACTGCAATGCTTTCGATCAGCTAGACAGTAGCAAAGCCGATTTAGCAAAGTGCAGCAGATGCGATCACCGGACTGCAGAGCTACGAATAGAGTTGACTGCTGCAAAGATCGATCACGGAATGCAAAGAGCGACGAGCAAGGTTGCACTACAGCAGCTGCGATCACTGACCGGCAGGGAGCCGAAAACATAGCCGACCGCAACAACCGCGATCGCCTTGAATGCAAAGCCGACGAGCAAAGCCGCGATCACCGGACTGCAGAGCCGCGAACATAGCCGGACGGGCAGCAACTCGATCGCCTAGACCGGCAGCAGCCGAGCAAAGTGCAGAATTTGCGATCAGCCGGACTACGGGTGAGCTACGAATAGAGTTGGACCGCAAAGAACTCGATTAGTCGTAGCAGCAGATGCTAAGGAACTGGACAAAAACCGTTCAATAAACCCGAGTGTAACAGTTACAAATAAAACCAGACTGCATCAGTTGCGTCCAACTGAGTACAAAATTGATGAGAAAAATTGGACTGCATCAGTTGCGTCCAATTGAATGCAAGAATTGTAAGCGAAAGATTTGCATCGGTTTGCGTCCAATCGAGCAATAGCGATTGCTAGAAAACCGAATCGCATCGGTTGCCTAACCGAGCGCAAAGCAGTTTCTTAGAACTGGATTACAAGATTCGATGAACTAGACTGTAGATTATTATTAAGAGGGGTATATGTTCGCCCCCTCTTAATCCACGTAACTCGTTAGAGGATTAAGAAGTTTGGGTTACCTTTTGTTTTGATTTTCAAAGCAGCCTGAATTTTGTATCGCATTTGGGTGTTACGTAACTCACCCCCAAGCGTGTGGAGTGTTACAAAGTTCGACCCAAAAAAGTTACTTTAAACCATGAGGTGTTACATATCTCGCCCCCAAGTGATGGTCACACACGTCGAAGTGATATGCAACTCGCCCCCAGTAGATACTGATTGTCATGCTGCTCAATGCTCGCACAAGGGTGCACAGCCTTGCTGCATCTTGCTCGCGCATGAAATGAAGTTGAAGGTGTCTGCTATCTGGAATTCGCACAGGGGGCCAATGCCACTATTCCAGATGCGCGCAGAATTTGAAATGTGTGCATCTCCTTGTGAGAAAATGCTCGCCAAATTGTAGGTGTCCCAGTGAACAAAAGTATGAAATGATGCAAAAATATTTGATTGTATTCGTACCTTATGAGATGTGGTATTGCGACTCTTTGTATATGATGTTATGCTAAAGAAGACAGTTCGAGCATCTCGGCTTTGTATCAGTGGCTATACCAGTTGAATCAAAACTGGACTGTAGATAGTTGCCATGGAACTGTATTTCAGCAGTTGCGATCAGCAGAACTGTAATAGTTATAAGTAAAATTGGACTAAAGCAGTTGTGAGGAAAACTGTACTGAAACAGTTTTGAGTAAAACCGGACTACATCAGTCGATGAACCGGACTGTAGTAATTATACGAAAAAGGGACTGCGGCAGTTCGATCAACTAGATTGTAGTATTTGCTGAGGAACTGGACTACATCAGTTCGATCAACTGGACTGTAGCATTCATTTGGTGATTGAATGCGACCGTTTCCGGTGTTGCCATTTTAAATTTCTAAAAATTTAATTTTCTTCAAAAATTGAAATTTCTCCTTCATGATGTTGGAAATTGACATACGTTCTCAACGGGCCGAAAATCACTCAGTTTGGATGCACGAAGAAGAAGTTATCGAGGAAACAAAATTGGTCGGTGAGCGCCTTGCTCCAAACATGATGATGATGTGGTTGTACCAAAAATATTCTTCTCCAAATGTAAGAATTTTACCTTCATGATGTAGGATATCGAGATAAGATCGCAACGAGCCAAAAATCATCCAATTCGGGTGTCATATGAAGTAGATATCAAAGAAATAAGATCGACCACCAAGCCCAAGAATTAGTGTGAAATGTCAAGTCTAAGAAGAGAAATTTGCTCAAGCCCACAGTGAGGCATGAAAATCTGTTAGAAAAACAGCGTGGGGCTGAAAAATCCAGGGCTATGGAATTAAGTTGTGCCGCGCTGCATTGAATCAGGGCTACAGAATTAAGTTGCTCCGCGCTGCACTGAATCAGGGCTACCACATTGAGTTACGCCGCGCTGCGCTACAACAGAACCAACTGGGCCGGCCGGGGTAGGCTGCCGGAGATGGCCGCCGGCAAGGGCCGCCGGCTATGTTTGTACCATAATATTCGGGTACCGATACGGCCTAACTACATCGCTATTAGCGGGACATGTTTGTCGGCCCAAGCCTAGAAGCCAGTAAAGATCGGTCCAGTTTGCTGACCCATAGGCCCGTTTTTCCACCTGAAACCCTAGAAGAAAGTTCTAGAACATCCAGATCATGGTATAAATACGGGGGATCTTAACCCTATTGGAAGGGGAGACCAAGAAAAATAGGAAACGATTGTAATCAAATCAATAAAATAATTCTCCTTAGGGAGATTGATCCGTGGATGTAGGCACCATGCCGAACCACGTTAAATTCTTTGTCTTTCTTGTTTTCGTTTAATTCGTTTCCAATCCTAATTTTATCCTAAAACACAATAATCATCGTCAAATCATCGCGTTTGTGCCCAAAAGTGATTTGGGGTAGAAACACCCCCACTTGTCCAAACCTGATGAGAATTTGATTTTTGATCCATATTGCTAACCAACTACAGTAATCCAAAACAAATTGAAAGAAAGAAAGCAAAAAAATTCCAAATCAATAGTATCTCATATCTCAGAACTTGCAAACAATTTTGCAAAAGTAGTGTGGAAAGATTGAGTGCAGAGTCCACCATCCTATATTTACCACACGCGTTGGACACAAAATGAACCAAGGGAGATAAAGTTTTTTCTTCTTTCGGGTTTTTGCAAGATACCTCTCTTTAAGTCTTAACCCTCAAGTCTCAACCACTCCATCCTTCTCCAAACGTCAGCTAAAATACTTTGTTGCAGTTAAAATGGTTGAAATCTTATCGACTACCACTATGTCATCTCTATTTAAAAACTTCCACTGGCTTGATATAAAAATAAAAAAAATAAGCCGAACTTTGAGAAATGCATTCACACTGATAACTGTTCCACTAATTAAATTGTAACGCCCGCCGGCCATCATTTATGAAAAAGTTTTAGACAATTTGGAACACATGTAAAATTCGCAGGAGCTTCTATATTTGCTGTTGCTGCTATTCTTGGTTCTACCTTCTCTTATTTTTATTGCCAAATACTAAAGATATGTAGAAGAGAATTCTGAAAAAGAAACCCCAAGCCGCAGTGATCCACAAGCAAGACCACTTGTTCAGAGCAGTAAAACCACTCTCTCTCAGTATATCTACTCCTGTTGTTATGCAAGTGTTCGAATTCACGTTCATTCCCGAAGCATCACTCAACATCTTTAGAAACTTGAGTTTCATGTCACTTTGAATTCCTGCCAAAGGTGTTCTATCAAACATTTGAACACCTCTGACGAAACATTTAAGTTGGTCGTCAAATTCGTTTTGCATAACTCCTTCGAACGGATACTTCAATAAGGATAAGTAGTGTAACCAAATCCAGTACCATGGAATTCTATCTCGATTGATGAAAACCCCACTGAAGAGAAAGAAGAAACCTAGTGAAAGTAAGACGATTATGTAACCCATCATAATATGAGGGACTACGGCAGAGATGAAAGCCATGAGAGAACTCCCCGCCCAAAATGACGCCAGGACCGTAACAAAGAAGAACAAGTACCCGTGAAAACCACCAGCTAAACCAACTGCCCAGAATGTTGTTATTGTGATGGCTAAAGACAGAATGATTAGCGAAGGCATTTCTGTAACTGTATTAGACAAAACATATGAAGAATAACGATACGCATTATAAGCGGTTTCTCGACATAAGATGCATCGTTCCTGGAAGAGAAGAGGGAGAGCATCTCCACAACTGAAATAAGCTATAACGATTAAGAAACCGAAGCAGCCTAATCGCTCTTGTGCACCTTTCGGTGAAATATCAAGTTGCCAGTAAATGGAGGCTATGACTAGACACGTGACTATCATTGGCACTAATCGTGCTATAAACACTTCCGGCATTCGACTTGAGTTTTTCATCGATCGTTTTGTTAGCACCAAAAATTCGACCCAAAATGGATTCGCGGCCGTTGATGTTGGACTAGAATGGTTATAAGCTGAAGTGGATGCCAATTTTCCCCTTGATATGCTAGTGCGAATGGCATCTCTCAATGATAGAGAACATTTACCAGAGTCTGAATTTCCAGGATACTGCATTTTCTGCCATGATTTGTAGAGCTCAATAAAGCACTTTGTCCCGCCTTCAGACCCTTCGTATTCGTTAATTAGATCGAGAGCAAACTCAGTTGGGTTCTCATTTTCAGAGATCGGATGGCCTAATTCAGAGAAGAAACGGGAGAGATCTGTTGGCGTGCCAGAGTAAACTATTTGTCCGCGCGAGAGGAAGGTCAAACGGTCGAGCAATCCAAGGATTCTGTAAGTAGGTTGGTGAATTGACATGATAACTATACTTCCACTTTGAGCAATTCGTTGAAGGGTCTTCACCACCGTCAACGCACTGGACGAATCTAGGCCTGAGGTTGGCTCGTCGAGAAACAATATGACTGGATCATGAATTATGTTGATTCCAATTGAAACACGACGGCGTTCACCACCAGATACACCTCTGTGACTTTCATCTCCTATAATCGTGTTAGCTGCATTTTGAAGCCCCAACTGATGAATCAGAGCTTCAACTCTTGCCTTTTTCTTTGACTTTGAGAGCAAACAAGGCAATCTTAACTCGGCTGAAAACATGAGTGTCTCTTCAACTGTCAACATCGGGAGGAGTAAATCGTCTTGCATCACATAAGCGGAAAGCAATTTCAGAAGCCGAGTATTGAGAGCTTCATCATTTAGCATAACCGACCCCTTCAAGGTTCTTTTGTCGATCCTACCTGCAATTGCATCAATCAATGTAGATTTTCCAGAACCACTGGCGCCAAGAACGGCCAAAATTTCACCCTCTCTAGCTGCACCAGAGATATCATTCAATAAAACCTTTGTGCTCGAAAACCTACTAGTCTCTGCAGTCTCAACCATACCCACCACATTCGGTGCTACTACCCTGCTGCTCTGCCGATTTGACTCCACTGTGTATACCAGATTTTTGAATGAGAGAACAAAAAGAACAGGTTTTGGAATCAGGTCAGCCATGTCACCTAACTCGATAACTTGCTGTTGATCCAATATACCATCATGGAGTATGGGTGGTGTTTCCGAATTGGTGGTTATAATAGTATTATCGGTAAGATTCTCAGAGTACTCCATTTTTTGCGCACCTCCAGGCGCGAAACCCATGTAGATTCTTGGGAGTCACCTGAAACTGTATCGGTATACAGAAAAAGTGTTCAGCAACTCCAGAGAGAACAATGATTCAAACTTTATTACATGTTAATGAGGGAAAAACAAGTAAAGGCGCTACGGTTTTGGTGCATAAGAACCCTCATTTTAACTTATAATTATGTAATACTTCAATTAGAGAATATCAAAATTATCAATGGGTGGGTTTGGTTGACAGAATAAATGGGTTGGGTTGCACATAACCAAATTTGTTCCCACGTGTTTCATATCAAGTGTCACTTCCCTTTTCCTCGGTCCCATTTTATTTTGCGAGAATTGTTTTATAAAAAAAAATCCACTCATTGGTCGAAATAACTCACGAAACCATGATTCACGATCGAATTATGACAAAGACCTTGGCAGAAACGTACCAGAAGACAGCGAGGAAGATAGCTGCTTGTGGTTTGAGATATTGAGAGAGGTAGGTTGGTATGATTCGTATGAAGATTTCTTTGATGAGTTGTTGCACTAAGCTAAAATCGTCCCATGACAGTCCTATTTCGCGGAAACTGTCCCCTTCTGAACATGTCTACTTCAGATCCCGATTTGATCATCTATTAAAATGAATAAATGATCAGAGAAAGATATGACAGTTGTATGTGAACATGTATCGATAATCATGTTTATCGGCGTGCTTCATGTTGCGCGACTTAGTCATGGCTACCCTGTTATTCCAGAACAGGTCATCTGGAAAGGACTGTTTTAGTATTTCTAATAGTGATATGCAACAAGAGGACATTAATAAGTGATCATGGAGCTGGTTAATGTTGCAACGAGCTCAACCACACTCCGCTCCGGTGGTCAGACTAAGTTGTCAGAATATATGGAGTTAACCACTGATACATGCACAGCATCTGTTCTTCCAACTTTTCTTCTCTCATTCCGTAATTTGACCTACAGTGTCAAAATAAATCGAAAACAAACAAATCCAACATATGTCGCTGGGGCGCGTACTAAATCTTCTGACTTAAACCAGAAGGTTCTGTTAAATGATATCTCGGGCGAAGCTAAAGAAGGTGAGATCTTGGCTATTCTTGGTGCAAGTGGTTCAGGGAAATCGACATTGATTGATGCACTTGCAAATAGAGTTTCTAAAGGAAGCTTGAAGGGATCTGTGACTTTAAATGGTGAGGTTTTGGAGTCACGGCTTTTGAAAACGCTTTCTGCTTATGTGATGCAAGACGATCTTGTCTTCCCTATGTTAACAGTTGAAGAGACCTTAATGTTCTCGGCTGACTTCAGACTGCCTTGTTCTCTCTCGACACGAGAAAAAAGTGCACGGGTTCAGGCTGTGATTGATCAGTTGGGACTTCAAAATGCAGCTAAGACCATGACTGGAGACGAAGGCCACAGAGGAATTTCTGGTGGCGAGCGTCGCCGTGTTTCTATAGGAATTGGCATAATTCACAGCCCGGTAATATTGTTTCTTGACGAACCAACATCAGGGCTCGATTCTACCAGTGCTTTCCAGGTGGTTACAGTTTTGCAACAAATCGCTCAAAGCGGGAGCATAGTTATCATGTCGGTCCACCAACCTAGTTACAGAATTCTTGGTCTACTCAACCATTTGATCTTCTTATCATATGGAGAGGCTGTTTATACTGGCTCACCAGCAAATCTCCATTCTTTTTTCTCTGAATTCGGTCACCCAATTCACAAAAATGAGAACAAGGCCGAGTTTGTGGTTGATTTGATCCGTGAACTAGAAGGTTCACCCGGTGGGGTGAAGAGTTTAGTTGAATTTAACAGATCATGGCTGAAGGATATGAAGTGTTCGTCATCCGAAAGATTTAATCTATCTCTAAGAGACGCCATGAGTGCTTGTGTAACAGCACGAAAACTAGCCTCTGCAGCAACGACTGATAACTATGATATCATCTCTGCAACTAGGGGCACGTCAACTTTTGCAAATCCTTTCTGGACCGAAATCATTTTCCTAGCAAAAAGATCGATAAAGAATTCAAGCCGACAACCTGAAGTATTTGGCATGCGGCTAGGAGCAGTTCTACTTACAGGTTTCACATTAGCCACCATATTCTGGCAACTCGACAATTCACCAAGAAGTATACAAGAACGATGGGCTTTCTACATTCTTACATTGGCTTCCTGCTTCTACATTTCTGCAGACGTTATCCCTGTATACCTCCAAGAACGGTATATTTATATTCGAGAAGCAGCTTATAACACGTATCGCTGCTCCTCTTATGTTCTATCGAATACGATCGTAGCCCTACCTTCAATGGTCATACTATCCATAGCTTTAGCAGCAACAACATTTTGGGCAGTAGGTCTATCTGGTGGAATTCATGGATTCTTTTTCTTTTTCGTTACAATTTTCAGTTCATTTTGGACAGGGAGCTCTTTTATCAGTTTCTTAACCGGAGTTGTTCCGCACGCTATGGTGGGTTATGCTATAAATTTGGCAGTTTTAGGTTTATACCTTCTGTTCTCTGGATTCTTTATCAGTAGAGACAGAATTCCAACATATTGGATTTGGTTACATTTCATTTCTTTGTTCAAGTATCCTCTAGATGGTGGTTTACAGAGCGAATTAGACAACCCTACTAAATGTTATCTTAGTGGCGTTCAAATGTTTGACCGTACACCTTTTGCTGTGTTTCCGACTGATAAAAAGGTCGAGTTCTTAACCATGTTGAGTGACGCTTCAGGGATGAAACTAACTGACACTACTTGCTTCACAAAGGGTGCTGATATATTGAGAGATCAAGGCCTGACTGATCTAAATAGGTGGGAATGCATTCTGGTCACTGTAGCTTGGGGTTCCTCTTTAGAATTCTGTGGTACGTTTGTTTACTCTTTGGGAGCAAGAACAAGAGAAGCTAGGCTGGTTTTTTTTGTTATGTATGGTATATGGTGGAATATTTGTCTAGACAGATTTTATGTGTGCCAGTTTAGATGCTGGGCATAAAATTCACAATGTGAAATATAACTTGACCAACTTCTTGGTTTTCAATATCTGTGAATTACTTGATAAATGGTTAATGAATAATTGTCTCTGTATATACCAAATAAGGCATGGACTTTCTCCTAAATGGGAAAATCCAAATGAGGCATAGAACTCCTATGCTGGTGTGTTAGCGCTAGCAGCCTAACGCTGCGGCACTACCTACTAGGTTTCCAGCATTTTCGCAACCTTGGCGAACCTGCAAATTAGTCTTCCTACACTGAAGAATTACAATCTGGAAATCAGTCTTCCTACACTGAAGAATTACAATTGAAAGCTAGCAGTATGATTCTCACACAGATATTATTTCTATCTTATATCGGTATTCTCCCCAAAGCCAGTAGTGAAGAATCAAAAGGTTTCAAGAGAAATTTTATGCGGAATAGTACCTTAGAAATGCATCACCTTGAGTAGGGCTATCAGTCTTGCTCTATTTTAGATGCTCAATGGGGCCTCTTAACTCACATTAGAGCTCCATCTGGCAACACCACCCTTAGGCCAGGAGGAACCAACAAGACTTGACAGACTTCACCAGTAATAATGGATGGAAAATGGAAAGCAATCACCAGGGAGTAAATGAATTTCCAAGGCTCAAAGCTCTTAACCCTTCAAAGAGGGAGGCCTGAAGACCCAAAAGAAAGAGAAATAGACAGAACCATCGACACTACCAATAGAAACAAGGCAGGCTCAAAATCATAGAAAAATAGCAATGGGAACAATGCAGGCTCAAGAACATTGAAACTCTACTGCAAAACATAATGTATTCAACTCGCGAACTCTATTACCTTTCCAGCCTACAAATTTCCTTTATTCTCCATTTTCAAGGGACATAAAACACATGTCAGGGGTCAGGAACAAGGTTACAGTCTGAAATCATAATGCCAAGACCAGGGAACTAAATACATCATACAATTTCAAGCTCACAGTTCCACAACTAAATGAGACGGAAGTTCCCCTCTTGGCCCAGGACCTAATTGATATTTGGTAGAACAAAAGCTGGGGACTGCTGTGTCAACACTACTCAAGTCATTCAAAGTCACAAACAAAAGCTGGGGACTGCTGTGTCAACACTACTTAAGTGGTCAAAACCAGCTCAGAAACATTCAGAAAAGCAACATAGGTCGACCATTTGTGGTTACATATGACTATCACGAGTTCGGAAATGATAACATTTCCACTGAACAGATTGATGACAAGACAAATAAGCTAAACCATTAACTCAACCACTTCGTAGGGGTCAATAATGAAGGCATCGATACATGATAAGAATGCTAAGCAAGTGAACTCTATAGTCTAGAACAAAACTGAAGTTATAAAGTAGGACTCTGAAATCCAAATCTGCCAAGAGTGAGATAGCTTGATCTAAGAACGCAGCAACAAATAGAGGCCTATTTTCGAATCTGGAAAGGGTAATCTGACTACAATCGAGGAACTTACGGTCGACAATTTTCAGCTAATTTTAAACCATGATACTAACATGAACTTAAGAGGTTATGAGTCAATAATCTGTCTAGACAAAACAACTAAACATAAAACTAAGAAGAAATGGTGGTATATCCAAACAACAGCACAGTTATGTTTAATTCGCCAAGAAAGCTGACAACACAAATATTCCGATGAGTTAGGGAATTCATGTTCACGCACTTATCTAGCATACAACAAAATCCTAATATCCACAACAACAGATGTTTATCCATCCAATCCATCTTTCAATTGCGACAATATATAGCATTATTAGGGAATATTCAATAGAATATATCTGAACCAAACATCATTCCATAAGATTCTTAAAAACAACAACCTTTCTTCTTCAGTTACACAGAAGAGAAACAAAACTAGAACACCTAACATTTTAAAAGATCCCCACAACTATCTATATCTACCAGAAACATTCGAACAAATAAAAAACGAAACATTCATATGTAAAATTTTCTTTTTTTTACCCCTGAATAACCAAAGAACAGCAAGGAAATGAGGTCTAATTCTCACCTCCAATGCAATTCATCCGAATCCAAGGCTTTGATTATTCATTCAGACCGAGCAGCAAATCTTTCAACCTTACTATCATTAAGGTTAATTCCAACCATAGCTTCACCCAAACCAGAGCTAACATCAGCAAGAATATCAGGATCACTGTAATGAGTCACAGCTTGCACAATAGCCCTCGCACGACGAGCAGGATCACCACTCTTAAAGACACCAGAACCAACGAAAACACCATCACAACCCAATTGCATCATCAAAGCAGCATCAGCAGGAGTAGCAACACCACCAGCAGCAAATTGAACCACAGGAAGTCTACCAAGCTGTTTAGTCTGCATAACTAAATCATAAGGAGCAGCAATTTTCTTTGCATATGAAAACACCTCATCATCATCCATATTACGCAAAAGCCTAATATCACCCATTACAGACCTCACATGCCTAACAGCTTCAACAACATTACCAGTTCCAGCTTCACCTTTTGTTCGAATCATGGCCGCACCTTCTCGAATCCTCCTTAGGGCTTCTCCAAGATTACGACAACCACAAACAAATGGAATCCTGAAATTATGCTTATTAATATGATGTTCTTCATCAGCAAGGGTCAAAACCTCACTCTCATCGATATAATCAACACCAATCGCTTCAAGAATCTGAGCTTCAACAAAATGACCAATTCGAGCTTTAGCCATCACAGGAATAGTAACAGCCTGTTTGATTTCTTTAATCATCTGTGGATCACTCATACGAGCAACACCACCTTGAGCACGAATATCTGCTGGTACACGTTCTAATGCCATGACAGCACAAGCACCTGCTTCTTCAGCGATTCTGGCTTGTTCTGCATTAACAACATCCATGATTACTCCTCCTCTAAGCATCTGTGCTAATCCTACTTTAACAGAGAATGGTGAGGTTTTTGCCTCTGTTATTGCTCCATTTCCATATACTGTTACTACACCACTTCCTGCCATGGCCTCCTCCTTTTTTTTCCTTCTGAAAAAACAAGATTTTTTTTGTTTTTCAATCAAAATACTCTAGAAATCCTGAAAAAATTCAAATTCAAAATCAAAATCAAAATCAAAATGAAATTGCAGTTGATGAGAAATGAAAAATCTGAAACCCTAGAAATGAATACTTACAGAGAGAAGATATGAGGAGGAGGAAGATAGAGAATGGCGAGAGATAGGGAGGAAATTTGGGAGATAAATAGAGAAGGGTTTTGAGCGGTTCCTTTGTTTATATAAACAGTAAATCTTCACTATACTATACCCATCAAGTATATGATATATAAACACCTAAGATACCGAAACGTGTAGATGTACTGGTCCCAGTGTGGGTCCTTAATTGATATGGTAATAGTAACTTCAATGTTTTGATGTTGGGGTCGTAGGTAAAGTTAATTTCAGCGCTTCTGCTCACTTCTAGATAAGAGTTTTTTTATTTCTTACCTTATTTCTTTAGGTGTATATATTCAAGGTAGTATATTCAATGTTTTCAATAGTTATTGCACATTTACTGAAATTTCTACCGAAATGGGATCTTTTGATTTTCTATTCTCATTAATTTTCTCATTGGAGAGATACCATTTCTGTTCATCACCATCATCAAAATGCTGGCTGATTTTGATTCTCATGTTATTTTCAGCAAGAAATTTATAACGGCTGTTTTTTCTTAAAATGAGCGAAAATGTGAGTGATGAGGTAAGTAGGTGGGACCCACTTCAAACACAGGAAAATTGCTGATATTATTGTCTTCTTTGCTAGTTTCCAAACTAGTACCAGACTGGTGCAGGGATTTACACGTATATTCGAAGGTAAGGTACTGATACGGTACATTTGATTGTGCAAATAATAACTTGAGAAACATACGTTGCTATTACTGATTGGTTCAAGGGCGTTTAAACAGCCTAACTCCTTGATTTAGGTAGCTGATTCAATTCTTTTATGCAGCCCAATAATAACATTTAATTTTTTTTAAATAGAAAAATAATATGAGGCGGCGAGTAGAGCAAGTGAGAGCGCCGCACGTTCCCAATCTGCATTAAGAGAGGCGGAGGTGCATCCAAGTTTTCCTATTCTTCTTCTTTAGAATCTTTTCTTCTGAGAGAGATATTTTATCACAAAAAGTGAGTGATTTTTAGTTGGTAGGTCCGTGATGATGAACAAGTGGAACTTTTGTCTTTCTATAACGGGGTCTTTGAATTTAATTATGGAATTTGATTATGTTATATTTCTATAGGAAAACACAATCTTTGACTCAAAATTTGAAATAAGTCAAAAGGTTTACAGTAATTAATTATCGTATCCTAAGATTTATACAAAAATTTGGTCCTACGTGTATGGATGATCGTGAGGGCTCACTAGATTTGGACATCGGTGTAGTCTGCTTCATCACATGCTTTGAATCTTCGATTACAAAATGTACAGTCATGGTTCCCGGATATCACATAGTACTTATCTGATTCAGTATTTTTGTTTTCAAAGGAGGTCGTCCTCCACGACGGCCACGAGGTTGAGGGCAAAATAAAACAATGAGCATGCATTTCCGAGCCATTAGGTTTCACATGCAGAAGTGCAAACATGGTCGGGACAGAGTGCAGCATGCAGAAGTCAGTTGGTCAATTTCAGTAAAGGAGTCGAAAGCCACAGAAGAATAGAAGTCGCAGGTATCCTGGGGTGAAGCAGATGGAGAGTACAGACAAATATTGGGGTCACCAACTTCTCAAAGCAGCTCATATTGCAGAGTCGCGGCAGTTCCTTGAAGAAAAATTTGATTCTAAAACTGCAGGGTGGAAGAGGATTAATTTGAGTCGCAGGACAGTTGCTAACCAAGACCTTTAGGTCTGATACCACCTTTTTACATGGCTACTTCCCTGATACCAAAGAAAACTCTCGACAAGCTGACTAGAGTAATAAGGAACTTCTGGTGGGGTCACGACAAGGAGGTAAAGAAGATGCATTTTATCAATTGGGAGCAATTTGAACTTGAAAAGGAGAAGGGAGGGCTGGGAATCAGATCACTTCATCAATTGAACAAGGCTATGATAGCAAAGTTGGTGTGGAAGTTTTTGGAGGATGAAGATTGCATATGGGGTAGAATTATGAAGGCAAAGTATGTTAAAAAAAGGAAATTTTTGGGAGGTTAAAAAACCTACCGGAAGCTCTGCAACTTGGAAGGCTATGCTAACTGTCAGAGAAGAAATGAGAGAAAGATGTTGTTGGAGTGTAGTGAATGGAGAGAAGATTAAAATATGGGAAGATCCTTGGATTCCAGGAATCCAAAACAACAAACCTGATAGAAGAGAAGAAGGTGACCAAGGAATCACTAAAGTGGAGGAACTCATTATACAGGAAGAACACAGATGGGACGAATACAAGCTGCAGCAAACTGCTCCACCCTTCTGAAGTGGCGAAGATAATGGAGATCCATCTACCTGAAGTGACTGAAGACAACTGCACAGATAAACTGATATGGACCCCGCATCCTAAAGGTGAATTCTCTTCAAAATCCTTCCTAAAGTCAATGAACGATAGCAAGTCGTCTTCCTCAAGCATAAATGAGTTCCCATGGAAGAAATTTTGGAGCATAAAATGTATACCTCCCAAAATTCAGATATTTTTGTGGAGATTACTAAAAAATGGGTTGCCAGTGGCTCATAGCATAAAGAGACATGTAAAGGAAATAAATGATGACTGCAGACTTTGTGATAGGAATATTGAGACAACTGAGCATTTATTTTTACACTGTCAAGCCACACAAGCAATTTTATTTGCCTCTCCTCTTGGGCTAAGGACTGGTGAACAACCTGAGCTATCAATTCATGATTATGTGATTCAATGGATCCATGAAGGAGAAGACAATGTAAGAATGAGAATGGGAGCTTATCAGTGGTGGTCCATATGGAAAGCTAGAAATGCTGTAGTGTTTAACAAATTCAGTTATTAAAGAGGCCCTATACTGGTTTAACATGGAAACCCATTCTGAAGACTTGGAGAAGATACATGATGAAAAAGACTTGTTGGAATGCCAAAATGATACTTGGGTGCCGCCAGATGGACAAAAAGTGAAGATAAACTTTGATGGTGCAGCAGGACCAATGGGTTTTGCCTGTGGAGCTGTGGCCAGAGACTGTGATGCAAGATTCCAGGGCTGTCTGAACAAGAATTTAAATCATTGCAAGGCAGTGGAGGCTGAGGGTATGGGAGCTTTGTTGGCTGTGGATCTGGCTAGAAGGAAGGGACTTAGAGATATTATTTTGGAAGGAGATTCTCTAATTGTTATAAATGCACTCAGGTATGCTCAGTATAAACCCTACTGGAGACTGCAAAACACAATCAACAAGATAACGAATGAATTTCAGTACTTCAGATCAGTGGAATTCAGCTTCATTAAGAAAAATGCCAATAATGTGGCACACAATGTTACAGCCTTAGCTACGACAAACCACTCTTCAAATGAGTGGATGACTTCCCCTCCTTCTTGTAATTCTCAACTCATTGAGAGTGAGCATTCTCCTAATCTGTAATTTTCCTTGTGTTTGTTTTTCTGTTGTTTCCTGTAGTAGCAGGATTTCCCACACTACACCCCTTACTCGATTTTGCTCAATTAATCCCTTGAAAGATGTAAGATCAAGAGTATTTATTGATTGAATTCATGAAGTGTTTACACAGGAAAATAGAATTACACTTAGAAGTTAAAACACTCTTAAACTTTCTCTCTCCTAATGACTTGCTCCCCAATTCCAAAAAGATCTCCCCTTCTTACTGAGGACTCATTTAGCCCTTTATATAGGGTAATACATAGTGGATGACACTAAGCTCCCCTTTATTTTCGGGAATGTCTCGCGAAGTGTCGCAGATGCACAAACATTCACTCTCGCGACACTTCTTAACCTCGCCAGGTCTCACGTCTTCTTTATGTTTTGCACTGTCGTTATTCATTGCGTCGTTTATTTTAGCTCCCTGCGACTCCCTCGCGACGCCGATGTTCATTAATCTCGCGAGCCTTGTACGTTGCGATATTATGATCCTACATCTTGCCTCTTTTTCCTTGAATATTGCTTGAAGAGCGATTTTGAAGGAAAAATTCATTGTTGTCATATTCCTTGGTTTCAATTGGTGAAGGAACGAGCGAAAGAATACTTTTCTCAAAAGTACGTACTTGCCTCTATTCTTTTGTGTAGTTAGAAGCTTCTTTGTAATACATATGCGAAGTGCCATTTCTTGTCTCGGGAATTACTGAGAAAATAATCAATTTGCAATTTCTCTCGCCTATCAAGAAATACACTGTATATTTGGATTTTACTAAAGTTCTTTCCGTCCGGTTTCCTTGGATTTAGCGGTGACCGCTTACACGTGTCTATATTTACCTCTTTTAGGTGCATTTAATGTTATCCGGTCATAACATTTTTCTCATCTATTTATAGGAGCATCCCTTGTGAAAAATTTTCCTTTTCCTTTTCATCTTCTTCATCGCCAGCGTAAGTGTTCTTCTTTCATCGTTCGCAAGTGTTTGCTTATTGTTGTCTCTTATCGTCTTCTTCACCACCTTAACTATTCCCTACCAGTTGTTACTCTCATGGCGTCCGGGTTTGTTAATTTTGCCACATCTGGCTGATTTTGTGGTTGATCAAATTTGAGATTAGCTTTCTTTGTTGAAATCATACTTTGGTATGATTAACTTGTAGTTTTCTTTCTGCCATTGTTGTTTAGCAAAAACCAACCCAGAAATAAGTTTATCGTGAAGGACCCTCTTCTTTCTTTGGGCTCGCCATCGAAATCCACTTCGCAACAAGAATCCCTCAAGCACAACCAAAGCTCACTTCGCGAGCAAAATCTATGGCTTCAAAAGACAGTCTGCAAGTGACAAGGTATTCAAGAAACATTTATTTTATATCAACAATACATTGTTGCCTCATTTCTTATTTAATTTGTCATTCGCAGGATGATAAAACTACTGGTCATGCTCCCAAAAAGCCTCGCTACTCCAAACCTGTTACTCCCGACGTTCCATTTCCTTCATTCACACCTTCATCTCTCACCGCGAAATCTTCGCAAGATAATTTTGTGCCCCCTTCCCCCGGTAATACTACCAACGATTTATATTTCTATACCTCAACTCCTCATAGACCAAGTTCCTTATAATCGTCCTGCTACAAATGATCTTATACCTTCTCCCCGCTATCAATATCCCCTTATTTCTCCGATCACTTCTCTCCCTGAAACCTCCTCTTCTCATGAGGTTCCTTTGACAAAGGGCGACTCGTCTTCTTTGTTTGAACAAATTCCTCTAA
Organism: Papaver armeniacum; assembly: GCA_023531295.1. Taxonomy (NCBI): domain Eukaryota; kingdom Viridiplantae; phylum Streptophyta; class Magnoliopsida; order Ranunculales; family Papaveraceae; genus Papaver; species Papaver armeniacum. The sequence goes on from JAJJWW010003396.1 coordinate 252,869, forward strand.
CTTTTGAGAATTTGGAGGGATAGATGTGGCCTTTAAGGTCCTTTTCGATCTCGTGAATGATGCCAAAAAGACTTCTACCGATCTGTCAAATCAAATGTCTGCGAGATTTTAAGTAAGCATCTTGGTTACAGAGAGGATCTCGCAAGCACCTTTAGTTCAAGAGGTTAATAAGTCTGAAGGATGATCTCCAAGTTATGGGCTGTGAAGTGCAATAATCTCCACCTTGAAAATCAAAAATTTCAAAGTATCTCACTAGATCGTGATAATCTTCGCAAGAAGAATGAAGAATTAAATGGTATGCTCTTGCCGTTTTTTTTTTTTTTTTTTTTTTTTTTTTTTACAACTCAAACCCTTGCTCGTCCTCAAAGTATTAAACCGAAACGAATAATGGAGATATATCAAACTGAGTCTATCGCTGAAGAAGTTCGAGTTGAAAGAGATGCTTGGATGGAGCAAGTATAATCTCTTAGATAATCTTCATACCTATGCGGTGATCAAATAAATAACTTGTCTAAAGAGAATTTTGATTTATCGCAAGAGCAAGTCTCATTAAGTAATGACTTATCTCGCCTCTCTTATGCTTTGACTAAAACTAATTTGGAGTTGGAAACTTTATCGATGAGAATCGAACTCTTTCTCAAGAGAAACGTTCTGCGTTGAATAAGATGGCGAGCTACTCGCAGCAGTATAATGCTTGTCAAAAGTTATGTGAAGAACACAAACAAGCTAATCATACTTTGAAAAGCCAACTTGAAGAAATTACTTGAGAGAGATAAACTTATTCGGGTAGAATAACGTTGAGTGTAAAAGCGAAGCAATTCCAAGAACAATGTGTCAAATTAGAAAAATCCAACTCTACTCTCGACCGAAAACTCCATACTTGTTTCTAATGAAAAGAATTTGCGATCTCGATTGAAAGGCTTAGTGGGAGATTCATTTGATGATGTCATGGACCGCTTAGGGAATAATTTGTGACTTTAATTCAACATCTTACTTCTCAAAAGGAAGGTAGTCAAATTATTTGGCTATCTTAATTTATGTATTTATTCCATGAATGCTTTATTACCCCGAAGATGCCAATAATGTTCGATAAGAATTTTCTACGATCTTGTGTATTTGTTATGCAGACTCGAGAGAAAGCTTCGCTCCACTATCTCCACCCTCGTGTCCGATTATTCTAGAATTCGCAAGGAAAACGGACTACTCTCGCGTCTCTTGCTCGTTCTCATGACCGTGCGGAGCGAAGATTTGATTATATGTCTTATTGTAAGGACATTGATAGTAAGAATCGTCGGAAGGCATTGCTTCGCCAATTCTCTCCTAAAGCGGAAGTTCTTGTGAATAATATTTTCTTTGTCCAAGTCTCTTGATCCTATCCACGTCGATCCTTTGGAAGTAAGTGATGATGAAGTTCCCAATGCTCCAGATAGTGATTATGAATATGAAAGTGGCGAAGATCTCTCTGATAAGGAAGTCGTCGATGAAGATCCGAATAGAAAAATTTCTGATGAAAGTCCAGCAATTGGCGAGAACAAAGGTGAAGAAAACATTTCCGAAGAAAATCCATCACTCGGCGGATGTGAAGCCGATAAAGGCGCAGAAAAGCCTCAACCATCCTCCGCAGATGCGAGAGTTAAATTCTCTTTGTAATTTGTTAGAATTCCTTTTTGTTTGAGTGACTTAACTCTTTTGATTGAGTAATTTCCATATTTCGTTCTTCCTTTCTTAGTTAAGATCACCTTGAGCATGTTCGCTCATTGAATCTTTTATTAAGTAAATCCATCCCAATCGGGGATTTGATTTTAATTCTTCTCATCTGCTGACAAAGTCGCAGCCTTTACATTTTCATGCAGAGGCCCATTGACCTTGCCTTATCATTTTGTGTGGTCTTCCAAGTTAGACCTCCCTAGTTAGAGGTCTTCCCCTCGCCACCTTTTCATCGTGACAAAATCGCAGGACGTCTTTACACTTGCATGTAAAGACCCATTGATCTTGCCTTATCATTTTCCAAGTATTTTTGCCTCTGCGAGATGTTTTAGTTGCGACAATATGATAGGCCTATATATCCTTGCGAACACATAGCCCCATGACATTGCCGTCGTGCGCGAAATCGCAGGACGTCCGTACACTTTCGTGTAAGACCCATTGATCTCGCCTTACCCTCGCATTAGTATTATTGCCTCTGCAGGATCATTGCACAAATATGACGAGCCTAGATTTTCTTGCGAAAACATAGCCTTATGACATTTGCGTCTGTTTTGACACCCCCCCTAATGGAGAGCGTCGCCCTTATCATCTCCCCGGTTGCCCCTTCAAGGAGGCGAAACATCGGTCATACAAGACTAGCTCCTCTCATCCGGTCTTAACAACAACAGTTGTTTTCGCACCTCTTATCCCTTATACCTATAGGGTTTATGGTTACGAGACTGCACCTAAGTGGAGTTTTCTTCGGGCGAGTGCAACATATGCCAAGACTTGCCAAGAATGGCCAGTGGTAGGTTCATCCATCCCGGGCACTCTGGCTCAACCGTGTACCTCGGCGCCTTGAGCATACATCGACTCCTTGAAAGAGACCCTCGGTCGCCCAACCGTGGTATAACCTACATATATAGTTGGGAATCCAAGGTACCTCTTAGGATAGGCTTTCATGGGCCCCAAATTTCCATGACTCAGGCTTCGGGAGCGGTGTAACCTTCCCCCGAGCCATGTCGAGAGATACCCCCTTATATGACGCACTTTAGGTCTTACATTTGCCTCTTACGAAATGTTATTCGCGAACTAGGTGTACGCCATAAAGGTTCGTCCCATTCACTCACTCAATCATTTTTGTCAATTCATTCAATCATTCATTTTTATTTTCTCTTCTCATTATCTTTGCGAAATTATCGCATGTCTTCATTCTTTCATTCATTTCTTCATTTCTGTCACTTCTTTCATTCATTCTCATAATATCATATCATTTGCGATTTCTCATTTATTTGTTGTCTCTTGCGAAGTATATGATTTGCTCATGGGCTATCATCCTTGAAATGTATGAACGTCGCATAAAATATAAATATCTCAAAGCAAAAAGAATTGTGGGAAATGAGATTTGAACCCTTGACCTGCCTCTTGCATATTCTCGCACCATACCAAACTGTGCTAACCTTCTTTTGCGAAGTATCTCTGCGAAATAATCAGCAACTCTCTTTTTGTGCGAACTAACTAAAGACTGCGTGCAAAGTAACCATCTCAGTATGAAGTAAGTAAATATTTGCGAAGTGTTCCTTTGGCTGCAGAACATTCGCAAGGCAAATGTTTGCAAAAGAAATGATATAAACATTCATGACGCAAAAAATCTTTTGAGAACAGGAGACTCGAACCCCGGTCTTAAGCATCCTTTCTTCTCCACTTGACCATTTGTACGTATTCGCTTTACAAAGAATAAGTCTCATGTCCACCTTTTATCATAATCCTCTCTCTGGTTTTATATAAAATTTGCAAAAAGTATGCATATGCTTGATTCGATCGCGAGTTCTCTAGTTCACTAGACACTCCCCTTTACCAACCTGCTCCAACTTCACGTTTGTGCTTTGGAACAACATGATTAACTTTATTTATCCTCATTTTAATGTCCTTTATACCCTTCCTCTTCGTCTGTTGTTGATAATAACTTAACAAAGTTTGGACGAATCGTGGCATTTCGCGAAGTAATAAAGTTGCTTCGGTGCGCGCATAGGTGAGTGCATCTCCAACATGTAGCGAAGTATACTTCATTAACGTTCCTTCTTCCCGTGCATATTTATTTTTTGCTCGCACGTATTTTCTCGTGAAACCTTAGCATGCAAGCATTACTTCTTTTGCTGTATGGTATTTCATTTTCTCCTTCTGCGTGTTCTGGTCATGCTCATGGTTTCTCACTACTTTCATTTTTTTTTTTTTTTTTTTTTTTTTTTTTAACTGCTTCTCCTGAGTTCTTCGCGAAATGAACTTCATGAGACCCTCCTTCTTCCTTAGTCCTCTACATGTCTTCTTTGTGTGTTCTCCTTGTACTAATTATTTAATGAAGGCTTCCTGTTTTTTATTAAGTTTTCGTTGTTTTCCTGTAACTATTGAAGCTTCTTGTTTCTACGGTATCCTTTCTTCTTGTATTCAGCTTCTTTGTTTGAATTGTTCTATTTTTCTGTTTTATTTAAGGAGAAAGCTGGAATATATGACAAACTGTCTGCGAAGAGATCAAACTGCTTCGCCGGGAAGTCTGACGAAGTAGATTTCTTCTATAACTCTTCTTCTCTAACTGTTATGCACTGGCGATGATACTTCGCTGATGATGATACTTCACTGACGATGATACTTCGTCATATCCATTAAAGCAATAAAGCTTCGCTGGCTGAGAACTCTAATCGGTTTGAAGTCTCTGTAAGTCAAAGTTGTTTCGTCAGAACAAATTTCTTTCTTCCTTCGCCATTAACAACTCATACGTTTCCATTATATCTCGTTGTCTTCGCAAATGTAGACTTTGTTGCGAAAATGGAGACTTTGGGTCTGTTTATTTGGTTTCTATAACCATTGAAATGGTCGTTTGTGAAGCAACACTTATTTGTCTTTTTGCTTGTTATGGGTATGGTGACAAAGTTACACCGATTCTCCTTGAAGCATTATTTCAATATCTTATCTCTAATTATCCATTTTACATAGATGAATGCGAGCTCTTCATTGTAAGCAATTAATTAATGTCATTAAATGATCTCGTAACCTTAGATAATTTTTTGTACAAAGAGTGAAATCATCACATTTTGTTCATGGGAAAGAATCCCCAAAATAGCATCGAAAATTATGACACATAAATTTTCTCAAAAGTCTCAGTATAAGTCTCCGTAGAACAACATTTCTTCGTTAAAAATCATTAAATAAAACTTGTTAATCATACTTTTGGAAGGGCAAAACTCGTTTTCCTTGAGGGATTTATTGAAAACAAATCGCTTTTTCTCGATACTTCTTCTCGAACTTTTCGCTTTAAAACTCGGATCTAAATAATTAATTAACATAATCAAATAAAATGGGAAGAAGATTATCTTTCAGGTCGAATGGACTCAATTAATTTCACTGTCGCTTCACTTCATTCATAATTTTCTTTGTTTTGAATCCGAAATCATCTGTTGATCTTGGCTATTTCTTCATCTCTAGGATTTGTTGACCTTTATTTTATGAAACTTGTTTTCTGTAGACAAATGTTCTGCATTCGTCTCTGAACTTCATAGATCCAAATCCTCAATAATTAATTTCTTTGAATCTTCTTCAATTTAGCAAACATTGTCCCCGAACTTCATAAATTCGTCCCTGTTTCTAGCGCATATGTAGTAGCAGGATTTCCCACACTACACCCCTTACTCGATTTTGCTCAATTAATCCCTTGAAAGATGTAAGATCAAGAGTATTTATTGATTGAATTCATGAAGTGTTTACACAGGAAAATAGAATTACACTTAGAAGTTAAAACACTCTTAAACTTTCTCTCTCCTAATGACTTGCTCCCCAATTCCAAAAAGATCTCCCCTTCTTACAGACTCATTTAGCCATTTATATAGGGTAATACATAGTGGATGACAGCTAAGCTCCCCTTTATTTTCGGGAAATCTCTCGCGAAGTGTCGCAGATGCACAAACATTCACTCTCGCGACACTTCTTAACCCTCGCCAGGTCTCACGTCTTCTTTATGTTTTTGCCTGTCGTTATTCATTGCGTCGTTTATTTTAGCTCCCTGCGACTCCCTCGCGACGCCGTCGTTCATTAATCTCGCGAGCCTTGTACGTTGCGATATTATGATCCTACATTTCCCCTTCAAAAAAAAAAAAAAAAAAAGGTTTCACATATATTTGTGCACATCTCTAGAATTGCAAGTTCACGGTGCACTCATGTGCCCGATAGTAAAATGACACTATTATTGAGTTTGTTGCAACCACTGTTCAAGCTAGGATGATTGGTCAGTCAAACTTGAACTTTAGTCGACAGTTCGACTTTTTTTTTCATAAAAGAGGCAAGCCTCGATTGTTCATTAATAACTCCGATAAAAATCAGGACTATTACAAGAGTCATTATCGATCTTTTTAACTAATAAATCATCATAAATCAATACATCAAAACTATCTTTACTCACAAATATTGATTATAGGATTTTTCTTTTACTTAGGTTCTACCATTCCACCGCACCAAGAACATCTTTGTAACAAGTTAAATGGTTTCATATGTTTTGTCTGAGACAAAAACAAACTACACAAAACTGCAAATTGCAGAGGTGTAGGGATCATCAAATGATCCAACCATTTTTCAGGGTTTTCTAAGCAAGTGTAACTAACTAAACTATCTAAACTACAGTAACAGTAACAAAGATTTAGTGGATCGGTTGGAATTGGTGAGAAAAAGTCTGAATCGATCTGAATTTGCATCTGAATCGGAGTCTTGGTGTTTGATATTGTTGTTGATGTCTGATGTTTGTGTCTTGGTGTCTGTTGTTGCTGCTGCTTCCATAGTTTTTGTGGACTGAGTTGCCGCCAGAAATATCGATGCTTTTGCTGATACTATTGGTGATAACATTATAGATGTAGTTCTTTTAGTGGGAACAAACTATCAGCAAAAATCAGGGAAATCCCAAAAGAAAATCCCTACCAACAACAATATGAGATGATTCTAGTACACAATCGATTGAAACAAGGGCAAATAACTAAAGAAAGGTAGGAAGATTAAACTTCAAAAACTAAAACTATTCTGCAGACAAGTAGATCCAGAAAGAGGTGAATACTAAAAGTTAAAATAAGAGAAAAAAAGAAAGATCTTCGCAAAGAGTAAAGAGACAGAGTAAAAATAGAAGATTTGACGAAGATCTGCTCCGATCCACTCTCATGAGGGAAGATTGGAGCATCGGCGCTTTAGGGTTTTAGTGGCTCTGTTATCGTAAGAAAGAAGAGTGAGAAGAGTGAATTGGAAGTTCTTAGAGAGAGACAGAGTAAAAATAGAAGATTCGACATTTCGACTTGTGGGACTTTAATCGGTCATGATATTCTTGTCGATTGCTTTGTCCACCACACAGAGCAAGAGAGAAATGAAACGATTCTATTGGTCACGCAAACAAGCCTAAAACAAGAAACTTAATAAAGGGAGCTTCTACTCTAACAAATTTAACCCGGATAATCAGAGAACTTTCTTACCTAAAGTTTGGATTAAGTTTCTGGGGCTCAGCTTGAAATATTATACATAAGATAATTTATTAGTAATGGAATTTGGCTTTTTTGCTAATGTTTTAGTCGAAGTAGATTTTGCGAAAAAGAATCCAGAATGTGTGTGGATTGGAGATGCTGATGAAGATACAAATAAAGGGTTTTGGCAACTCGCAGAAATCACCAAGGTCCCCAAGTTTTGCTCTCATTGCAAAATTGTCGGACATCTGGTCTCCGATTGTAAATCTATCAAAGATGTCGTGACTAAAGATCATACTTCTTTGTACTTATCTTTAGCTAGGAAACTTGGTCAAAGAATGAAAGAAAGATGGTGTAAAGATGGTGAAAGGAATTCGAGTTATCTGTACCAATTAGCATCTTTCAAATATAAGAAGAATACTATCAATTATTTGAATAGTGACTGTAATTTGTGCCTCGATAGATAGAAGATTGCTCAAACGACCGAGTGATTTTATTCCTCTCTTTTCATTGAAACTCATATGTCAAGGCCTAGTTTCGATGATCTTGAGATGCCTTATATCTCTGTTATGGAAAGTATCACTTTAGAAAAGGATTTCACTGAGGAGGTGGTAGGTGCTTAAAAGTGTATTTCCTACGTCTTATCTGCAAGTGCACAGGCCTATTGGAGGCGTGGCAAGCATAGGTCGATCCCATAGAGAACTGGTAATGCTTAAGTGATCTAAAGGTTCTTACTCAACTGATTTCTATCAAGTGGCAAAGATGTTTTAGTTTGTTTGTCGATACGACTAATTTGGAATGAGACTGTGACTCTAACTAAGTAATGAGAAGCAAAGATGGTGTAACAGAGGATTGGGAGCACTAGAGTGATGGAATTCACCTCCTAAACCTATACTAAGGTAATACACACAAATTCTATTCTTACACTCCCCTTGGAAACTTCAGGTGGTAATTTTACTAATTGCTTTCACTAATTAACTCCTAGTATAGAGTGTTTTTTTACAGTACACTCTATCACAAGCTAATTTGTTCAACAATTAGCTAATAGCCCTATTACAATTCACAACAGTAAGAAGAGAAATTTGACAATGAATTAACTTTTTATAAGCATTGGTGGTTTCATCTACACTCTAGCTAAGTGTTTAGAACATGATGCAGAAAATAAAAGCAAATTGAAATTAAAATTACAGAACTGAAACCCTAAACATGCTCTGAAAATTAAACTAAAACTGACTGACTTTTCAAAATGAATAACAACCAAAATATATATCTCACAAACTCTCAAAATTACCAAATACGCGTACCCAAACTTCTTTCATGCCTTACTTCATCTCTGAATTGACCATGCAGGGGGTTGTTGGTGAAACCCTAATCCCAACTGCCTCAACCCTAGCTTCTAGGGTTGGAGAAGCTAAAGGCGGAGATAGTGTGAACTAGGGCATGGAGATGGATGTAGGAGCTACTGGCGCAGGTAACAGAGATGGAGTGGTGGTGATGGTGATCTCTGAACGGGTAAGGGAGGAGAAGGTGAAGAGATGGGTTTCTCTGTGGAGTTGGTGGGGAGAAGAAAGAGAAGAAGGAAGAAGAAATGGGATTGCTCGATGGGGGTATAGGTATAGGGCATTTTGTTGTGAAGCGGGCGCAACGACGGACGATGGGAAGGTCGGAGCGAGCGTAGGATGTGGCGGGTGAAGATCTGAACGGCTGAGGAAGTATTGGGTTGTTTTGGTGTTGAGTGCAAGCATCGAGAAATGATGTGTAGGGAGGGTGAGCGTAGCATGCAGCAGACGAGATCTCAACGGCTCGTGGTGACGGCTCGGATTCGGGTCGTGGGTAGCTTGGGCCCATGTCTTGTAGATGGGTTGCTAATTGTTGCGCGCGCAGGCTTTGGCTTTCTGCTTCATAGATGCTTGCCTCCAATTTTCTTTGCTCTTTTGGCTCCTCAGTTTCTCCGAACTTTATTTATTACCTAAAAACACAAAATTAATTAGTACAAATATTTATTCTTGAAAACAAAGAAAACACAGAATCTGGGATAATATCTGATTTCTGAGTACAAAAGATGAGTTAAATGCCAATAAATAGATGTATAAATATGCAATATTTGGCACTCATCAGGAGGAAGTTAAGCAGGTGGTGGACCAGTTTGGTACAAATAAAAGTTCGGGACCTGACGGCTTTACAATGGAGTTTTATAAGCATGTCTGGGAGGTAATTAAGTCTGATCTTTTACTGGTGATTAAAGAATTTAAGTCTAACTTTTCACTAGATTGGAGAATCAATTGTACAAATATTGTTCTAATTCCATAATGTACAGGTGCAGTTTCCCTCCATAATATTAGACCCATAAGTCTAATTGGCAGTGTGTATAAGATCATTTCTAAGTTGTTAGTAAAAAGGATGAAGTTGGTGATGCCTTTTATTATATCAGAGTTCCAGAGTGCTTTTAGGCATGGGAGGCATATACATGATGGCATTTTGATTGCTTCTAAACTTATTGATTCACGTTTGAGATTTCAGCAAGCAGGCATCATATGCAAAGTGAATTTTGAAAAAGCGTTCGATAACATAAATTTGGGTTATGTGGATAAAACACTTGCTAGGTTTGGTTTTGGTCATAAATGGAGGAGTTGGATCAAATGGTGTATTACAACAACAAGATTTGAATTGTTACTCAAGGGTGAAACAACTAAATTGTTTAGAAGTCACAAGGGAATCAGGCAAGGTGATCTGTTATCGTCGTTTTTATTCATTCTAGTTGTTGAGGTACTTTGATTGATGTTTAAGTCAGTTGCAAATCAAGGGTTGATTTCTGGTTTCAAAGTAGCGGAGCAAGGTACTGTGATAACTCAACTTCAATTTGATGACGATCTAATAGTATTTCTAGATGACAATGAGACATAGGTGCAGAACTTAAAGAACATTCTTATATCTTTTGAAACGATCTCGGGGTTAAAAGTAAATTTCAGGAAAAACACAATTGTAAGGCTTAGGAAAATGCATAACAATGATTTATGTGTTGATATCTTTGGATGTTCTTCAACTCAAATGCCTATGAACTATCTGGGAATTTCATTGGGTAGAAAATCAAAGAGTAGACTAATCTAGAATGAGGTGATTCAAAAGTTTCAAGAAAATCTAGCCGGTTGGAGAAGGACTCACTTATCTAAAGGTCAGAAGTTGGTGATGATACCAAGTGTTTTAGCCAGCCTGCCAGTTTACTACGTGACTATGTTTCAAATACCAATCAGTGTAGTTAAAGAACTTGAGAGAATTATGCGGAATTTTCTTTGGGGGTCGAGTTCAGTATCTAGGAAAATGAGTTGGGTCAAGTGGGCACGAGCTACATTACCAAAATGCAGAGGTAGTGTATGGATAAAAAAAAATTGCAGCTTGTAAATAAGGCTCTGCATGCAAAATGGATTTGGAGATATGGAAGCGAGAAAAAAGCCTTGCGGAGAAGAATTATAACTCAGAAATTTGGAGGAGAAATGGAAGCTTTGTTTCTGAATCACCCCGGCAGAACTATTAGTCATAGTCTATGGATAGGTATTCTAAAAGCAAGAGAGTTCACTAAATTTGGTACCGAATTGATTTTAAGGGATGGGAATGAAATTTATTTTTGGGATGATATATGGGTAGGGGAGCAGTCGCTGAGGTTGAGATTTCCTACATTATTCAGAATTTCCAAAAGTAAAAAACTAGCGGTGCAGGATATGGCGTCAAATCAAGGAGCTTGGAATCTTCAATTTGTAAGAGGTTTAAATGAACTTGAAGTGCATGAGGTGATTCAATTGTTGCAGGTAAAAGTTGACCCGAATGTTATTCTCGATAATGCTGATAGAGATGATAGGCACTGGAGTATGGGAATGGTAAAGGATTTTCGGCTGCATCAGCATATGCGGCTCTGGAAACAGAGGATTTATTATAAACAACTTTGGAATCCTAAGGTACCGCTAAAAGTCTCATTTTTAGTTTGGACTTTATGTTATAATGGGGATCCCACGTTGGATCATTTTTACAAGGCAGGTATATAGTGCAGAATGCTAATTGTTTGTTGTGTGGCGTTCATGAGGAAACCAATGCTCATATATTTTTACACTGCAAAAGAACTTTTGAGGTATGGATCTTATTTCTTGGACAGTTTTGGAATCATACGGGCTTTTGCAAATGATATTAGAAGAACTTTGTGGGAATGGAACAACAAGAAAAGTAAAAAGAGAAACAAACGTCTATGGGGGTATTTGTCGTTTGCTATTTGGTGGAGTATGTGGAGAGAAAGAAATAACAGACTTTATAATAAATTGAGTAGACCCACTAAGCAGATTATCATGGAAGTCAAAGCATTGTTATTTAATTGGACTATGCATACAAATATTTTTGTTAGTTTCACTCTTTCCACTCTTATGTGTAATTGGGATGCTGATATGTACACATCCATGTAACTTTACTCAAGTCTCTATATCACTGCTTCAGTGATAAAAAAAACTTTTTAATAAACTTTTGCCTTTTCCGTCAGAAAAAAGAAGTCGTGACTAATGCAATTGTGGATTCTAATGTTCCCAATGAGATCAGTAAGAAGAAAAAAAAAATCAAACAAGAGTAAGGAAACACTTATGGAAGAAAGTCCAGAGGATTTTAAAAATGATGTGTATAAAAGAGTTAAACAAGGTATAGATAGGTCAAGCACTTCTTCAACTGATCCGTCTATTCCTCCGGGGGTTTGAAACTTACAACAAATTTCAAGGACTAGAAAAGAGGAGGAAGGGATTACATCGCAGCCTCATTTAGATGATCCAGAAATAATTGGCACTAAACCATCATCATCTGAGCCTATTATGGGATCTATTAGAAATTTGAGCTCAAAATCAAAAGCAACATGTATCTTTGCCAAGGGTACTTTAAGTACAACAAAGAAAAATCCTCCAAAATAATTTGATGATCTTAATAAGATTTCGGCACTCAGTCTCATGGATGTATGTTCTCTTGCAGATTGGACTTACCCTAAAATAACCGCCAACAAATGTTCGGCCGAGCTTGAGTAAAATCGCAATGGTTTGACAATCGAAGAAGTGGAGGAGTCTCCTAACTGACAGCCATGGTACTTTGTTTGGGTTTGTAGTTTGCGTTAAAAGTGATGTTTTTAGATATGACAAGTTGATTCTTCTATGGTTGATCCTCTTGCATATTTGGAACTTCGCTCTTTCATTTCTTCAGTGTTCTCTTTGTTCTTCCCCCTTTTTTTAGGGCTTTAGCTCGCCTTTAGTTATAATTTTTTCCAACCGGCCTGTGTGCTTTCAATTAAATTTACTTTTGCCGAGGAAAAATAATCTATATTTTTCTTAATAGCTAAATAACCTTCATTTTATCAGTGTTAATCATTTAATTGGAGTAGCTAATTTAATATTAGTTATTAGATTAGATTAATGATTTTGATTCAAAATTAGAGTTAGGGTTTTGTTTTTATTTTGGAGGGAAGAGAAGTAAAAAAGAAAAAAATAATTTCTTTTTCTACGAAATCCTAAATTTTGATTCACCCAACTAAAATGAGTGATTCCCGTGGAAATTTGAGGTGGGTGATCCTATATGATATAGAAACCAAATTTTACACCTCATGATGGTGAAAATACTTAAAAAGATTGATTTTTTTTAGCTTATCAAAGAAGTTTACAGTCGGTTTTTTTCCCTCGAATCCAACTATAAGAGGTATTTACGGTTAGATAATGATGAACTTCCAACCAACTGGTAAAATTGGGGAAAACTGAATCATAAAACAGTAATGGTTAGGATTTTGGCTTATCAAAGCCAACCGTAAAAAAGTTACAATTGGATTTTTTTGTTCTTCAAAGTTAAATCGTAAACCGATTACGGTTGGGTTTTTGGTTTATCGAAGCCAATCGTAACTCATGTTTTGGTTTTTCGAAGCCAACCATAACTCATACATAATGAGTTACGGTTATTTTAAAACCAAAACCAATCAGAATCGGGGTTTTAAAATCGATTTTTTTTTAACTTGTTTGTGAAAATCTTTCAATCTTGTTTAAAATCGATGATTTTGGGTTGTTGTTGATTAGAATTAGAGAAGTACTTTTTTTTTGTTTTTGTTTTTCTTTCTTAGGTTTAATTGATGGAAGGGTTGATGATAGAATTAGAGAATTGGGTTTGTCTTTTTTGTTTTTTGTTTTGATTATTTAGGTTTGATTGATGAAAAAGTAAATTAGACTTTTTAAATGCCTATAAAACATATCCCCTAACCAACTAAATAGATATTAGGATCATGGGTGAAGCCCCTCGATAAGATTCAGTAGCCCCTATATGAGGTTTCTAGAACAAACAAAGCTTACTTACAAAAGCTTCTTTCAGTAAAGCTTAAACAATAGAATATTAAAGTTGAGTAGCTTATTTCTGCTTTCTCGAGTTACATCAAATCTCACATTCGTGTTGTGCGGTTGATCCCATCAACTTCTTTACAAGGACAGTTTCGAATGATAAAACTTGTTCGTCCGGGTGATAACAAACCCGGTTTTTCATTATGGAAAAATATAATTAGTTACAATACAAGAAACGTGCGGCGAATGTTATGATGTCTGGGTTAACATATGACGCCAGCGGTTGAACATCCGTCGAGAATAGTTGAATATGACTACATTGGCGATGAAAGCCCAACCACGAATGGATCTGTTTTCAATGACTATTTTTCAAACACCATAAATTCCTCTTATTTCAAATTTCCACTCTTAATTTCTTGATATTTCTAAACAAAAATGAAGAGTTGCATAAACATTATAAAGAAAAAAAAAATCAAAAAGATGAAAGAATGCTGTCACCAAATACAAATGTCGATTGAGATCAAAATTGTGATGTTGAGTTTGGCCTAAAGTTAATTCCAGATCATATGTCAGGGTGTCAAGATCGGTCTAGATATCATGGAATGATATGCTGATACAAAGACTTAAGCAGCACCAGACACCAACTCTTCTTCTTCAACGTCGATAAATATTTCTCATTTGGGTCCTAATTTCAAGTCAAGATGGAGTACTCTGCGACATAAAGTAGATCCAAAGACACGAGAACAATTTGATTCAATCTTAATTCATATTAATGAATTAGCACCAAAATTGGGTCTTTACTTTGATCGAAGAGAACATGATACAAGTGATTTGATTCTGGAATCAGCTAAACGACATCTCATCACTTTTGACAAAGAAAACATTAAGTGTTTTGGTTTTTTCCAAGTTGTTTTTTTCATTGTTAATGGATAAAAACTTCATCTGTTGGAATGTACGTGGTTTGAATGATATTCATAGAAGAGATATTATCAGGAGAAAAGTTAGAGAATGGAAGCCAACAATTTTGGTTTTATCAGAAACTAAACTTCAAGAGTGTTCTGATTCTATTTTAGCTCAGATTTGGGGTAACAATAATGTGAAGTGGGTTGATGCACCATCAGAAGGAAATTCAGGAGGGATCTTATGTATGTGGGATAAATCTAAAGTTAATGTTATTGACACTTTAATAGGGATCCATTCTATCTATCTTCATTGTTATCTGATTTCAAGCAATTTTAAATGGGTTTTCACTGGTATTTATGCTCCTACAAATCAACCGAGAAGAATTTTAAGGAGAGAATTGGAGGAGACAAGATGTTATTGGCCTTTACCTTGGGTTGTTGGTGGTGATTTTAATGAAATTAGATTTTCTTATGAGAGGTCTTCCGGAGGTGGTTCTACAAATGGAATGGCAATATTTAACGTGTTTATTGTCACTCATGAACTCATTGATTTGCCACTTATGGGAGCAACTTATACTTGGAATAATAAATCAAATTCGAATATAAGGAGTAGAATAGACAGATTTTTGGTCTCTCCAGATTGGGAAGCTGTTTATCCTACTGTCACTCAATTGGCCTTGTCTAGACCTTGCTCAGATCACTGTCCACTTGCTTTGCTTTGTGAAGGTGTTGTTGGTGGACCTGGACCTTTTCACTTTGAGGTATACTAGTTAACTCATCCTATGTTTTTAACTTTAATGCAAACTTGGTGGGACTCTTTCACTTTTGATGGTAGTGCAGGTTTCATTCTTTGTAAGAAGTTACAAGCTCTCAAAGACAAATTAAAAATTTGGAGCAGGGAAGAATTTGGTCGTGGACAAAGCGGTTAGAAGATTTGGAAGAGATTTTTACTCAACTTTGGATGCTGAAGAAGATGCAAATAATGGCTTAACAAGGCCCCTGGGCCAGATGGGTATCCTATTGAATTTTACCAGAAGACTTGGAGTATTATAAGAATTGAAGTTTTGAATGTTTTTAAAGAGCTGCAGGAGAAATGTTTTTTGGATTGGAGGTTGAAAAACACCTTTATTGCTCTTATTCCAAAGAAGAATGTAATTGAAGAAATCAAGGACTTGAGGCCTATAAGTCTTTTTAATGGTGTTTATAAAATTTTATCTAAAGTTCTTGCAGAAAGATTCAAATTGTCTTTGCCTCATGTTATTTCTCACTGATCAAGCATTCATCAAACAAAGACAAATTGGATGGGGTACTTATTGCTAATGAGCTAATTGACTCAAGAATTAAGAGTGGAGTTCCAGGTTTACTTTGTAAAATTGATTTTGAAAAGGCTTTTGACCATGTTAATTGGACTTTCATTGATAAGGCTTTACAGAAGATGGGGTATGGCTTGAAGTGGAGAAGATGGATACAATATTGTGTTGAGCATGTAAGGTTTTCAGTTCTTATTAATGGTTCTTCGAGGGTATTTCAAGATCAAAAGGGAATTAGACAAGGTGATCCTTTGTCACCATTCTTATTTTTAATTGTTGAGAAGCTTTAACTGCAATGATGAAGAAAGCACAAGAAGATGGTTTTATTAATGGTTTTCAAGTCTCAAATTCAGGCACAAAGGTTAGTCATCTTCAGTTTGCTGATGACACCCTAATCTTTTTGGATGCTTCAGTGGATTAAGTTAAGTTTCTTAGAATTCTCTTACTGTGTTTTGAATTACTCACTGGTTTAAGGATTAATTTTGCAAAAAGCCATTTATTTGCAGTGGGTTATAATGGTGACATGAATGAGTTTACTTCTTTATTAGGCTGCTACAACTCAGTTCTGCCTACCATTTATCTGGGGCTTCCTTTGGGTGATAAGTTTAAAGGTATTCACAAGTGGGATAGGATAATTGACAGGTTTAATGCAAAGCTTACGGTGGTGGAAAAAACCTTATCTTACAAGAGCTGGTAAAATTGCTCTTATTAATAGTGTTCTCTCCAGTTTACCTGTATACTTTATGTATTTGTTTGATATGCCAAAATATGTGGAGCTCAAACTAGAAAGAATAATGAGGAATTTTTTGTGGAGTGATAATAAAGGACACAGGAAGCTGCATTTGGTTAAATGGGATGTGATCTGTAGAAGGAAGAGAAATGGAGGTTGGGAGTTAAAAAATTGAGAATTATGAATAATGCTCTTTTGGTTAAATGGTTGTAGAGATTAGCAAATGAGTCTGAAACTTTATGGAGGAGAATTGTTGAAGAAAACTATGGTACAGATGGTTTATATTGGCTTTCTAAGCATCCAAAAGGCACATATGGTGTTTCTGTTTGGAGGGGTATTATGCAGAGAAAGGAATTCTTCTTACAAAATTTGGAATTCAAAGTTAACAATGGTCAGAAAACTAGATTATGGGAGGATATGTGGCTGATGGATGATGCTCTTTGTAATATTTATCCTCATCTTTATGCAGCAGCAAGGTCTAAATATCAGTCTGTTGCAACTATATTCTCGGGTACTATATCTGATCTTTTTGAAACTTTAGAACTCCCTAAAAGATTATCAGTAGAAGCTAATGGAGAATTTGATATTATTCATGAAAGTCTGACAAGCTTCAGTTTAAACCCAAACTTTGAAGATATGTTTCAATGGGCTCTTACAGCAAAAAAGAAGTTCACAGTAAAATCTTGCTATAACAAGCTACGGCAACAGTTGAAGCTCCAACGTAAGATATATTTCAGTTTATTTGGCAGCAAAAATATCCTCCTGTTGATGGTGGTTTTTAAACGAAGGGTAAAGTCGTAAAACCCCAAATAACCTAATGTCACCAGTGACACATTTATTAGGACATTTAATGCATGTAGTCAGTAATTAATAGGGGGTATTTTTTCAAATTAGGGTTACAACGAACGAAACCCTAACTCACCTCCGTGCCGATGGCAAATCATGCCAGCCACACCTAGCCCAAGCTAGCCGCGCCATGCCAAATGCACTCTGCCTTGGCCCTAGCTACGCTAATCACACCAAATGTGCCAAAGCATGCCAACCATGCTAGCCGCACCTCCTTGCCGATGGAAAATCATGCCAGCCACACCTAGCCCAAGCTAGCCGCGCCATGCCAAATGCACTCTGTCTTGGCCCTAGCTACGCTAATCACACCAAATGCGCCAAAGCATGCCAACCATGCTAGCCGCACCTCCGTGCCGATGGCAAATCATGCCAGCCACACCTAGCCCAAGCTAGCCACACCTCTATGCCAATGGCAAAGCATGCCCGACCATACCAAACGCGCCGAAGCATGCCAACCATGCTAGCCGCACCTCCGTGCCGATGGCAAATCATGCCCGACCACACCTAGCCCAAGCTAGCCACACCTCTATGCCAATGGCAAAGCATGCCGACCATACCAAACGCGCCAAGCATGCCAACCTAGCCGCACCTCCGTGCCGAGTGGCAAATCATGCCGACCACACCTAGCCCAAGCTAGCCGCACCTCTGTGCCAATGGCAAATCATGCCAGCCACACCAAACGCGCCAAAGCATGCCAACCATGCTAGCCGCACCTCCGTGCCAATGGCAAATCATGCCTGACCATACTTAGCCCGAGCTAAGCCGTGCCATGCCAAATGCTCTCGCCTTGGCCCTAGCTACACTAATCACGCCACGCCAAGCCAAACACCCTTACAGCCGCGCCATGCCAAAGTAGCGCCCACACCTAGGCTTGCAAACCATGCAACCTATGCCCAATTGGCCACGCATGCCATTGGCACATGCCAACACGCTCTGTTTGGTAGCTTTCCTACCAAGGCGCGACCCAAGTTGGCCACACATGCCATTGGCACATGCCAACACGCTCGCTGGTAGCTTTTTCTACCAAGGCGCGACCCAAATTGGCCACGCACGCCATTGGCACATGCCAACACGCTCGGCCGGTAGCTTTCCTACCAAGGCGCGACCCTAGTTGGCCACTCATGCCATTGGCACATGCCAACACGCTCGGCGGGTAGCTTTTTCTACCAAGGCGCGACCCAAATTGGCCACGCACGCCATTGACACATGCCAACACGCTCTTGGTAGCTTTTTCTACCGGGCGCGGCCCAAATTGGCCACGCATGCCATTGGCACATGCCAACACGCACCGCTGGTAGCTTTTTCTACCAAGGCGCGACCCAAATTGGCCACGCATGCCATTGGCACATGCCAACACGCTCGCTGGTAGCTTTTTCTACCAAGGCGCGACCCAAATTGGCCACGCATGCCATTGGCACATGCCAACACGCTCAGTTGGTAGCTTTTCTTACCAGGCCACGGCCCTAATGGCCGAACACGCCATTGGCACTTTCCACACACGTCACTAGCAGGCATTGCCACTTACACTCAACGTACAACCTACCACCAAGGCATTCCGCACATGCCACACACGCCACTAGCAGCTACGGCATTGCCTCTCGCACTCAAGATGCAACCCGCAACAAAGGCATTCCGCACATGCCACACGCGCCACTAGCGGCGCCACTTGCACTCAAGGTGCAACCAACACTCGAGATATCAACACAAGGCGGGGGATGCTTTCCGGGGTTTTGGTTTGGCGGTCACTGACTTGCGGCGTACACTACGCTCACATTAAGAAAGCGTGAAAAGGAATAAAGCGGTCAAATAAATGAGGAAATAATGGTGAAAACGTTTTCACCCATAAACACCATGCGGTTACCACCTCCTCCCATTATTTCACCCTTTACTCTCTTCCTTCATGAGGCCAGAGTACGTTTCAATCTCGACTTGTATAAATAGGTCTTACCTATTTCCACGGACAACAAGTCTCTGTCGGGAGAAAAATACAACACTCTCGAAAAGGCAACTTTGCAAGCTATCCAAAAAGCTTTCATCTCTTGCAAGCTTCCTAAGCTTTCACTTTATGATACAAGTCGAGACACTACTCTCCTGCACTATTATTCGGCCTCAACACCTTTCTTTGCTTCCCTCCCCAAATCAACCCTTCTCCTCCACTTTGTGACCAAGCAAGTCCGGAACGGCCATTTCTTGGTTTTGGCCGGACTTGTACTGCATTGATCTCTCGAATCTATAAAGTGCTCACGTGCAGCACATTTGTTTAGGGTTTAAACCAGTTTCTCACTCACCTACCGAATTTACAGGGAAATCGACGAAACGATTTTCACCTATAAACAATTGGCGACCACAGCGGGAGGATTGATCTATCGGCTACAATGTCAGACTGTCGATCTCGTTCTTCGACCCAGATGTCAAGATGGTAGGGGAAGGCGACTCAATCCGACTCAACTGCCAGATAACCCGGCGACTCAATCCGACTCAACCGCCATACAACCGGTTACCGGTTGTAAAAAACTACACTGGGGACTGTTTGAAGATGCTACTAACGATTGGGGACTTCTTGGCGATGCTACCAAACAAAGCCGCCTTTTACATGGAGAGGGGCGTGTTCGCAAAAAACCTATGAAGTGAGTAAATTTAGGTGGGCAAGATATACGATCTGTTTTAGGTTCTTAATAAAACCGTCATACTACTGCGTCTTGTGCCTATTGCTAGCACACACTTTCATAAAAGCAATATTCCTTTCACAAAACATAATCAAAGTTATATTATCAAAACCATTCATCCCAGAAATAATCCAATATCCTCAAAAGCTACCAGCTGTCTATCAAACCCGTCGAACCTTGAACCAGACATCCAGTAAGTTTTTCAAAAAAAAAAAAAAAAAAAAAAGAAGAAGAAGAACCTAAATGAAAGTTTAACAGAGAAACATTCAAGTAAAATCATCCAACAGAGGTCTGCTTTTCTTGGAGAAAGTCAACTTTGCGTCATCAAGAGCCGCTCTCTTCATAGTTAACATCTTGGAAATCTTTTCGATTTCTACCTCCTGTCGTGCAATCTCCTCTGCAGAAAGGCTTTCGGTTGCTGCATCTTTCGACTTCTGGATCTCAGCAAGGCCTTCGACAAACCACGAAGCGTTAAACTCCTTTTCTACGCACACGTCGCGATGGTGCTCCCGGTCGCGAGTAACGTCTTCGAAACGGTGTGACCGGTCACCTCACGCATATCCTCGATGGAAGATAAAGCCTCTTCCACACGCTTAACCAGCACAAATCGACTAGTGACCTTCTTGGTTGTGGCCATATGTCCGTACTTCTCCCAGATTCTGGTGTACAACGCCTCATACTTAGCTAGTTTGCTAAAACCGCCAACCAGCACATGACCTGGATAAGGAACCAAGTACGGGGGATCAAAAATGGTGCCTGCAACTGTCCTCACGACTCGCAAAGGGTCTTCTTCCATGTCTACGGCATCAACCATCAGAGAATCATCCACCGTTTGAACCACATCTGTTTGCCGGCAATTGGCTAACTCCCATCTCAAGTCACCGGCGGTGGTCACCAAAGGCAAGTTTTCGTGTGGCTCCACCCCTGCATCGTCCTCCGAACCGGATTCCTCCCGCGAACTTGAGTTAGACATTTTTCAAAAGAAGAAACGGAAGAAAAAAGAAAAGAAGCGCGAAACTCACCGAACCACTCCCCCGAAAAAAGAACCCGGTCTTTGCCGGAGGAATCACTCTCACTTGTCGAACTTTCTTCTTTCTCGACTCATCACCGCTATGAGTAGGCTCGGTGCTTAGGAATTCTTCGAAGAAATTGTCGTCTCTCGGCAACGTGCAAGGGCAGCGAAAGCATTAACACTACCGAAGCCTGGAAGAAACAAGACACATGTTTTTGAGAAATTCACGTGTTTTGAGACAAACCAACAAGGAGGCGACACATACACAGTTATTGGAAGAACTCGAAAGACACGAGAGCTGCGGGAGGATCTTTTGAAACCGTCCAGGAACCCGCCAAGCCACGATTCTTCGTTCTCTGTTCCTTTGCCAGGGACTTTCCGAATTACTGGGCAACTTTCGCTTAGGATCTCTCAACATTGGATACTTTTTCAAAGCTGGCTGGGAAGGTTTACAACGAACATTCTCCACCACGTGATTTACAAAATCTTGGATCGTAGTGAACTCATCGTACGAACTCATTATAGAAAGTCGTCGAAGTTACTCTTCCCGTCGAAAGAAGGGAAGGCGGATACCGGACTCAAGGGCACCGGCATTGAGGGCGGCATGCAATGAATCCTTAGGAACCACCAGCTGGTAAGAAAGAGGCACCCCTTGATCGAAACCCATGTGACGAGCAGCACGGTCAATATTGTAAGCAGCTATTCGGAAAGACCCCATGAAGAAAGACGGCATATAGCCGGACATGCAACTTTGAACAAACAAGTTTTCACCAAGACTCAAGCTGCCGTCATAAGATAAAGACACGAGCGGAGCAGAAGCAAAGGTGTCAATTTGAGTCACCGACCTATGGACCGGATCCCATGGGCGAAAATTGATTTCATGCGACTTATCGAGAAGACTAACCAAGCTCATGCCAACTCTTGGACGCTTGTTCACCCATCGAAGAAGGTCGGGAGCCGCCCCAACTCGCGGGGATTGAAGGCAACGGTTTAGGAGCATACTTCTCAAAGTGCTCCCATAGCCAGACTTGCAGGAAAGCAACGTGCACATATGAATCCACTTTCATGAAACCATTCGAAACTCGCATGTTCGCAACTAGGTGATCCAGATGCACATACAGGGAACCAAGGAATAGCTTGCCAATGGGAAGAACTTCACCTTTTGCTAACTTCACAGCAATCACTAGTAACTCTGGTCTTATTTCCTTCTTGCCATAACCGTCATCAAAAATGTCTCTAGACAACCAGAGAGCCAAAAATGCTGCAACATGAAGATCAGCTGCGTTTACGTTTAGGTTCCGGCTCATCAGGAAACCATTGAGATATCCACCACCTATGAAAGCACCTTTCATCCTCTTTCCAGACAGAATCCTTCGACTTCGCGGTGGAGTCTTTCCGAGCGTAATCTCTAACTTAGCGGCAAGGTCTTCCCGCATCTTTCCTCACCTTGAGACAATCGGATATTAAGATTCCCGATTCTGGAAGATTCAAAGAAGAGAGCCACACTCTCCAAAGAGAAAGTTATTTCACCCCATCTACATATGATCGTGTGGGTGTCCGAACACCATCTGGAGATGAAAGCAACCAAGCCGGGATATCCTTCCTAACTGGAGATTTATGAAGCTCGACAAAGCATCAATAATTTGCGCTCGAGTCAAGTTGGTATTTATGTTCTCCTACTCACCATGAACTCAACCCATCTATCAAAAAGAACGCAATGGGCTTTGACACATCCTGAAATCAATGTTGGAAGAAGAGTATACCCCTTTATGAAGACAGAACCGTATGGTGTTCTCTGGGCGAACCGAACGTGTTTTCTTTTCATCTTCACCACCGGTTAACAAAATTGGCACGAAACCTGGGTGATTCTTCCGAGCAGGGGCGAGGGGTCTAGCAAAGAATTCATCATCCGTGTTTGGTTTGGAACTATGAACATCCTTCGATGAGGCGAAATTTTGTTCAGGTAACATCTTGTCGGATTTCTTCATAACAGTTTAGTAACGAGATATCTGCACACGAAGAAAGACGAAATTATCTCCCCGACGCATAATCGCACCCAACAAAAAAAAAGGGGGAGAGGATGTATTCTCTACGGGTTCAAAACTGCACACGCAGTATTTTCTTCAGGGTTCAAAATTATACGCAGTATTTTATACGGGCTCAAGTGCGTCTGCAGTATCCTTCTTCGGGTTCAAAATTATATATGGAGCATTTTTCTACGGGTTCAAAACTGCACGTGCAGTATTTCCTTCAGGACCGAAATTCATATATGCAATATTTCCTACGGGTTCGAAGTCATATGAAGCACATATACGGTATTCTTCTTCGGGATTCATATATAGTATTCTCTACGGGTTCAAAAGCGCACACACGCAGATATTTTTCTTCTGTGGTTCAAAATTATATATGCAATGTTTTATACGGGCTCAAGTGCGTCTGCAGTATCCTTCTTCGGGTTCAAAGTTATATATGGCGCACTTTCCTATGGGTTAGAATAATATATGCAGTATTTCTCTTGGGTGCATATATACAATATTTTCTACAAGAAGCACGCCAAGAAATTATATGCGCAATATCATTGTAAGGATTATAAAGAAAAATGCCAACTCTTAGGGTTTGCACCTACATGAAAAGGGAAACAAGGGAAGTACTGGAAGACATACCTGGAAGCTGGTTTTTCTTTGTAACTCTGCCGCTAGTAGGAAAGGATGAAAGGAATAAGGTGCAAGATGAGAGAAAGGGGTTTTTATATATAAGGGCGTGAAGATTCTGAAATAGGGAAGGATTTCCCTTTACCAAATATCGTGCGAGCTCACAAGGACGCCCAACTTCCCAAATGCCGCCCAAGTTGCACCGGTCCC
This sequence comes from Papaver armeniacum, assembly GCA_023531295.1. NCBI lineage: Eukaryota > Viridiplantae > Streptophyta > Magnoliopsida > Ranunculales > Papaveraceae > Papaver > Papaver armeniacum. The sequence goes on from JAJJWW010003396.1 coordinate 276,697, forward strand.
ACCAATTGCGCCCAACTTCCCAATGCCGCCCAAGTTGCACCGGTCCCACCAATTGCGCCAACTTCCCAAAGACCGCCCAAGTCGCGCCAGCAAGCACGTTCAGCTTCCCCACCTTGCGCCGGTCCCACCAGCGAGCACGCTCAGTTTCCCAACTCGCAACAACTTCTCAATGCCGCCCAGCTTCCTGTCTCTCACGACGACGCTAACTTCCCAATTGTGCCAGCCTTTCCCGATTTGCGCAAAACATCCAGAGGCAAGGATTCCAAATCCTATTTATAAAAAGGTCAGACGAGCCTCCTCGATTCTCTTTACAAGTTTGTTGTTGATAGTTTGTCACCATCTTATGCTTACCTCGCAACAAAGCTCCTGTTCCGAGCTAAGCAGGGGACTTAATGTTGATGGTGGTTTTTAAACGAAGGGTAAAGTCGTAAAACCCCAAATAACCTAATGTCACCAGTGACACATTTATTAGGACATTTAATGCATGTAGTCAGTAATTAATAGGGGGTATTTTTTCAAATTAGGGTTACAACGAACGAAACCCTAACTCACCTCCGTGCCGATGGCAAATCATGCCAGCCACACCTAGCCCAAGCTAGCCGCGCCATGCCAAATGCACTCTGCCTTGGCCCTAGCTACACTAATCACACCAAATGCGCCAAAGCATGCCAACCATGCTAGCCGCACCTCCGTGCCGATGGCAAATCATGCCAGCCACAACTAGCCCAAGCTAGCCGCGCCATGCCAAATGCACTCTGCCTTGGCCCTAGCTACGCTAATCACACCAAATGCGCCAAAGCATGCCAACCATGCTAGCCGCACCTCCGTGCCGATGGCAAATCATGCCACCACACCTAGCCCAAGCTAGCCACACCTCTATGCCAATGGTAAAGCATGCCGACCATACCAAACGCGCCAGAAGCATGCCAACCATGCTAGCCGCACCTCCGTGCCGATGGCAAATCATGCCGCCCACACCTAGCCCAAGCTAGCCACACCTCTATGCCAATGGCAAAGCATGCCAGCCATACCAAACGCGCCGAAGCATGCCAACCTAGCCGCACCTACGTGCCGATGGCAAATCATGCCAGCCACACCTAGCCCAAGCTAGCCGCACCTCTATGCCAATGGAAAATCATGCCAGCCACACCAAACGCGCCAAAGCATGCCAACCATGCTAGCCGCACCTCCGTGCCAATGGCAAATCATGCCAGCCATACTTAGCCCGAGCTAGCCGTGCCATGCCAAATGCACTCTGATGAGTGCCAAATATTGCATATTTATACACCTTTTTATTGGCATTTTACTCATCTTTTGTGCTCAGAAATCAAATATTATCCCAAATTTTGTGTTTTCCTTGTTTTCAAGAATAAATATTTGTATTAATTAATTTTGTGTTTTTAGGTAATAAATAAAGTTCAGAGAAATTGAGGAGCCGAAAGAGCGAAGAATTGGAGACAAGCGTCTATGGAACAGAAAGAAAGCCAAAGCCGCGCGCGCACGGTTGCAACCCAACAAGTAGCAACTCATCTACAAGACATGGGCTTGAGCTAGACCCGACCCGTGACCCGGATCCGAACCCGCTCATCCCGAGCCGTTGAGATCTCGCCCGAGATGCATCCTACGGTCGCTCCTTCGCTCACATCTATTTCTCGATGCTCCGCTCAACACCAAATCAACCCAATACTTCCTCAACCGTTCAGATCTTCTCCAGCTAAATCCAATGCTCGCTCCGCCTTCCTCATCAAACTTCGATGCCCCCGCCTCACAACGAAACCTCCTACACCTATACCCCCACTCGAGCCAATCCATTTCCTCTTCCTTCTTCTCTTTCTTCTCCCATACCTCTGCAGAACCCATCCCTTCTCCTTCACCTCCCTTACCTGTTGCAGAGATCGCCGCCACCACCACTCCTTCTTCGTCGCAATCACTAGCTCCTTCTCGCCACTCTCTCTCTCAATTATCTCTTTCATAGCTTCTCATCAACCTAGAATCTAGGTTAGAGATAATTAGGGTTAGGGTTTCACCAAACCCCCATGCATGGTCGATTCAGAGTCAGGGACGCGTCAAGGCAGAGAGAGCAGGTTTGGGTCAGTATAGTTGTTAGTTACAAATGTTTTGTGAGTTATAAATTCATGTTTTGGATGTAAGAGAAAGGGGTCTATTTTTAGGGTTCATAGTTAGTTTACAATTTCAATTTTAATTCTGTTTTGATGTTTAACATGTTCTAAATTATCTTGCTAGGATTAAAAATGAAACCCTAAATCTATGTTCTGTGGTTCAACTTCATTTGAATTGTTCTTGGCATGTTTTAAGTTATAAGATAAGCTCAATTTTAACACCTCATTGCTCTGCTCTCACAATGAATGCCTTGTATCCATTGTAGTTAGGATAACATTGTTTTGAGTGTGATTCAGCTCTTGTTTTAATTATCATTGCTAACTCTTTGACTAGTTGTGCTTAGATAGACAACTAGTGCTCTGTAGTAGTATTTTTAGCTGATTAATTGAGTTATCCCATGGTGAAACCTCCTAGATAAGTGATAGAGTTGACATACTATCCTTACCTGCCATAGGAACAAGAATATTCAAATTAGTTGAATTACATAACTTGAAATAGTGGTGGATTTGCTAATCCTAGTGCCTGCAACCTCATTACTTTTACATCATTTTGTTTTTAGTCTTGTAAACCTTCAAACTCAGTCGTATCGACACCAAGTTCAGTCCATTATTGTGTTACACTTACTAGAAATCAGTTAAGAGAGCCTTTAGATCAATTTACACACTCTAGTTCTCTGTGGTTCGACCTGTGCTTGCCACTGCCTCCAAAGGCACTGTGCACTTGCAGATTAAGACGTAGGAAATACACTTTTAAGCTCCTACCAAGTTTTTGGCGCCATTTGGGGAATTGGTAGTGTGCCATTGACTATAGTGTTTGCTTTATCGATTTTCGGTTCATCCATTGTATATATATGCTTTACAATCTTTGCTCTTTTGCACTGATTTGTGTTATCTTAGCTTAAACTTTCGATTTTTCCTGTTAACTTAGCTTAGTCATTCTATTTTATACTCTGCATTGTAATCTCTTTTAAGTATCTTGTCATTATAATTTCTAGATAGGTAGTCCATCTGTTAATCTCTCTTAGTCTTGCATAAGCTACATGTTAGTATAACTTAACTCAACTCTGTTCATATATGCATCATTAGCATAAGTTAAGCTCTTTCCATCATCTCCAACACTACCCTGTAAAGTAACTAGTGGAACTGGTATCATCTCAAGCTTGTAGTCCTCTCTGCATCACTCGTTAGATATTTCACCCCCTGTAGTTTGGTCCATTTGTACAGGACAACCAAGTACAGTGGTTATCTTCACACTTTGCAAGTCTTGCTCTTCTCCTTTGATCTGTGCAACATTGAGATCGAGATTTTTCTCTTGAGTAACGAGGTACTGTGGGCGGTGGAGAAAAACCAAGGAGCGAGAACCATTGGTGGATTTGCCTAAACCCGTGTGTATCTTTTGGTGGTATCATCTTCTACCCTGGCTTACATGAATGTTGACATAGCATGCTGAATGAATGAATGTATGTGAACCATAAATGAATGAATGAATGAATACATGATAACTTGAGCCTTGCTAGCCCCTGAAGCTGCAAGTTTTGAGTCACAACTTGGAAAGCCAAGTTGGCTGTAGCTGCAAACCTGTATTACCTTGGCTGTAGCTCTGTGATCATATTTCCATAACCCTTGTGTTCTACTCCAACCCCCGAGCTCGAGTTTGACATCAACTCGGACTTTTGGTATACGAGTGAGTTGATGCCACAAGCTCAACTGACAGTTGACAACTTTGATGAGTGCCAAATATTGCATATTTATACACCTTTTTATTGGCATTTTACTCATCTTTTGTGCTCAAGAATCAGATATTATCCCAGATTCCGTATTTTCTTTGTTTTCAAGAATAAATATTTGTACTAATTAACTTTGTGTTTTTAGGTAATAAATAAAGCTCGGAGAAACTGAGGAGCCCAAAGAGCGAAGAAGTGGAGTCGAGCATCTATAGAAGCGAAAGCCAAAGCCGCGCGCAACGGTTGCAACCCAACAAGTAGCAACTCATCTACAAGACATGGGCTTGAGCTAGACCAGGCCAGCGACCGGATCCGAGCCCGTCCACTCCCAGCCGTTGAGATTTCACTCATTCGCATCCTACGCTCGCTGCTTCCACACGCATCGAAGGTTTGCTGCTCCGCTCAACACGAGATCACGCCAAAACCGCTTTATCACCCTTGGCCGTTCGGATCTCCATCGGCTCCATCCTACGCTCACTGAGGCCTTCCCATCATCCTTGTCCACTGCTTCATATCGAAGCACCCTATACCTATACCACTCGAGTGACCCTCATTTCTCCCTCACCTTTCTCTTTCTTCACCTGCTACCTCCATCAGAGAAAACCTTATCGCCCTCACCTCCACCTCCTTCTTCCATGCCTTTTCTGAGTCATCACCACTCCATCCCCTAGCTACTCTATCACCAACAACCCCTCTAGCTTCTTATCCGCCACCCTTGCTTCATTTCTCTCTTATATAGCTTCTTTTTTTACCTAGAAGCTAGGTTTGAGATGAGTGAAGCTAGGGTTTTCATCAACCACCCCTTGCATGCTCGATTCAGGTCAGAGACGCGTCATGGGAGCGAGTAGCGAGGTTTGGGTACTCGTGTAAAGGTTTATTGAGTGTTTGTTTCATATAAAAAGAGATTTGAGAGGAAAGAGAGGGTCAGTCAGTTTTAGTTTTGAATTTAGGGTTCATGTTTAGTTTGCTTTTGAATTTTAATCTCTGTTTTAACATGTTTATTATGAGCTAAATTCTGTTTTGCTAGGATTCACATGAAACCCTAGCTCTGTTATGTGGTTCAACTTATTGTGAATTGTTCTTGGCTTGTTTTAATTGAATAGAAAGTCTCATTGTTAACATCTCAATGCTCTGCTCTCACTATGAATGTCATGCATTCATTGTAGTTAGGACTACTTTGTGTTGAGTATGTTCAACTCACATTTTGAATGCTAATGCTATCTCTTAGATTATTTGTTCTTCATTAGACACTTAATGCTCTGAGTAGTACCCTGAGTTGATACTTGAACTTTCAAATGGTGAAACCCCCTTAGGTATATGATGGAATTGACACACTATCCTACCTGCCTTAGGAACAAGAGAATTCACTTTAGTTGACTTGCATAACTTGAAATAGTGGTGGATTGGCAATCCTAGTACCCTTCTTAATCATCTTTTATAGTTCATTTTGTCTCACTGTCACCACCTTCATCTTAGTCTTAAAGACTTTAAACAATAACTTGTATCTCTGTCACTTACATCACCTGGAAACACTTGAGAAAGCTTAGAACAGCCTAGCACACACAAGTTCCCTGTGGAAAGACCTGTGCTTGCCACTGCCTTCATTGGCTCTGTGCACTTGCAGAATTAGAACATAGGAAAAGCATCTTTCTTTTGCTACCAAGTTTTTGGCGCCGTTGCCGGGGAACTGGTAGCGTGCTACTTGTTCATTAAAGCTTAATTTCATTGTTTTCAACCACCTTACTGTACATATCATTGCTATCATTGCTATCATTGTTCTCCAACTTTGCTATAATTTGCAACTCGGGCATAGCTCCAGCTCTGCCATAGTTTTCTTGCTTGTTGCTTTGAAGAGTTGGGAGGCCGAATCATTTTTTGAGATCACAGTACGAGTGGAGCATTTGGAGCAAAACCAGCTGTGGAGTGCCTACAACCCAGTATTGCTCGGTGGTATTGATTTCTTAACCCTACTTCTACTCTGTCATGTATGCATGAACTAGTGCTAGGCCTTACATCGTGAGCTTGTTGAGCTTGTAAGCGGACTGCGCATCCCATGCGCCACTCTGCAAGCCCCGGTATGTGAGCTTGCCGATCTGTAAGCATCTCTTTAATAGACCAAGGTTGAGATCAACCCTGAGCTGGCTTGAACCACCTTTCCTTGTAAGCCTGTTTTGCTTGACCCAGTGCTAACCCTGTGAAGCCTTGCCTTGTGTGTGCTAGAAAGCCCTGAGCTCAGAGTTTGACATCAACTCAGACTTTTGCTATCTGAGTGAGTTGATGCAACAAACTCAGGTGAGCCAGCTACCCCTTGGAAAACCAAGTGTGGACAGACCATGACACCCTGAAGTTGTGAGCATTGGAGTCATATAACCCCTGTATTGATCCCCAGAGCATGCTGTGAAGTTTTTATATTCTGCTAAGACCTGCACCCTTGTGAATTTGATCCCTCACAACTGAGGTCAACTGACCCAGTTGACATAAACTGTTAGCTTCATTTTTTTGCAATGTTTGTGTGATCTTGTGACAAGAGCTTGAGTTGTTGAGTAGTAGTTTTATGATTAGCAGTTAGGTTGTTTTTCAAAACAACACAACCACTGCACAATCTTTGCACCTTTGAGTGGGCACATCCAATAACACATGCACAATTCACAAAATTCTTTGTCTTTCTTTGTGCCACTCTCCATTCTTTGATTACTGATCAGTGTGTCTTGATCTCAGGCTGTGTTCCTCCCTGCTCCATCTGATTTGTGCAAGACCAACAAGCTGTGACCACCTAACCAGTGCTGTGTCTAGCCAGTGCCTGAGTTGCCAAACTCTGCACAAACTAAGCCTTGCACCAAACTGGGCTGCCTAAGCTAAAACCCATTTTTGGGCTTGCATTCCACTAAACCCTCAGCCCAATCATCTGGGCTGTGCATCCTGCCAAAAACAAAAAAAACCAACAACTGGGCTCACTTCAATTCTGGGCTGTGCATCATCAACCCACTTCTGGGCTTGCACAGAACCAAGCCCAACACCACAAAATCTGGGCTGTACCTTTCTAAACCCAACTGGGCCGAACCCTTAACAATTTGAGCCCAATCATCCAGGCTGTGCAAACAATCAAACCCACACCTTTTGAAATTTGGATCCAACCTATTCTGCTTGGGCCTTACAATACCAATAACCAATCTCTTGGGCTTGTGTTTTATTCTATTGGGTCATTTTGAGTCTTTGCTTTTTTGTGTTAAACTTGTTGGTGTGTTAACATGCTAGATGCGTGCTAGGCTATGATTGTGTCTTTTAGAGACCAAACAAATCGATTAGTGAGAATCCTTGGGACGAAATCGTTAGCATACCCGGTTCTTCAACGAAAGCCCAATTCCATCGAGAGAGCCCATCGAATCGAAACCATGGGTGAGGAACTCAACCAACCCGTAGTCTCAAGGACTACATGTACCCAACTAGGGCAAGCCAGCCCTCTTGCATCGTTTCGCCGGTGATGCTTGTCAATTTGAGCGAAAGCAAGCATCATTAATATGCTACCGTGTTTAGAGGGTCAATCTTGAGAACCCCTACCATCACGTGAGGGACTTTGAGGATATTTGTGGGACTCTGCGTTTTAACCAAATGACGAGATGAGTCCCTCAAATTGAGATTGTTTCCTTTTTTTCTACGAAAGACAAAGCCAAGTCTTGGCTACATGCTCTACAACCACAATCCATTAGAACTGGGATGAACTCACAAAGGAGTTTTTCAAAAGTTTTTCCCAAACCATAAGGCTGCAAGGCAATTCGCCAAAGTCTAAATGGTTTTGTGCAATTAGAAGACGAAACTCTAGCAAAGTACTTGGAGAGATTCAATGAATTATTACTCAATGTCCCCATCATGGTTTTGAAAAATGGAGACTCGTGCAAATATTGTATGAGGGTCTAGATGTTAGAACCAGAACCACGGTCGAGTCAATGTGCAATGGTGCATTTGTTGACAAGAGTGCCGATGACGCTTGGGCTTTTCTAATCGAAGTCGCTGAAAAGACTCAATCATGGGAGTCCATCAGAGAACCGAAACGGACTACCCTGTACAAAATGTTCATAGAATCGAGTCGACTTTGAGGGAAATGCAAAAATGGCATCTTTGGCCGGAGAATAGAAGTGCTTGAGTTGGAAAAGAATGTAAAATCTAATGCCCCTACTCTCCGTGACCAAATTGATAAGGCCACTTGTGCCGCATGCCATAGTTCGACCACTTAGTGGACGGTTGTCAGGTTATATGCATTTCAAGAGTCCAAGTCCGAGCAAGCCAATGCATTGTACCGGAGACAAGAGAACAACCCTTATTCTCAAACCTACAACCCGGGGTGGAGGAATCACCCTAACTTCTCATGGTCCAAGGGACTGTACAAGGGGACCAACAAGTAACAACCAAGGATACTCATATCCTAGAAACCCCCAAGTACAACCACCCCTCGGTACCAGGTAGAGAAAAAGCCTAGCTTTGAGGATTTTGTGTCGTCATGTTAACCCAAAATTTTCCAGGACTTGAGACAATCTTTCGACCAACTGCAGAAAACCACCGACCAACGTTTCACAAGTCTAGAACTTAAAATGGGTCAAATCGTGATGCATTGAATGAGAGAGAAAAAGGCAAGTTCCTAGTCAACCCCAACAAAAACCAAAGAATGTGTTTCAAGCAGGCTCCTCTACCTGCAATGAAACTTCACATAGTCAGGCGAATGCCATCACCACTCTCCGTAGTGGTAGGATTGTTGAGAACAATGTAGGTGTACCACCATCAAGCGAGTCTACATCGGACTCCCCAGTACACACAACACCGCAGAAAACATCTATGTAGAGAAAGAATCGAGCCCATTGATAAGACCAAGAGTCCTACTAATATAGATGTTCTGTGCCAAGTCATGTTCTGTTGCTCCATTTCCACAACGGTTGGTGCAACAAAAGGAGTACCCAATACAACGAGATGTTGGAATTGTTCAAAAGAGTTAACATAAACATTCCATTTCTCGAAGCAATCGGGCAAATACCTGCCTATGCTAAGTTTTTGAAGGACCTATGTGCACACAAAAGCGAAAGCTTCATGTGCATAAGCGTGCCTTTCTCACCGAGCAAGTAAGTTCAATTATTCAAAACAAAACCCCACCTAAGTTTAAAGACCCAGGTAGCCCGAGCTATCTCTTGTACTATAGGTGAGCATACAATCGGAAAAGCTTTATTGGACTTAGGAGCTAGTGTGAACCCTAACGCCATATTACGTGTATGTGCGGTTAGGTCTTGGGAATTGCAACCCACTCTGTCACGCTACAATTAGCGGACAGATCGTGAGAGTCCCTCGGGAATCGTTGAAGATGTGCTAATCAAGGTTGATAAATTTTATTTCCCTGTGGACTTCATTGTGTTAGATACACAACTTTGTGCAAAATCCGGAAAATCATATTCCCGTTATCTTAGGACGTCCCTTCTTGGCAACGTCAAACGCTATCATAAATTGTCGTAGCGGGATATTGAATTTGTCTTTTGGCAACATATTGTAGTAGAAATGAATGTCTTTCGTGTGAACCAACAACCCATAGAGTGTGATGATGATGAATTGCACGAGGTTAACATGATTGAGAGTCGATTCAAGACTCATTGCCCGACATTTTGTCGGTGGACCCTGTGCAAGCATGTTTAGACAATTTTGACTTAGATCTCTTGATTCACGAGTACATTAGTGAGGTTCACTCTTTGCTTGAGTCTGTGCCACCCATGGATATTGCCAAATGGCGAGAATGCGGTGGAAACTCTTCCACTCTCGATACCACATACGCCTCACCTCTTGACACACCACCTAAGCTTGATTTGAAACCTTTACCCGATACCTTGAAGTATGCATTCTTAGGTCCTTCGAGACTTTACTGTGATTATTGCATCATGTTTAGACACGGAGCAGGGAAAGTCAACTTTTAGAAGTACTTAAAGAGCATAAAGGAGCCTTAGGTTGGACCATCTCCGATCTTAAGGGTATAAGTCCCACAATTTGCATGCACCACATAAACCTTGAGGAGAACACCAAACCATCTAGGGAAATGCAAGGAGACTTAACCCCAACATGAGAGATGTTGTCAAGGGTGAGTCGAAAGCGCTTGACGCGGGTATCATCTACCCGGTCCACGATAGCCAGTGGGTCGAGTCCTATTCGGGTAGTACCCAAGAAGTCGGCATTCTTGTAGTTCAAAACGAGATGAATGAGCTCATTCCCACCGTGTGACCCTTTGGGTGGCGAGTATGTATTGATTATAGAAAAGCTGAACACGGTAACCAAGAAGGACCATTTTCCCCTTCCCTTCATTGACCAAATCTTTGGAAAGGTTAGCCAAACATAAGTACTACTGCTTCTTAGATGGCTATTGGCTACAACCAAATTCACATTGCATAGAAGACCAACAAAAGACCACATTTACATGTCCTTATGGAACATTTGCTTATCGTCGTATGCCTTTTTGGGCTGTGCAATGCACCCGCTACTTTTCAACGTTGCATGATGAGCATTTTCCGACATGGTAGATAAATTCCTTGAGATTTTTATGGATGATTTTTCGTGTGTTTGGATCTTCATTTGATGAGTGTTTGCATCACCTCACATGTGTGCTAGTTAGGTGTAAGGAGAAGAGTTTGGTCTTGAATTGGGAAAAATGCCATTTTATGGTTAATTCGAGGCATTGTTCTAGGGCATATCATCTCGGAAAAAGGCATAGAAGTAGACAAAGCCAAGGTAGATCTCATTCAACAATTGCCTCAACCTCGTTACGTGAGGGACATTAGATCATTTCTAGGCCATGCGGGTTTTTTTGCAGATTCATCAAAGACTTTAGTAAAATTTCACGACCTTTATGCAATCTTCTTGCAAAAGATGTTGCATTTGTCTTTGATGATTCTTGTAAGGAATCATGGGAGTTCTTGAAGGCTCTCCTTACATCTGCCTTTATAGTCGGACCCCCGATTGGTCATTACCATTTGAGATTATGTGTGATGCGTCGACTATCTTTGTAGAGCTGTTTTAGGCCAAAGAGTAGACAAACTTCCATACGTGATCTACTATGCTAGTAAAACCCTTAATGATGCTCAATTGAATTATTCCACTCGAGAAGGAGTTACTAGCTGTTGTGTTTGCATTAGACAAGTTTAGATCTTATTTGATAGGGTCTAAGGTCATCATTTATTCGATCATCTTTGCATTGAGATATCTTCTTTCTAAGAAAGATGCTAAGGCTCGTCTAATTCGATGGGTACTCTTGCTACAAGAGTTCAACCTCGAAATTCGAGATAAGAAAGGGTCGAGAGAATGTTGTTGCCGATCACTTGTCTAGGTTGAATGTTGAATCTTCGATGAGTGCACGTGTTGATTAGGGAATCATTCCACGATGAGCAATTGATGCTTGTGGCTGAAATGCCTTGGTTTCTTTGATATTGTGAACTACCTTGCTACGGGTAGAATGCCCTTGCATTGGTCGAAACAAGACCGTGCTAAGTTCTTGGCTGAAGTTAAACATTTCCTTTGGGATGACCCATATTTGTTTAAGTCTTTGCCAAGACCAAATCATTAGGAGATGTGTCCCCAATTCTGAACAAAGGGACGTCATCTCTTTCTGTCATGACCATGCATGTGGAGGCCACTTTAGTGCCAAGAAAAACTGCTGCAAAGATCTTGCAAAGCGGTTTCTATTGGCCAACACACTTGTTTAAGGATTGCCATGCATTACTGTGTTGCTTGTGACCGATGCGAGAAACTAGGAAGTATATCTAGGAGAAACATGATGCCCTTACAACCCATATTGATTGTTGAAGCTTGTTTGATGTTTGGGGCATTGATTTCATGGGTCCATTCCAGAGATTCGAAGGTAAGTTATACATCCTTGTAGTTGTCGATTATGTCTCCAAGTGGGTAGAGGCAATTGCAACCAAAACCAACGACCATAAAGTTGTTCTTTCTTTTCTTAAGGAGAACATTTTCTCCGTTTTGGAACCCAGAGAGCAATAATCAGTGATGGAGGTAGTCATTTCTGCAATAGACCCTTTGAATCACTAGTGCGCAAGTATGGAATCACTCATAAGGTCGCAACACCTTACCATCCTCAAACCAGTGGCCAAGTGGAAGTGTCCAATAGGGAAATTAAGCATATTCTTGAGAAGACCGTCAATCCTTCTAGGAAAGATTGGTCTTTGCGTTTAAATGATGCTTTATGGGCCTATAGGACTGCATACAAGACTCCCATTGGGATGTCTCCTTACAGACTTGTGTACGGAAAAGCATGTCATCTACCTGTTGAGTTAGAACACCGTGCATTTTGGGCTGTGAAAAAGCTGAATTTTGATCTTGATAAAGCTGGTACCCGTAGAAAACTTCAACTCAATGAGTTAGAAGAATTGAGAAATGATGCATATGATAGTGCAAAAACGTACAAACATAGAATGAAGGTGTTTCACGATAAGCGCATTCTGCGCAAGTCTTTCACCCCAGGTCAAAAAGTTTTATTGTACAACACTAGATTGCACTTGTTTCCAGGGAAGCTACGTTCTCGATGGTCTGGACCATTCGTGGTACGTACCGTCTTTCCCCATGGAGCTGTAGAAGTTGAAAACCCAGCAAACAAGAACATTTTCAAAGTCAATGGTCAGAGATTGAAACCATTTCTGGAGCATCTTCCACTAGAAGTTGAGGCAGTTGACTTGGAAGACCCCATCTATGTGGACTGATCTAGTTCACTCGTGTACATACTTATGGACTAAACATCCATCATCTTTCCCTTTTCTTTTTCTTTTTGCATAATTTTGATGTGTGCTAACCAACCTTTTTGTCTTGCGCTCGTGATTGTTTGCTTTCAAAGCATTCATCTTTCTATGGTTTAGCAACACCCTTGTACATCCGGTAATCTCTTCCCTTTTCTTTATTTAACATAGTTCTCTCGGTATGTGACTTTTTAAATTCTTATTATCTGTTGACACATTGAGGACAATGTTTAATTTAGGTTTGGGGGTACATACATTTGCATGTAGAGTTTTTAGTCTTTCTTTTTTTAAAAAAAAAAAAAAACTCTTTGTAATTACTTGCATGAAAAACCTCCAACTTTTAGAGATTTTAGAGTCACTAGCATGCTTTTAGCTATGTTTACATAGAGTCGACCGAAATAACAAGAACTTGGAAATCTTGGAGAACGCAATCGGGTTCCTTAGTTGATTAGAGCGTTAAAGTCGGATTTAACCATACCGAGGAGGCGAATTAAGTCTTTGTTTAGATATTCGGTAGTAGAATTGTGATCAACCATAGTGGAGACTACCCATTTTACATCAAGCGAGGTACCCGACCTTCACTCTTTGTGACTTTCTAGAAAAGCTTTTTAGAGTGTGTGTCACCGTACGTCAATTAGGGTAGGAATGGTGAGCTACCCAACTTCGCACCACTTTCGGCACTACTTTTGATCTCTTGAGTGCTAATTCCGTCAATCATGAGGGTGACGTCTAAAGATGAAAACTCCTTCTAAATATCGATTTGCGGTTAACATCACTCTCTCTCTCAATCAGCAAGATCCATAGAAACACATCATCGTCGGCAAAGCGGAGCAACATCGAATATTTGAAGAAAAGTTGATATAGTCAAGGTTACGTGCAACAAAGAAAAGAAAAGAAAATAGGATGAGAATTAATGAAGTTTGTAAAATCAAGACAATACAAGTTATGGAAATTGTGTGATATAGTCCTTCATCCATGGAGTTAGTAGTTTTATTGTTTTTATTTTCAATTAATGTATATAGTAAGTTTAAGTTAAAAAAAAAAAAAAAAAAAAAAAATAAAAAAAAAAAAAAAAAAAAAAAAAAAAAAAAATTGTAGTTTATTTTCTTAGTTTTAATACCACCAAGGTAAAGAAGAAAATTCCAAGTAACAAGGAAATTGAGTAGAAAAGTTAAAAATTGTCAAGTTTTGTGAAGTTTAGAAGTTCGTCATCAACATTTGAAGACCAGAAGGCCAGAAGACAGAAGATTGAAGGCGTTTCTATGGTTCTTATGAGAGAGTGATATTAATTGCCGATCGGGTGAAAAGGTAGTGAGTACTCCCACCCTTGCTAATGGTTGATTTCCTTCCTTAGAGATCATCGGAAAAGATTCTTTTTGTCCACACTTTTGTGGAGTCTCAGATTTTATTTGGAAGGTTATCCTTCTTACCTACAACGTGTGCGGGATTTCTCTCTTTATTCCTGCCTGCACACATGAGAGACTAAAAAAGCGATCTTTTTGAGTGCAATTATCATAAAACCCTAATGGTGAGGCAGAAGTCGAGGCTTATGATCACAATCGAATCCGAATTCTTTCATATGGTATGGTTACTTCTCGCTCAGCACTTAAGGATGAGAATGCGTTCTTTAGTAGTTCTAACTTCTTGTTACTAGCATGCAGAAACTCTATATACTCATAGCTCCTTGGATGCTTGAGACTCTTTTACGCTCTGAAGTTGGAGAAGGTTTTGTGGGTACACCTCTTGTAAACCCTCACGAGACTACAACTCGTCCACTAGGGACACCTAGGGGTTTAAAGGCTTAGTGCATACGCTAAATGCATTCGAGAGACCAGCGGCGGTGGTATAGTTAGGATTTCTTATTTTTGTTTCACTTGAGGACAAGTAAAATTCGGGTTTGGGGTATTTGATGAGTGCCAAATATTGCATATTTATACACCTTTTATTGGCATTTTACTCATCTTTTGTGCTCAAGAATCGGATATTATCCCAGTTCGTATTTTCTTTGTTTTCAAGAATAAATATTTGTACTAATTAACTTTGTGTTTTTAGGTAATAAATAAAGCTCGGAGAAATCGAGAGCCCAAAGAGCGAAGAAGTGGAGTCGAGCATCTATGGAGCTGAAAGCCAAAGCCGCGCGCAACGGCAGTTGCAACCCAACAAGTAGCAACTCATCTACAAGACATGGGCTTGAGCTAGACCCGACCCGCGACCGGATCCGAGCCCGTCCACTCCCAGCCGTTGAGATTTCATCTCATTCGCATCCTACGCTCGTTTGCTTCCACACGCATCGAAGTTTGCTGCTCCGCTCAACACCGAGATCACGCCAAAACCGCCTATCACCCTTGGCCGTTCGGATCTCCATCAGCTCCATCCTACGCTCGGCTGAGGCCTTCCCATCATCCTTCCTTGTCCCTCGCTTCATATCAAGCACCCTATACCTATACCACTCGAGTGACCCTCATTTCTCCCTCACCTTTCTCTTTCTTCACCTGCTACCTCCATCAGAGAAAACCTTATCGCCCTCACCTCCACCTCCTTCTTCCATGCCTTTTACAGAGTCATCACCACTCCATCCCCTAGCTACTCTATCACCAACAACCCCTCTAGCTTCTTATCCGCCACCCTTGCTTCATTTCTCTCTTATATAGCTTCTTTTTTTTACCTAGAAGCTAGGTTTGAGATGAGTGAAGCTAGGGTTTTCATCAACCACCCCTTGCATGCTCGATTCGGGTCAGAGACGCGTCATGGGAGCGAGTAGCAGGTTTGGGTACTCGTGTAAAGGTTTATTGAGTGTTTGTTTCATATAAAAGAGAGATTTGAGAGGAAAGAGAGGGGTCAGTCAGTTTTAGTTTTGAATTTAGGGTTCATGTTTAGTTTGCTTTTGAATTTTAATCTCTGTTTTAACATGTTTATTATGAGCTAAATTCTGTTTTGCTAGGATTCACATGAAACCCTAGCTCCGTTATGTGGTTCAACTTATTGTGAATTGTTCTTGGCTTGTTTTAATTGAATAGAAAGTCTCATTGTTAACATCTCAATGCTCTGCTCTCACTTTATGAATGTCATGCATTCATTGTAGTTAGGACTACTTTGTGTTGAGTATGTTCAACTCACATTTTGAATGCTAATGCTATCTCTTAGATTATTTGTTCTTCATTAGACACTTAATGCTCTGAGTAGTACCCTGAGTTGATACTTGAACTTTCAAATGGTGAAACCCCCTTAGGTATATGATGGAATTGACACACTATCCTTTGCCTTAGGAACAAGAGAATTCACTTTAGTTGACTTGCATAACTTGAAATAGTGGTGGATTGGCAATCCTAGTACCCTTCTTAATCATCTTTTATAGTTCATTTTGTCTTTTGTCACCACCTTCATCTTAGTCTTAAAGACTTTAAACAATAACTTGTATCTTGTCACTTACATCACCCTGGAAACACTTGAGAAAGCTTAGAGCAGCCTAGCACACACAAGTTCCTGTGGAAAGACACTGTGCTTGCCACTGCCTTCATTGGCTCTGTGCACTTGCAGAATTAGAACATAGGAAAAGCATCTTTCTTTTGCTACCACAACCTCATTTTTGCACCTAAGCATGCCCCTCTTTGAAACATAATTGAATGATAGCCTAGCTTCCTTGCTAAGTAGTGCTTACACAGAAGTCTTTGGTGTGCTCTGTACCTTGCCTGACATTGCCCTGCTCCCTTGCTAGCCCCCTGAAGCTGCAAGTTTGAGCTTAGCTGGCTAAAAACCAAGTTGAGATCAACTGAGATAGTTGATGCCTCAGGCCATGAACCTTTGTGTATGTTTAACCTTGTACTAAGCCTGCAATTTCTGTGAATACACCTGCGCATGTTGAAAAGCTAGCCTAATTCATGTGCTGATTAACTTGTGCATCTTTGTGAAGTATTTATAACTCGCTAGTATTTGCATTCCGTGTGCTTGATCTCCAACAACTGAGGTCAACTGACCCAGTTGATATCATCTGTGTTAGCTTCATTTTATGCAATGTGTGTGTGAGCTTCTGATGATTGAATGAATGTTTAAGTAGCAGAGTTTGAGTTGCATTAGCACTTAGATTGTTTTTCAAACAACACTACCTAGCACATGCTTCACCATTGAGTGAGCACAACCTTTCCCCTGTGCACTTCACACAGGTTTTACTCACATCTTGTATTGTGCTCATCTGCCAATTTCTGTCAAGCATAGCCAGTGCTGTGTCAATTTGTGTGAATTTGTGTTTGCTGTTTTGCTCTGTGTATAAGCTAGAGTTGCACTCAAACCTGTGTGGTGCTCATTTGCAACCTGTGTCTTACCAGGCTGTGCACACAGCCAGTGCTTGAGCTTGCCAATCTCTGCACCAAGTGAACCCTGTGCCAAATAGCTGGGCTGAAACAAACCCTTGACAGCTAAGCCCACTTAGCTGAAATACACCTATTCAGCTGGGCTCAACCTAATTTGGGCTGTGCATCTTCACCCAATCTGGGCCATGCAACAAAACTGAGCCCACATCATTTGGGCTGAAATACACCTATTCAGCTGGGCTCAACCTAATCTGGGATGTGCATCTTCACCCAATCTGGGCCATGCAACAAAACTGAGCCCACATCATTTGGGCTGAAATACACCTATTCAGCTGGGCTTCATAACTTCAAAAAGCCATCTTTTGGGCTTGAGTCTTGTTTTAGTGGGTCACTTTTTTGAGTTTTTGCTTATCCGTGTTGATCTTGCTTGTATGTTAACATGCTAGATGCGCTAGCTAGGCTATGATTGTGTCTTTTAGAGACCAAACAAATCGACTAGTTAGAATCCGCCGGACGAAATCGTAAGCATACCCGGTTCTTCAACGAAAGCCCAAGTCCAGACCTATCTCGAAAGTAAATCATGGGTGATGAACCAAACCCACCCCGTAGTCTCAAGGACTACATGTACCCAACTAGGGCAAGCCAGCCCTCTTGCATCATTCTGCCAGCCGATGCTTGTCAGTTTGAACTGAAAGCAAGCACCATTCACATGCTACCGTGTTTAGAGGGGTCGATGCTGAGAACCCCTACCATCACGTGAGAGATTTTGAGGATATTTGTGGGACTGCGTTTTAACCAAATGATGAGGAGTCCTCAAATTGAGATTGTTTCCTTTTTCTCGAAAGACAAAGCCAAGTCTTGGTCGCATGCCCTACAACCACAGTCCATTAGAACCTCGGGATGACCTCACAAAAGAGTTTTTCAAAAGTTTTTCCCAAACCATAAGAGGCGACAATTCGCCAAAGTCTAAATGGTTTTGTGCAACTAGAAGATTAGAAACTCTAGCAAAATACTTGGAGAGATTCAATGAATTATTACTCCAATGTCCCCACCATGGTTTTGAAAAATGGAGACTCGTCCAAATCTTGTATGAGGGTCTAGATGTTAGAACCCGTACCACAGTCGAGTCAATGTGCAATGGTGCATTTATTGACAAGAGTGCTGATGACGCTTGACTTTCTTAATCGAAGTCGAAAAGACTCAACGGTGGGAGTCCATCCGTGAACCGAGAAGGACTACCCCCGCACAAAATGTTCATAGAATCGTGTCGACTTCGAGGGAAATGCAAAAATGGCATCTTTGGCCAGGAGAATAGAAGTGCTTGAGTTGGAAAAGAATGTAAAATCTAATGCCCCTACTCTAGTGACCAAATTGATATGGCCACTTGTGCCGCATGCCATAGTTCCGCCCACTTAGTGGACAGTCAGACAGAACTTGCACGTATTTCAAGAGTCCAAAACCGAGCAAGCCAATGCATTGTACCATAGGCAAGAGAACAACCCGTATTCTCAAACCTACAACCCAGGGTGGAGGAATCACCCTAACTTCTCATGGTCCAAGGGGCCAGTACAAGGGGGACCAACAAATAATAACCAAGGATACTCATATCCTAGAAACCCCCAAGTACAACCACCCACTCGGACCTTCAGAGAAAAAGACTAGCTTTGAAGGCGTGTCTGGTCGTTAACCCAAAATCTTACGAGAACTTAGGAAAACCACCGACCAACGTTTCACAAGTCTAGAACTTAAAATGGGTCAAATCTGTGATGCATTGAATGAGAGAGAGAAAGGCAAATTTCCTAGTCAACCCCAACAAAATCCAAAGAATGTGTTTCGAGCGTGCCCTCTACCCGCAATGAACCTTCACACGGTCGGGCGAATGCCATCACCACTCTCCGAAGTGGTAGAGTTGTTGAGAACCATGTAGGTGTACCATAGTCAAGCGAGTCTACATCGGACTCACCGGTACACACAACACCGCAGAAAACATCTGCGTGAGAGAAAGAATCGAACCTATTGATAAAACCAAGAGTCCTACCAATATAGATGTTTCTCCGCTTAAAGTCATGTACTGTTGCTCCATTCCCACAGCGGTTGGTGCAACGAAGGGGGTAACAATACAACGAGATTTTGGAAATGTTCAAGAGAGTGAACATAAACATTCCATTTCTCGAAGCAATTAGACAAATACCCACCTATGCTAAGTTTTTGAAGGACTTGTGCACACAAAAGCGTAAGCTTCATGTGCATAAGCGTGCCTTCCTCTTTGAGCAAGTGAGCTCCATAATCCAAAACAAGATTCCAACTAAGTTTAGAGACCCGGGTAGTCCAACGATTACATGCAACATAGGCGACCATACGGTCGAAAAGGCGTTACTAGACTTAGGAGCCGGTGTGAATCTATTGCCATACTCTGTGTATGTGCAATTGGGCCTCGGGATCCAAGCCCACACACTGTTACGCTACTGGTTAGCGGACAGATCCGTGAGAATCCCCGTGGTATTATTGAAGATGTTTTAATCAAGGTTGATAAATTTTTCTTTCTGTAGACTTCATTGTCTTAGACACTCAACCCGTGCAAAACCCAAGTAATCACATTCCTGTGATCTTAGGACGTCCTTTCTCGGGCGGCGTCCAATGCCATCATCAACTCGTCGTAATGGTGTGTTGAAATTGTCTTTTGGTAACATGACCGTAGAGTGAATGTTTTTAACACTAGTCAACAACCCATTGATTGTGATGATACTGATTTGCATGAGATTAACATGATCGAGAGTCTGATCCAAGACTCTTTGCCCGACATTTTGTCAGTGGACCCTTTGCAAGCATGTTTAGATAACTTTGACTTAGATCTCTTCGAGTCTAAGTACATTGGTAAAATTCACTCGTTGCTTGAATCTGTCCCACACATGGATATTGCTAAGTGGCGTAATACGGTGGAACCACTTCCACTCTCTCGATACCAAATCGCCCCACCTCTTGAGACACCACCTAAGCTTGATTTGAAACCATTACGATACCTTGAAGTATGCTTTCTTAGGTCCTTCTGACACTTTACCTGTGATTATTGCATCATGTTTAGACACGGAACAGGAAAGTAGACTCTTAGAAGTACTTCAAGAACATAAAGGAGCCTTAGGTTGGACCATCTCCGATCTTAAGGGTATAAGTCCCACAATTTGCATGCATCACATAAACCTTGAAGAAAACACTAAACCATCTAGGGAAATGCAAAGGAGACTTAACCCCAACATGAGAGATGTTGTCAAGGGTGAGATTCTCAAATTGCTTGACGCGGGTATTATTTACCCCATCCCCGATAGCGAGATGGGTGGGTCCCCATTCGGGTAGTACCCAAGAAGTCTGGCATTACCGTAGTTCAAAACGAGATGAATGAACTTGTTCCCTTTGTGTGACCACCGGGTGGCGAGTTTGTATTGATTATAGAAAATCGAACACAGTAATCAAGAAAGACCATTTTCCCCTTCCCTTCATTGACCAAATCTTTGGAAAGGTTAGCAAAACATAGTCACTCTTTTGCTTCTTAGATGGCTATTCCGCTACAACCAAATTCACATAAAGACCAAGACCAACAAAAGACCACGTTTACATGTCCCTATGGAACATTTGCTTATCGTTGTATGCCTTTTGGGTGTGCAATGCAATGCACCGCTTACTTTTCAACGTTGCATGATGAGCATATTTTCCGACATGGTAGATAAGTTTCTTGAGATTTTTATGGATGATTTTTCGGTGTTTGGTTCTTCTTTTGATGAGTGTTTGCATCACCTCACTTGTGTGTTGATTAGGTGTAAAGAAAAGAGTTTGGTCTTGAATTGGGAAAAATGTCATTTCATGGTTAACTCGTGGGCATTGTTCTAGGGCATATCATCTCGGAAAAAGGCATAGAAGTAGACAAAGCCAAGGTAGATCTCATCCAACACTTGCCTCAACCTCGTTACGTGAGGGACATCGGATCATTTCTAGGCCATGCGGGTTTTTACCGCCGATTCATCAAAGACTTTAGTAAAATTTCACGACCTTTGTGCAATCTTCTTGCAAAAGATGTTGCATTTGTCTTTGATGATGCTTGTAAGGAAGCATGGGAGCAATCAAGGCTCTCCTTACATCCGCCCTATAGTCGAACCCCCGATTGGTCATTACCATTTGAGATTATGTGTGATGCGTCGACTATCTTTGTAGGAGCTGTTTTAGGCCAAAGAGTAGACAAACTCCCCTATGTGATCTACTATGCTAGTAAAACACTTAATGATGCTCAACCGAATTATTCCACTACCGAGAAGGAGTTGCTAGCTGTTGTGTTTGCATTAGATAAGTTTAGATCTTATTTGATAGGGTCTAAGGTCATCATTTATTCCGATCATGCCGCATTGAGATATCTTCTGTCTAAGAAAGATGCTATGGCTCGTCTAATTCGATGGATACTCTTGTTACAAAAGAGTTTAACCTGAAAATCGAGATAAGAAAGGGTCAGAGAATGTTGTTGCCGATCACTTGTCTAGGTTGAATGTCGAACCTTCTCGATGAATCTGTGCTAATTAGGGAATCATTCCCCGATGAGCAATTGATGCTTGTGTCTCAAATGCCATGGTTTGTCGATATTTTGAACTACCTTGCTACGGGTAGAATGCCCTTGCATTGGTCTAAACAAGACCGTTCTAAATTCTTGGTGAAGTTAAACACTTCCTTTGGGATGACCCATATTTGTTTAAGTACCGCCAAGACCAAATCATTAGGAGATGTGTCCCAAATTACGAACAAAGGACGTCATTTCTTTCTCGTCGTGACCATGCATGTGGAGGCCACTTTAGTGCCAAGAAAACTGCTGCAAAAGATCTTGCAAAGCGGTTTCTATTGGCCAACACTGTTTAAGGATAGCCATGCATTTTGTGTTGCTTGTGACCGATGCCATAAATTAGGAAGTATCACTAAGAGAAACATGATGCCCTTACAACCCATTTTGATTGTTGAGCTGTTTGATGTTTGGGGTATTGATTTCATGGGACCATTTCCTAACTCTGAAGGTAAGTTATACATTCTTGTTGCTGTTGATTATGTCTCTAAGTGGGTAGAGGCCATTGCATCCAAAACCAACGACCATAAAGTTGTTCTTTCTTTTCTTAAGGAGAACATTTTCTCCCTTTTTGGAACCCCTAGAGCAATAATCGGTGATGGAGGTAGTCATTTCTGCAATAGACCCTTTGAATCACTAGTGCGCAAGTATGGAATCACTCATAAGGTCGCAACACCTTACCATCCTCAAACCCCGGTGGCCAAGTAGAAGTTTCTAATAGGGAAATTAAGCATATCCTTGAGAAGACCGTCAATCCTTCTAGGAAAGATTGGTCTTTGCGCTAAACGATGCTTTATGGGCCTATATGACTGCATACAAGACTCCCATTGGGATGTCTCCTTACTGCACTTGTGTACGGAAAAGCATGTCATTTACTTGTTGAGTTAGAACATCGTGCATATTGGGCTGTGAAGAAGTTGAATTTTGATCTTGATAAGGTCTGGAACCCGTAGAAAACTTCAACTCAATGAGTTAGAAGAGTTGAGAAATGATGCATATGATAGTGCCAAAACGTACAAACATAGGATGAAAGTGTTTCACGACAAGCGCATTCTCGCAAGCAAGTCTTTCACCCCAGTCGAAAGTTTTATTGTACAACACTAGATTGCATTTGTTTCAAGAAAGTTACGTTCTCGATGGTCGACCATTCTTGGTACGCACTTAGCTTTTTCCCCATGGAGTCAGAAGTTGAAAACCCCAGCAAACAAGAACATTTTCAAAGTCAATGGTCAGAGATTGAAACCATTTCTGGAGCATCTTCCACCAGAAGTTGAGACCGTTGACTTGGAAGACCCCATCTATGTGGACTGATCTAGTTCACTTGTGTACATACATATGGACTAAAAATCCATCATCTTCCCCTTTTATTTTTCTTTTTGCATATTTTTGATGTGTGCTAACCAACCTTTTTGTCTTGCGCTCGTGATTGTTTGCTTTCAAAGCATTCATCTTTCTATGGTTTAGCAACACCCTCTTGCATCCAGGTAATCTCTTCCCTTTTCTCCTCTCAACATAGTTCTCTTGGTATGTGACTGTTTAAATTCTTTGTATCCGTCGACACATTGAGGACAATGTTTGATTTAGGTTTGGGGGTGTGATTTGCATATAGAGTTTTTAGTCTTTTTGTTTTACTTCATTAAAAAAAAAAATATCGAAAAACTAAAAAATTTGCATAAAAACCTCCAACTTTTAGAGATTTTAGAGTCACTAGCATGCTTCTAGCTATGTTTACATAGAGAGTCTGACCGAAATAACGAGAACTTGGAAGTACTTGGAGAACGCAATCGGGTTTCTTAGTTGATTAGAGCGTTAAAGTTGGATTTAACCATACCAGAGGGCGAATTAGGTCTTTGTTTAGATATTCGGTGAGTAGAATTGTGATCAACCATAGTGGAGACTACCCATTTTACATCAAGCGAGGTACCGACCTTCACCCTTTGTGACTTTCTAGAAAAGCTTTGTAGAGTGTGTGTCACCGTACGTCAATTCCGGGTAGGAATGGTGAGCTACCCAACTTCGCACCACTTTCAGCACTATTTTTGATCTCTTGAGTGCTAATTCCGTCAATCATGAGGGTGACGTTTAAAGATGAAAACTCTTCTAAATACCGATTTGCGGTTAGCATCACTCTCTCTCCCTCTCAACAACATCAACACATTCATAGAAACACATCATCGTCACAAGCAGCAGTTTAGCATCATCAGAATATTTGAAGAAAAGTTGATATAGTCCAAGGTTTACGTGCAACAAAGGAAAGAAAAGAAAAGAAGATGAGAATTAATGAAATTTGTGAAAAATTGAGTTTTATTGTTATTTCCATTTCATGTAATCAAAAAAAAAAAAAAAAAAAAAAAATGTATGTTTTTCAAGTTTTTGTAAAGTTCTAAGTTCATCATCAGCCTATTGAAGACCAGAAGACCGAAGATCAAGACGTTTCTATGAATGCGAGAGAGTGATATTAATTGCCGATCGGGTGAGAAGGTAAGTGAGTACTCCCATCCTTGCTAATGGTTGATTTCCTTTCTTAGAGATCTTGAGAGAAAAAGATTCTTTTTGTCCACACTTCTCGTGGAGTCTCCGTAAATTATTTCTAAGGTTATCCTTCTTACCTACAACGTGTGCAGGATTTCTCTCTTTATTCCCGCCGCACACATGAGAGACTAAAAAAGCGATCTTTTTGAGTGCAATTATCATAAAACCCGAATAGTGAGGCAGAAGTCGAGGCTTATGATCACAATCGAATCCGAATTCTTTCATACGGTATGGTTACTTCTCGCTCAAAGACTTAAGGATGAGAATGCGTTCTTTGATAGTTCTAACTTCGTGTTACTAGCATGCAGAAACTCTATGTCCTCATAGCTCCTTGGATGCTTGAGACTCTTTTACACTCTGAAGTTGGAGAAGGTTTTGTGGGTACACTGCAAACCCTCACGAGACTACAACTCGTCCACTAGGGACACCTAGGGGTTTAAAGGCTTAGTGCATACGCTAAATGCATTCGAGAGACTGCGACGGGGGTATAGTTAGGATTTCTTCATTTCGTTTCACTTGAGGACAAGTAAAATTCAGGTTTGGGGGTATTTGATGAGTGCCAAATATTGCATATTTATACACCTTTTATTGGCATTTTACTCATCTTTTGTGCTCCAGAAATCAGATATTATCCCAGATTCTGTGTTTTCCTTGTTTTCAAGAATAAATATTTGTATTAATTAATTTTTGTGTTTTTAGGTAATAAATAAAGTTCGAAGAAATTGAGGAGCCGAAAGAGCGAAGAATTGGAGACAAGCGTCTATGGAACAGAAAGCCAAAGCCACAAGGCAATGCTTGCAACCCAACAAGTAGCAACTCATCTACAAGACATGGGCTTGAGCTAGACGTGACCCGGATCCGAACCCGCTCATCCCGAGCCGTTGAGATCTCGCCTGAGATGCATCCTATTTGTCGCTCCTTCGCTCACATCTATTTCTCGATGCTCCGCTCAACACCAAATCAACCCAATACTTCCTCAACCGTTCGATCTTCTCGGCTAAATCCAATGCTCGCTCCGCCTTCCTCATTAAACTTCGATGCCCCGCCTCACACCGAAAACCTCCTACACCTATACCCCCACTCGAGCAAATCCATTTCCTCTTCCTTCTTCTCTTTCTTCTCCCATACCTCTGCAGAACCCATCACTTCTCCTTCACCTCCCTTACCTGTTGCAGAGATCGCCGCCACCACCACTCCTTCTTCTGTCGCAATCACTAGCTCCTTCTCCGCCACTCTCTCTCTCAATTATCTCTTTCATAGCTTCTCATCAACCTAGAAGCTAGGTTAGAGATAATTAGGGTTAGGGTTTCACTAAACCCCCATGCATGGTCGATTCAGAGTCGTGACGCGTCAAGGCAGAGAGAGTGAGTTTGGGTCGTAAGATAGTTGTTAGTTACAAATGTTTTGTGAGTTATAAATTCATGTTTTGGATGTAAGAGAAAGGGGTCTATTTTTAGGGTTCATAGTTAGTTTACAATTTCAATTTTAATTCTGTTTTGATGTTTAACATGTTCTAAATTATCTTGCTAGGATTAAAAATAAAACCCTAAATCTATGTTCTGTGGTTCAACTTCATTTGAATTGTTCTTGGCATGTTTTAAGTTATAAGATAAGCTCAATTTTAACACCTCATTGCTCTGCTCTCACAATGAATGCCTTGTATCCATTATAGTTAGGATAACATTGTGTTGAGTGTGTTTCAGCTCTTGTTTTAATTATCATTGCTAACTCTTTGACTAGTTGTGGTTAGATAGACAACTAGTGCTCTATAGTAGTATTCTTAGCTGATTAATTGAGTTATCCCATGGTGAAACCTCCTAGATAAGTGATAGAGTTGACATACTATCCTTACCTGCCATAGGAACAAGAATATTCAAATTAGTTGAATTACATAACTTGAAATAGTGGTGGATTTGCTAATCCTAGTGCCTCGCAACCTCATTACTTTTACATCATTTTGTTTTTAGTCTTGTAAACCTTCAAACTCATCCGTATCGACACCAAGTTCAGTCCATTATTGTGTTACACTTACTAGAAATCAGTTAAGAGAGCCTTTAGATCAATTTACACACTCTAGTTCTCTCGTGGTTCGACTCAGCCTTTGCCACGCCTCCAAAGGCACTGTGCACTTGCAGATTAAGACGTAGGAAATACACTTTTAAGCTCCTACCACACTCTGCCTTGGCCCTAGCTACACTAATCACGCCACGCCAAGCCAAACACCCTTACAGCCGCGCCATGCCAAAGTAGCGCCCACACCTAGGCTTGCAAACCATGCAACCTAGGCCAAATTGGCCACGCATGCCATTGGCACATGCCAACACGCTCGCTAGTAGCTTTCCTACCAAGGCGCGACCCAAGTTGGCCACGCATGCCAACACGCTCGCTGGTAGCTTTTTCTACCAAGGCGCGACCCAAATTGGCCACGCACGCCATTGGCACATGCCAACACGCCGTCGGTAGCTTTCTACTAAGGCGCGACCCAAGTTGGCCACGCATGCCATTGGCACATGCCAACACGCTCGCTGGTAGCTTTTTCTACCAAGGCGCGACCCAAATTGGCCACGCACGCCATTGGCACATGCCAACACGCTCGCTGGTAGCTTTTTCTACTGTGGCGCAACCCAAATTGGCCACGCATGCCATTGGCACATGCCAACACGCTCGCCGGGTAGCTTTTTTCTACCAAGGCGCGACCCAAATTGGCCACGCATGTCATTGGCACATGCCAACACGCACCGCCGGGTAGCTTTTTCTACCAGGGCGCTGCCCAAATTGGCCACGCATGCCATTGGCACATGCCAACACGCACCTGCGTGGGTAGCTTTTTCTACCAAGGCGCGACCCAAATTGGCCACGCATGCCATTGGCACATGCCAACACGCTCGTTGGTAGCTTTTTCTACCAAGGCGCGACCCAAATTGGCCACGCATGCCATTGGCACATGCCAACACGCTTGGGTAGCTTTTCTTACTGTGCCACGGCCCTAATGGCCGAACACGCCATTGGCACTTGCCACACACGTCACTAGCAGGCATTGCCACTTACACTCAACGTACAACCTACCACCAAGGCATTCCGTACATGCCATTGGAACATGCCACACACGCCACTAGCAGCTCTGGCATTGCCACTCGCACTCAAGATGCAACCCGCAACAAAGGCATTACGCACATGCCACATGCGCCACTTGCACTCAAGGTGCAACCAACACTCGAGATATCAACACAAGGCGGGGATGCTTTCCGGGGTTTTGGTTTGGCGGTCTGACTTGTAGCGTACACTACGCTCACATTAAGAAAGCGTGAAAAGGAATAAAGCGGTCAAATAAATGAGGAAATAATGGTGAAAACGTTTTCACCCATAAACACCATGCGGTTACCACCTCCTCCCATTATTTCACCCTTTACTCTCTTCCTTCATGAGGCCAGGTACGTTTCAATCTCGACTTGTATAAATAGGTCTTACCTATTTCCACCCGACAACAAGTCTCGGCCAGAGAAAAATACAACACTCTCGTAAAAGGCAACTTTGCAAGCTATCCAAAAAGCTTTCATCTCTTGCAAGCTTCCTAAGCTTTCACTTTACGATACAAGTCGAGATACTACTCTCCCTGCACTATTCCGGCCTCAACACCTTTCTTTGCTTCCTCCCCAAATCAACCCTTCTCCTCCACTTTGTGACCGGTTGCAAGTCCTGGAACGGCCATTTCTTGGTTTAGTAGGACTTGCATGCATTGATCTCTCGAATCTATAAAGTGCTCACGTGCAAGCACATTTGTTTAGGGTTTAAACCAGTTTCTCACTCACCTACCGAATTTACCGAAATCGGCAGAAACGATTTTCACCTATAAACACCTCCAAAAGTGGTTTTTTTCATCTGGTGTTTAAGTCACTTCAGATTTCCTACTAGAGACTCTCTCATCCGCAAAGGTATTGCAACACCATCAACCTGCCTATTCTGCAACAATGATGAAACAGCTGCTCATCTTTTCTTGCATTGTGAGTTTGCAGTTGGTATATGGCAACACTTTATGGGAAAATTGAATGTTTGTTTTACAATTCCTCCTACTATTCCAGCAGCTCTTTTAGCCTGGCAAATGAATTTTGATACTATGCAAAAGAAGTTACCCTGGAATCTCTTAGCAGCAGCAATTGTTTGGTGTACCTGAAAGGAAGAAACGCAAGGGTTTTCACAAACAAAGTTCACAATCAGGCTCATGTTATTCATATGGTAAAGTACAACTTGTTTGAATGGGCTTTGGTTATTAAGGAATTTGAAGAGTGAAAACTACTACCACACCCAATTTTCAGATTTTTTTACACTGTCAAACCCACCGTCGGAAAAGTTCACGGGCGCACCCATTTCTTCGTGAAAAATTATCAGCAAAACCATTTTTTGGAAAATTATTTTCTTCGTGAAAAGTTATTCTTCTTTTTTCTTCTCTTTCCATGTTCTTCATCTGCTAGTGATTCTGTGAGATGAGTGTCCGAATTAAGTGAATGGATTTTATTGATGAAGCTGTATAAACAATGAAGGAGATGATCTACATCAGCAATTGGTTTTAAAAGGACGAATCCTTTTCTTAACTCTTCTCTTTACATTGAGCTTTCAGATCTGGTGGTTTTTAACGAACATTTTGGCAATTTTTTCATAAAAACTTTGATTATTCTTCGATAAGAGTCTGATTTCATTCTTAAAACTTTGATTCAAAGAAAGTTTTGGTTAATAAATTTAATATTTACGGATTGTTCACAAACCCATTTGATCAAAAAATTCTTCAGTAGATTTGGTAATTCCTCATTGAAGTTATATGAATTGCTAGCGATGGGAACATTAGATCTCATGTTTTGTATTACTCATTGAATTAATTGTCTATTTGCAGCGAAGAATAAACACTTTCTAAGCTCGAGTTGTCTATGGCGAAGAAGAAGTCAGCCGGTTTCATTGAAGCAATTTCACCGAGAAAGGAATAGTTTACTGAAGTTGATCACCAATAACCATTGTAATGCTCAGGAAAAGAATCTAGTCTGCAAGATTTGCATCTAGTGAAGTTCACCACCATGGACGATCTCATCTTTTGTTCCTATCATAACAGTTTCAAATCCGAGTACAAGCAGCTGCCGTTCACATTTCTTTAGGTTGTGAACTAAGAAGCAACATCAGCAGCGACCATGGATCTGTGGGGTTCCGAGGCATGAAGATTGATGGATTGTGGAAGCAGAGATACGGCTGATAAGGAAATCAAATAGACGTCTGGAAATCGATTTGTTCTTGAATGGGATTCATTGGCGGCATCAAAGCTAGCTATTCAGGTAAACTCACATCCGTGAATGGAGTTGGGTTAAGCAATACTGGATGAGTCATGAAGAAGATTTAATTGCAGGCGGTGGTGATTCTTGAATTCTTACAGCAAACCAATGGAATTTTGGGTGTTTCTGGAAACAAGAAAAATTGGGTTTTGATGTGGTTTGATTGGGTGAGTTTAATATGTTTCTTAATATATGTTCTTCAAACATGTTTGGATTTCGCAGACGTCCTTGGAAGAATGGTGTCCTTGGAAATTTTGGGATAATGTATAATGAATTTTACGACCTTGTAATAAAAAGGAATAAAACAAACCGGAAATGAACTTGATTGAAGTTGGGTGTTTTGGGGATTAGTATAATGGAAATTCACTTTCATAAACGTAGATGCCATTGGTATTTGAGACACTGTGCTACCATTTTACCATTGCAATAAAACAAACATGGATTCTGTTGAAGTTAGTCGGGGTGTGAAGTTTGGGATAGGACTGTCTGTCATTTTTTACAAGCTTGTAACAAATTCAAATGATATTGAACTAGAATGCGCTTAGTGGGTTAGGGAATTCTTGAATTGGATTTCAGACTAGTACAGATGGGAAATATTTGTGTGGATCTCAATGCTTTAGATACTGTATTGCATGGTCTTCATTCAATTTTAAGTTACCTTATAATAAATTGAGCGCACAGCAGAATCACGCTTAAATTGGATTTCAAGTTACCTTATCGTTTGTATTGATTTTATAAGCTCGTTTTGCAGACGTCTCAAAGCGTCGATATGTTCGTGTAAATACGCTTAAAATGGGATTTCGAGTCAGCTTCGAGTCTAGAAATGTCTACATAACATGTTATGCATCTACAAAATTTGTTGCATAACTTGTTATGCAGTCCAGAAAACGGTTGCATAACACGTTAAGCAACAATTTTTTTTGTCACTATTAAAACCAACAAAAACAAAGACTGCATAACTTGTCATGCAACTACAATAATATCTGCATAACATGTTATGCAGTCTTGAAAATGGATGCATAACCTGTTATGCATCTGAAAATATGGCTGCATAATGCATTATGCATCGAGAAAATTGTTGCACAATCTTTTATGCATCGAGAAAATAGATGCATAATGCATTATGCATCAATTTTTTAAGTACGCACTCAATACAATGGCTACATAACTTGTTATAGATGCATAACTTTGTTATGCACGTCGAGAAAAATGGTTGCATAATTCGTTATGCGTCTCGCGAATGTGTTATGCATCTTTTTTGGTGGTCAGTATAATGGTTATGTAGTCGGCCAAATTTTGCCTAAAATGATAATCACCTCCGATTTTTTCATGAAAAACAAAAATTTGATATTGTTGTTTGTACTTGTTGTGTAGCTCTCTTAAAAAGATTTCCAACGATATAAAATTTGTAAAATTCCAAGGCGCGGATTTTTAGATATGTTATATCAAGTTGCGCCAATTATACCCCTGATGCATAACCCGTCATGCGGATGCATAATCCGTCATGCGGACATTTTTAATAATTTCATATAATTATGGGTGTCACGGAAATAATTATGAGTGTTACGGTACCTAAAATTAATTGTGGGTCTGACAATGAAAATATTATTTTTTTTGGACCTGCGCCTAATTTTCCCATTTGAAGATGTTTCTTTTAATTCAGTTGTTGAGAATTGGGTTAATGTGTACTTCCCACCTTAGTCTGTTTTTAGGTTTTTTTTTTTTTGGTTTTTAGACTTGCTTTGTCAAGTCTTTTTCCCCTCTTTCTATCTTCTTTTCCCCTAGGCGGTTCAAGCCTCTTGTACCCCTTCTCTGATCAATAAAATTCTTTCATTATCGATAAAAAAAAAGAAGCTTTACTCGGTCAAGTCCAAGAAAGTGTAGATAGATATCCCTGCGTCGATTTTATTTTGTAGATTACAAAAAACATAACAAGTGTTATTGTTCAAATATTGATGGAAAGGTGGTGGCTTACGACGCACAAGTTCCATTTCCTGGACATTGAAATTGGTAGTTTATCACGATTGTGGTTATAGAAATTACCCACCTTGATTTGTATTTGATTTATGGAATATCAAGTGGTATGGGAACCCATGTACCATTCAACCAAAACTAATGGGTGTCAAACCAAAAACAGAAGACGATTCTTCCATTACTTTTGGAAACCGAGATAAACAATGATCTAAAATGATGAGGGTATCAAGTACACCACAATCTTTTCGATATCAACTTATATAAGATACACCTTGAGTAATATAATACATACAAGTACTGTCATGGAGATTACTTTTTAACAAGGGAACACCAGTATACAAAATACACCACTATCTTTTATTTATCAACCTATAAGTCCTTTACCAAGTGTGATCGTCTATGGACAGAGTCGAGACAATACAACAACTTCGGTACACACTTTGTGTGATAGTCTATGGATACAAAATCGAGACAATACAACAACAAGATCGCATGTGTGATTGACTACAGATTCAAGATCGAGACGATACAACAACAAAGTGTTCACTTGATACTGTAATAGGTACGGTATTAAACCGAAACATTATATGATCAATATCAATTGTTATGGAGTTAACGTACGTTTGTAATTTACTTAATTATAATAACAATTATAATGCGGAAAAATAAATAAATGACACATCAAGATTTTGTTAACGAGGAAATTACAAATGCAGAAAAAACCCTGTGTAGGATCATAATATCGCAACGTACAAGACTCGCGGGATTAATAAACGACGCTGTCGCGAGGCAGTCGCAGGAGCTAAAATAAACGACGCAATGAATAACGAATTAGGCAAAACATAAAGAAGACGAGAGACCGGCGAGGGTTAAGAAGTGTCGCGAGAGCGAATGTTTGTGCATCTGCGACACTTCAGCGGGACATTCCCAGAAAATAAAGGGTAGCTTAGTCTGTCATCCACTATGTATTACCCTATATAAAGGGCTAGATGAGTCCTGTAAGAAAGGAGAGATCTTTTTGGAATTGTGGAGCAAGTCATTAGGAGAGAGAAAGTTTAAGAGTGTTTTAATTTCCAAGTGTAATTCTATTTTTCGTGTAAACACTTCATGAATTCAATCAATAAATATTCTTGATCTTACATCTTTCAAAGGATTAATTGAGCAAAATCGAGTAAGGGGTGTAGTGTGGGAAATCTCGCTACTTCATATGCGCTATAAACAGGGACTGTGTAGATTGACGTAGAAATTGGAAGGAATTTGGATTAACAGAGAAAAGATTTGGAGAAGATCCTCAAGAATTCATTGAAAAAGAAAAATGGCTAGAAGAAGAAATGTACAAGGGCAACCAACGATTATAAGGAGAAGTGGGAGACTTCTTTGGAGAAAGGAGGAATGAAACAGAGAATCGTCAAGGATGAATATGAGAAACGATGGAGAAGATCAAAACCAACCATCGATCTCCCAAAGAGCAAACGCGGCCGTGGATTATGATAGAGTAAGTGTACATACTTGGAGGTCTCGATTCTCAAGACGAGAGAAAAGAGGGAGCAAGAATTTGGTGAACAATGGACAAGGAGAGCAAGGAATGAATGGAGAAAACGAAGAAATCGCAAAGCATTAGAAAGATTGAGACAAACAATACACGAAGAGAGACGGTTAGAGGCGTAAGAACGAGCAAATTTGACAAGACAGAATCATGAATTGAGGATGGAAAATATGAGGTTGCAAAATAGGAGATCTAGAAGTAGCGTGAGATCAAGTTCAAGATCGAATAGGAAGAAAGAAGGAGAGTTTTACCAACAGAAAGTACCGAGGAAGAAACACAAAATCCGAGTATAGAGCATGGCGAGAGAAGAGGGGAAATAGAAGATCGTTATATTCCTCAACCCGAAAATCTTCAAAATGAGCGGAATAGGGAAAATCAAGGAAACATGCAACTCCAAGAACCGAATGACCCGGTGCTGAAGGAGAATAATCTTGCACGGAGAGAAGAATTGAGAAGAAACCGAGAAATCGAGGATGACATTGAGAGACACTACATTGAACAAGCGCGGCTGGCTCGCGAGAGAGAAAGGATAAGAGCAGAAATGGAAAACCAAGAGATGGAAGAAGCAATCCGTCAGAATAACCATGACAACCGCGAAAGAAGAAGGGAACAGAATCGTACCAACGAAATATTAATGAAGAATATGAGAGGGTGAGATGAGAGCTGAGAGAGACGACCAAGAAGAGAGAACAACCGATATAATGGCGTGCGAATTGAGGAAAGAAACGAAGAAGAGCGTCGCGGGAAAGGAGAGAAGAAAATAACGAGCAAGAAGGTCAAAACAGGCATGAGCGAAGAAGGAGAGAAGCGAGCTAAAAGACCAAGTAGAATCAAATTTCGAGGCAAATGAACAAATTTTAAGAGAACTCGGTTGAAATGAGAGGATTGCCGAACAATAGAAGGGAAGGAGGAAGGAAACAATTGGACGAAGCCATCGCAGAGGCTGCGAAGAATCCCTTCACGCTAGAAGTACGAGATGGGAGGAATACCTCCTAAGTGCAATCTCCCCGCATTAACAAACATCTTCGACGGAACAACCCGTGGTACAAAGCATATCAAGGCCTATATGAGGTGTATGTTACGGTGGGAGAATCATGATGCCACATCGTGCAAGTATTTCGCATCAAGCCTAATTGGAGAAGCACTAAAATGGTTTGAGGGTCTACCAAGGAACACAATCACGTCATTCAATCATTTACAAGCCACATTCCCGGGAGCATACATAAGTAACAACTCTTCACGACTGTGTATTGAAGATGTATTCGGGTTGAAACAAAGGGTTGGCGAGAGCTGGCTGCGATTGACAATAAGATGGAGAACCATGTGTAGCGAAATGGCGGGACGGGTTGAGGAAAGATATCTCATCCTCTCATTTGTGAATGCTCTCTTCGCGACTAACTTGTTATACATTAAAATTTTTAGAGTCAAAAATACAATCACGATGGCGAATCTGAGAGTTACGGGAAGAATACATCGCCTTAGAAGAAAGAGAGAATGAAATGAATTCTTATCCGGTCGCGAACACAAACTCGAATGCATAACGCAAGCTTGTTACCTCAGTTCATCAATACGGTGGCGAGCACTTCGCAAGGACAAAGAAGGTGGAAAGGCTGACGAGGGACAGCGGAAAATAGTAGCCATGGGAAGCCATGACCAGGAGGAGTTTGAACAAGAAAGGAACTACTATAACCGTAACAGCAATAATAAGATTCAAAGGCTAGATCATGTGCAAGAAACTTACGGTGGACGAAGGCAATATAACCATGGAGGGCAGAGAAGCCGCGAATAGTATGGGAACCAATCAAGATGCCTCCACCGAATGCTAGTGTGGAAAAGATCCGGGAGGCTATACTTGTGATGGAAGATGTACCAAAGCACCTTGGAACGGGGATGGAACCACCACCAGAGCTGATTTAAGTCATGAGTTTTGTTCTTACCATCGCTTCCATGGACATCAAACAAACGATCGGCAGAAACGTAAAGAGAATCATTCTCGGGATGATTGATCAAGGGAAGTTTGAATCACTTTCTAAAGGGAGAAGAAAAAGGCCGGACATTACCACCACCACCGTAAAATGCACGAACATTGTCAGCGAAAGGAAAGGAAACATTTGTGATAGAGGTCGGAACAAAAGCTAAAAATTTGAATTGCAACTCTATCGTCCACTCTTATCGCACAATCGAAGATTTTCATGACAATGTGCTCAGTAGAGTCTTTGCGAGAGATGCTAATGATAAAGAAATAATGAGTCCAGCGAGAACGACGCTTGATTAGAAAAGTGGTGGCCAAGACTATTTCTTTCTCTGCAGATGAAGTGCCAAAAGGAAGAGAAACACATGATAGCCCGTTGGTTGTGAAACTAGAGATTAACCCGAAACCGAGTTGATGGAGAAGATGATGAGGCGAGAAGCTTGCCGGGCGATCAACCAATTTTAATCGACACCTAGGAAGTTCGGTGAATATTCTCTTCTACCATACTTACAAGACGATGGGAGGAAAAGATGAGGATTTGATCCCTCTACATACAAGATATATGGCTTTAATGGCACTTGCAAACAAACCAAAGGGAGAGGTTCACATGAGAATACCTCTACAAGGATTATCAACCGATATTTTATTACGTGTGGTTGACGTGGAATCTCCATACAATGCGCTGATTGGGAGGCCATGGCTTCATGAAATCTTGGAGTCGCATCAACATATCATCAATGTATTAAATTTCCACATCCAAATGGCATTGGTATTATACTGGGGAGATTGGAAGGAGTCGCAACAATGTCATGAAGTAGATGTGAAGAAAGTCTTGAAGAAAGAAATGCCAAAAGAAAAGGTTGGAAACAACATGTGAGAGATGAGCAGAGAAAGGAAAAATTGATGGTGGATGCCATAGAAGTAAGGACTGAACATACCTCGCGAGGTGAGTGCCTAGAGACAGGCGAATATTATGGTAGTAAAGAAGCAAAGGATATGAGGAACAAAAGGCATAAGAAGTGAATAATCAACAAAAACAGGAGAAAAAGTAGCAATTGAAGTAATGATGTGCGAGAATCTCGCAGACAAGAGTATATGGGAATTCAGTTAAGAAAGAAAAATGAAAATACAGAATTGTGCGAATACTTAGCAAACAAGTATCAACAAATAATGAAACATGAATGATTGAATGATTTAACAAATATGAATGAGTAAAAGAATGGGACGAACCTTTATGGCGTACACCCTAGTTCGCGAATAACATTTCGTAAGAGGCAAATGTAAGACCTAAAGTGCGTCATATAAGGGGGTATCTCTCGACATGGCTCGGGGGAAGGTTACACCGCTCCTGAAGCCTCGAGTCATGAAAATTTGGGGCCCATGAAAGCCTATCCGAAGAGGTACCTTGGATTCCCAACTATATATGTAGGTTATACTGGTTGGGCGACCGAGGGTCTCTTCTTAGGAGTCGGTGTATGCTCAAGGCGCCGAGGTACACGGTTGAGCCGAGTGCCGGGGATGGATGAACCTACCTGGCCATTCTTGGCAAGTCTTGGCATATGTTGCACTTGCCCGAAGAAAACTCCACTTAGGGTGCAGCCTTGTAACCATAAACCCTATAGGTATAAGGGATAAGAGGCTGCGAAAACAACTGGTTGTTGTTAAGACCAGGATGGGAGGAGCTAGTCTTGTATGGCCGATGTTTCGCCTCCTTGAAGGGGCAACCTGGGGAGATGATAAGGGCGACGCTCTCCATTAGGGGGTGTCAAAACAGACGCAAATGTCATGAGGCTATGTTCTCGCAAGAGAATTTAGGCTCGTCATATTTGTGCAATGATCGCAGAGGCAATAATACTAACGCGAGGGTAAGGCGAGATCAATGGGTCTTTACATGAATGTGTACGGACGTCCTGCAATTTCGTCGCACGACGGCAATGTCATGGGGCTACGTGTTCGCAAGGGGATATATAGGCCTGTCATATTGTCGCAACTAAAATATCTGCGAGAGGCAAAAATACTTGGAAAATGATAAGGCAAGATCAATGGGTCTTTACATGCAAGTGTAAAGACGTCCTGCGATTTTGTCGCAATGAAAAGGTGGCGGGGGAAGACCTCTCTAATTAGGGAGGTCGACTTGGAAGACGACATAAAAATGATAAGGCAAGGTCAATGGGCCATTGCATGAAAGTGTAAAGGCGGCTTGCGACCTTGTTGCAACGATATATTTCAATAACAATAAAATAATTATTCAACAACATACATGATGACAACTAAAATCTTCCATCGAAGATAAATAAAGAGGCAAGTATGGGAATGGAAAAGATGAAATATTGTTATTCATCTTCTGATGAAAGAGTTATACATCAACAATGTTAGCCAATTATATTACAAGGAAGAACTACCAAAAAAGGGGGAGTGAAGATTGAATTCAGAGGGGAAAAATCCAAGAAATACACTATAATAAGGATACGAAATGTATTAGATATTACAAGCAGAAAAGAAAACAAAAGAGTTATCTCTTTGGCGATTCTTCTTCATCCGATTCTTGATCGATTATTCTCATCGCCAGAATTTTCTTCTTCGCCAACCTCGCTTATCGAAACGTCCCGAGACAGCAGATTCTCAGGAACCTTTTCAAGGAGACAGGGATATGAATGCAGAGGGATATTGTGGTCCTTACAAACATACTCCATGCCTCCATTGCGAAAACGAACAGCATCATTGCTAAAGTTCTCCACTGTCGTTAGAAATTGTTTCTTCAAACTGGAATATCTATTCTCGCGAAGGGAGAGATTCTTTGCAAGCTGTTCTTTTTCGGTTTCGAGTTCCTCAATTCTCATTGGAAAATTCTCGGCGAGTTGTTCTTTTCGATTCAAGCTCTCTAATTCTAACTTGAAGCCTCTTCTCGGATTCCGCAAATAAGAAACAACAAGTTAACAATTTACAAGCAATACTACGTAAATAAGAAGCAATAAGGTATAATAAGCAACCTTCTCTGTCGATATCATATCTTTAACCAAGGAAGTATGCTCGGCGTGAAGACTAACATCAACACCTAGGTTATTTCGGCACTATCTAAAATTTTCGCAGCCAGCGAATTGGTAAATCCTTGTTTATAACAAGGAGAGAACGAATTTGATCTTCTCGCTCACTAAGCAAGGAATTCCGCGAAGCAATTCATCTCGCTCAATTTGTAATTCAAGGAGAGATTTTTGAAATATTGCTAATGCCTGTGCACCATTATTAGCAATGCGATCTTTATCATCTATATGGTCACTAATTTTCTTCCTCAAAATTTTGGTTTCTTTATGGGACTCGAGAAACATTCGTTTAAATTGGTTGGCAAAGACTTAAACCAGATCTATGCTCAATTTCTAAAAGACGATATTTGGTCTGAAGTTCATTTAATGAAAGAGAGTTAATTTTGTTCGATGAACTACTTAAAGAGTTGTTGAGGTGAGCGAGAAGAAGATTATTATCCATAGGATCAGGAAATGTATGGAGAAGAATAGCCTCATCGGAGAGATTATATACATCTGCGAAAGTAATAAGTTAGGTAGCAATATGCGACCGATAAAATAAAAATAGTAAAAGGAGGTAAAATTTTATACCATAAAGTTGCTGATTGGCGTTTTGAAGAGTGGACACCTTATCCTTTTGGGAGTCAAGTTCGGTGTTTAACTTTTGAATTCTCTCGTCTTTATCGCGAGATGACGCAGCTTCGGTCTCTAATTCTTGAATCTTCTTGCTCAATTGCAAATTCTTCTTTTCAAGATTGTTGCGTCTTCTTTCGAGATCTGAAGCAACTATAAAAGAAGTTCTTCCAACCTATAAAAGAAGATAGAAAAATCATTAATATATATATATTTAAAAATTTAAAATTAACGGGAAATACGACCGCATACGTACCAAAGATCCAAGTGCATTCAAGAAGTCGGAGACACAGAGTTCTAGAGGTTCCATTGAAAGAATTATTGCCCTCTAATAAAGTAGCATTACACACGTTTAGAGCCCTGCAAAGAGAAGCTAGGGGAGCATCTCCCATTCCTTGGAAACAGTCTGAGAAGATGCTAGATAACTGATCCATAGAAGAACTGGTCGACGGAATCTTCTTGGCAAGAGAAGGATTCGAATCATAGTTATCCTCGTCAGGAGATTCAGAGCTTGAGCTAAGGCGAGAAGAAGATTGGACCTTTCGCTTCTTAGTTAATGGAGCGAGAAGATTTACCCTTGCGAACGACAGTTTTACCCATACTTTTAATCTTGGCGGCTACTGACTTCTTCAACTCCAACCTTCGCATACGGTTAAAGATAAGAAACAGAGGCAACAATATTGTAAAAATGATAAAAGGAATGTTTCTTACTTCACCCGAAGCGATCGAAGTCTCGTCGAGTACTCTCCAACGGATTATCCTTGTAGCTTCTTCTCAATTTGTTGATGAAAAAAATTCCACAAACTCAAAGAAATATAAAAAGAAAATAGCGAAAGCAAGATTTGAAGTAGAAAACATACCTCTTTTGCCCTATCGGGCCATTTGAATTCCCAAGGATGATACCTCATGAGATTCGCAGGAAGAACGTGCGAACCCGCGATATAAGGGCCATTTAAAATCAAAGGGTACAACCCACCACTTCTCATCTTTGGAGTGGCGAGAGTAGTGTTATTGCCGGGTGCCAATCAATATCCCGCATGAGCAATTTATCCTCGGGGACATTATCCTTCTTTTCGTGCGAACGCCCAAATGAGATTTTCGTATTAATCATCAGTATCACTTGAATAGTTTTCAAAAAGTTCTCTACAAGTGTATTTCTCAAGATCTATTTCAAGTCTGCGAACTCGGGGTTTCTTATGATCAGGTATAAAGATCCTTTGCCAGCACCACAGTTCGCGAACTCAAGCATTAGGCGAATGCAATCGCCACATAATTGATAAACAAACTGAGAGAATTTTTCATGGGACAAGATTTCATAAAATAAGGGCATCTCGGATTGTATAAGGGAATGGGAAGTCCTGCGAGAAGTCGACCTAGCGAGACTATAATTTTTTGATCATCACATTGATGATCGTAAAATAGCCTTGCGAAAGGATAGATGAAGGTTCTTGATCGGGAATGGTTGATAGAGTGAAACCCTTCTCGAGCAACTTCGTTGAACTTCATTGAAAGAAGCTTTGTATGCACGACTAATGGCAGCCATTATCGTATAGGAATGGATGGGAGGTTGAAGGTTAAAAACAAGTGCTAGAAAGGACGAAGAAAAGATTTGTAAAAGTAGCAGGAGCGCAAATTAAGGAAGAGAGAATCAAAAAAGTTGCGTAGAGACAAACTAAAGGATGAAAAGGAGGGGAAAAGAAAACTATATATAGGGAAAAAGAGCCTCGAGAAAAACGAGGTCATTTAATGCGAGAAGAGACATGAATGGTCAAGAATAAGCGGTTGAAAGAGACGTGTCAAGAAAAGACATTAATAATCAAAATCCTGTAAAAGTACAAAATCAAACAGATAAAGATAAGCGATCGCGGCAAGAATATTGTAAAACTCTCATGATACTCTTCCCTCGCAGAGAAGTATGAGGAGTGATGGGAGACGATACTCAGTATATATCTCAAAGAAGCTTGAACTTTGCAAAAGAATAGAGGCAAGTACGTACTTTTCAAGTCCAGATTCTTCCTTTCGTTCCTTCATCAACAAAAATCAAAGATTGCTACCATAACAGATTTTTCCTTAAAGATCGCTCTTTAAGCAATATTTAAGGAAAAAAGAGGCAAGATGTAGGATCATAATATCGCAACGTACAAGACTCGCGGGATTAATAAACGACGCTGTCGCGAGGGGGTCATAGAGCTAAAATAAACGACGCAATGAATAACGACCAAGCAAAACATAAAGAAGACGAGAGACCTGGCGAGGGTTAAGAAGTGTCGCGAGAGCGAATGTTTGTGCATCTGCGACACTTGCGGGACATTCCCGAAAATAAAGGGTAGCTTAGCTGTCATCCACTATGTATTACCCTATATAAAGGGCTAGATGAGTCTGTAAGAAAGGAGAGATCTTTTTGGAATTGTGGAGCAAGTCATTAGGAGAGAGAAAGTTTAAGAGTGTTTTAATTTCCAAGTGTAATTCTATTTTTCTGTGTAAACACTTCATGAATTCAATCAATAAATATTCTTGATCTTACATCTTTCAAAGGATTAATTGAGCAAAATCGAGTAAGGGGTGTAGTGTGGGAAATCCTGCTACTACACCCTGTGACCTAGTCCAGTTTTGAGTACTCTCAGAATTAATCCGCCATACAAAATCTAATACCAACTTCATATAGTTGAGACCAAGTAGACTACCCATAGATACTTAGTTTCCTTAGTATCCCTGCGCCTTCGACTTCTAGAGTCACGCACGTGAATAGCAAGTCCTTTGGATCGTATTCCAAACAGCAAAGGAAGAATCTGTTCGGTAACCACTCTCTAATCAATCTTGGTAGAAGATATGTGAGTTGTTGACAAAGGCTCTCCTGTTTAAATTAATAAACTCCTTTGTCTAGTTAGATCAATCTAAACTTTGATTACCGAATAATCAATTTTTAGATTCGCATATAATCAATATAGATCTCAAAGAGAAACTATAAGGCGATGCCGATCTCACGCAACTAGCCAATCAAGTCTATCAAAGATAAACATGATTCTAGTTGGATCCCATCCGATCAAGGTTTGTGCACTAAATCCACAAGATACAAAAATTAATAAGAATTCTTCTTCGTTTTCAAATCTTTTATTGCCTTCAATAACCTACACAACACCACTTGAATCCTCTTGTGATCAATCATGCACAGAACGGAGTCTAACAATGGATTATAACAAGATGTCTTTAGATTCGAAAATGGTTTCAAAGATCCCATCAATACTTTGATCTAGTTTGAGTGAGCCTTATATCAGAAGAGAAGGTTGTCAAGAATAAACAAACTAGGTGCAATCAAAGTTTCAACAACCGTTAGTCAATCAAATCAATAATCGAAAACTACAATAACAATGCAATTATCTAGTTTCCCACCAACGATACTCGTAGAGCTTCTTGATCCCACCAAGTCTTTAAACGAATGGTCGTAAGAGATTTGGCCTAATTAGGTACTTTCCTCTCCGGATAGACGACTCCACCAGAAACAACAAGAATGAAGTTTGCCTGGATCTTAGGATAGTTTGCAAGAAATGCAAACTCAAGTATTTATAGACCAAGGTTGTTTGGACAACAAGGAAATTCCAAAACCAAAAATATTCTCAAGATATGCAATAAGTACCTAATTTTGGTTTTTCTTATTTCCAATTAATGTTAACCAATATTTCTGAAATCTCTCATAGAAACTTCTATTATTAGTCCAGCACATTAACTAATAATATTTACCAGAGGATATATTTTAATTGT
This sequence comes from Papaver armeniacum, assembly GCA_023531295.1. Classification (NCBI taxonomy): domain Eukaryota; kingdom Viridiplantae; phylum Streptophyta; class Magnoliopsida; order Ranunculales; family Papaveraceae; genus Papaver; species Papaver armeniacum. The sequence continues at coordinate 318,955 of JAJJWW010003396.1, forward strand.
TGGTAATTAAAACATATATTATGAAAATAATAATTAAATGTTTTTCAATATTTCGGTTCTGGATCACCTCGAGCATCAAGGAATATCTTTGAATATAAATGATAAGAGTTATGTACATGTTCAAATATGTCGACATCTAGAAGTTTCTCAGCAAACCCTAATTCCAAGCTTCACACAAAATATAAAGAGATATGTGAATATTGGAAACTCGGTTTTGCTCCTTGGGATCGGTTGTACTAAACTCACAATGTAAGTTGTGACGGTTATATATACCATGCTTCCCAAACTAGGTTGTGACCGGTTACACCTTGCTTCCCAGAGGTAGCTAGTGATCAGTCACACCTTAATTACTTCCCGAGTTAGCTTGTGATCGGTTACACCTTGGTTCCCAGAGAAACTTGTGACCGATTGCAACTAACTTCCCAGATTAGCTTGTGATCGGTTACACCTTGCTTCCAAAAGGTAGCTTGTGACCGATTACAACTAACTTCCAAATGTAGCTTGTGACCAGTTACACCATGCTTCACAAAGTAGCTTGTGACCGATTACAACTTGCTCCACATCATAGGTTATGACCGGTTATACCTTAAGTCCCAACATAAGTTAAGATAGGTTCTACCTTGTCATCTTCCATTAAAGATATTCAATAAAGAACAATACCAATCATCATTTCCCTTTCGATTATGAAAACAAGTTCATACATCTACTTACTTAAACCAATGTAATAATACAAGGTTTATAAGGATGAAATCAACACCTATGTCTTATACATAATCAAGTAACTAAATACACATATTATGTCGATGTCGTATTTACGAATTCCAAAAGATAAGCGTTTATACTTCGTAATATGTTTCCTTGATACTTTGATCATAATGTTATGACCAAGTCTAATCACTAGAGTATTATATACAGCTTCGCATGTTATGTTTTCAATATAACACGACTTGAAATATACGTTAGGAATGGAAACAAGATCAAGTCAATATTACTAACCTCAAGTGAAAGGATGATGTCTTCATTGTAGTCGTTGCTTCTTCTCATTCTTCGGGTCTTCAGAGTAATACTTATATGTCTCAACATTCCTAGACTTTCTAGTCTAACCTAAACGAAGTTGACTCAAGTATTTAATCAAGCGACTCTAGATGAGTTTTGATACTAAAATGTGACAACCAAACTTGACATACCAACGCTTGGCATGTTCAACCGAGCTATGCTCTAATAATCTCCCCCTTTGTCAATTTCAGTGAAAAACCTCTATTACATATCTTGAAAAAGTGGGGGTACAACAACCTCACCCAATATTTCGCTTAGCAATCTGTATGGACTAACTCCAATATACTTTCAAGAGAATCAACTAGACAGTCCGACTAAATCTTAAGAAAAGTATATCAAAGAGTTATATCTCAATCTCTTAATTCAATCCGCAATCAAACAAATAATAATTTACGAGCCCGATTGAATATAAGAGACATAAACTTGAACGGTACCAAAGACCAATGTTCAAGGATCAATCAATTTCAATCAACAACCAAAGGTTGGATTTACCAATTGATCGATTCAACGCACAACCTGTGATATTTCAATTATATAACAAAATATAATGCGGAAAAGAAATAACACAGACACTAGAAGTTTTGCTAACGAGGAAACCGCAAATGCAGAAAACCCCTGGACGTAGTCCGATTGAAACACCAAAGTGTATTAAGCCGCCACGGCATACTCAGCCTACTACAAACCTAACTTGGTCTGGACCGTAGTTGAACCCAATCAATCTCACACTGATCCAAGATACAGTTGCGCTCCTTACGTCTTTGATCCCAGTAGGATACTACGCACTTGATTCCCTTAGCTGATCTCACCCACAACTAAGAGTTGCTACGACCCATAGTCGAAGACTTTAATAAACAAATCTGTATCACACGTAGAAAAGTCTACAGAATAGATAAACTGCCTCCCACAGAATTACCTACGAGTTTTGTTCCGTCTTTTGATAAATCAAGGTGAACAGAACCAATTGATATAATGGACTTATATTCCCGAAGAACAGCCTAGAAATATCAATCACCTCATAATAATCTTAATCGACTAAATAAACAAGATATTGTGGAATCACAAACGATGAGACAAAGATGTTTGTGACTACTTTTCTATCTTGCCCATCGGAGAAATTAATCTCAAGCCAATCTTACGATTGCACTCAATCACGATAGAAACATCAAGATCAGATCACGCAACTACAGAGAAAATAGTTGGGTCTGGATTCACAATCCCAATGAAGTCTTCAAGTCGTTAACCTACGTACAAGGTCTCGGTAGAAACCTAAGGTTAAAGGAGAATCGACTCTAGCTTATACAACTAGTATCACATAGGAGGTGTGGGGATTAGGTTTCCCAGTTGCTAGAGTTATCCTTTATATAGCTTTGAGAACCTTTCACATCCAAATCCACCTTTCCAAAGAACCTTTTAAGTTCCAACATAATGGATACTGCTTTCTCCGTAGTCGTGGAATTTTCTGGGAGATAATTCCTTTTCACACTCAAAACATCATTGACTTTCTTTGGTATCCACTTCTGAGTGCGTTTAGGAACAACCGTAACCTTCTTCCCATTACTCTCTTCTAGAATTCTTGGAAGAGATTTGGATTAACTATTCTTTTGCAAGTTAGTCTTTCTCCAATTGGGAGCATCAGATCTTGTCATTGTCTTTACGAAGTTATCCTTTTGATAACCATTACGATTGTGAAAAGGATTCGTATGACGTTTATAGGCAAATCTAGGTATACCACAACACTGATTCCTTTGCCTAAAGGTTGGACAGTTACAACCTGTAACGTTAAGGGGATTAGTCTTAACATAATATCTTGGTTTCACAACTTCTTGTGATGCCCAAACAAGAACATCATGAAGTTTCTCATTCCTTATACGGAAACGAAATCTCCTTTCCAGGTGACCTTTATTTCCGCAATAGTAACAAACATATGGAATGTTCTTACCTCGGTCCGTGTGGAAAATGACTTTGGAGGTTGATATACTTTGTTCTTTTGAACCTTAACTGCATGTGAAGGTATTTCACTTTTCCCATCAGTGGAAACCTTTGGTTGAAAAGAATCACTAGCCTTGAAAAATTTTACCTCTTTGCTAATACTTGGAGCATCTATTCCCTTATAGCCCAATCCTCGTGTATCACGATGATTTTTACTTGCTCCTAGCATAGTGGTTAATTTTCTTGAACTAGCATTGAACTTTTTCAAGTCATCTTCCAACATCTTGATTTTATCAAGAGCAGCAGCTAAATGATAGGTGTAGAATACACCGTATTTACTATCTAGAGTTTATGCTTTCTTTGCTATTTTTCGTGTGAATTATGTATCTTATGTTTGCTTTTGAGTTTTATAAGTATTTTGGAGTCATTTGAGTAAAAGGAAGTGGAACTCGTCTAAATCCAGGGCTTCTTCTCAATCATCTTGAAGAGAACGAAAAGACGAAGCCAATGGCGAAAGAATGAGGTCATTCCGACGTTGTATGAGAAGGTTACGAGCAACATCAATGATTAAGCCTGGTCGGTTCCCCAACGGGCAAAGCTTTGGAATCGTGAAGGGAAGCCCCTATCCTAACACCGGTGCCAATAACAACCCAACTCACTAACTAGGTCGAGATTACACTGAAGACACAAACTTCAGTCTTGATTCCTAGTCGTTTCAGAGAGTGGTTCACAGCGGCAACCTCAGATCTGATGGTTCTCAAATGGGAATCGATGAGGAGGAAGTGGATGATAATAATAGAGGACACAGAGAAGATGGGTTGCGTTGGAGAAGCTCAGGGAGAAGAAATCAGAGATTTAGAGAAGAACCGAGACCGAGAGATCGATTCCGTGATAAATTGAAGAAGGGTTTGTCTGCAATTGAAGAACGACACCGTGATATGATGAAATTGGGGTTGCTGAATTAGAACCGAGTCGAGAATGGAATTGAATTGGGTCGGCGAGATGGGTTTGGTGGATGTTGTTATTATGAAGAAATTGATGTAAAAATCTGAGATGGGTTGCTCCTGCAATTCGTATTTGAAGAGAAGAAATGGTCAGTGCTGATAGATCCATGAGATTCAGATTAATTGGTGTTTACAAATGCTTCCAGTGATATGGGGTTGTTCGGGGGTTCGAAGTAAATGGAAGAGAGATGGGCTGTTGCCATCGGGATGAGTGGTCGCGTTTGATAAGTTGAGACCTGATTTAGAAGTTGCAGTTGGTATGAGCTGCAGGGCAGGCTGGTGGTACTTTTCATCCAGGTGATAGGACTGGTGGAGTCGCGGCTGCATAGCGAGAATGGCACTCGGGTGATTGCAGAATCAAGTTGGCCTGAGTATACTGGTGGCATTGAGGCCTAGAAGAGAATGCTGGAGTGATGTTGGCTGATTAAATGGTGTTGCTTAGTGTTGTTGCTCAACAGGTAATAAGAACAGGAATGGAAGACTGAGCCAGGGAATTGGATTGTGACTGCAGGAATGGGATGCAAAAGATGAGTTGTGCTACAGTTTGGTGGAGCTGCAATGGGTGAGAAGTTGCGTACAATTCTCTTGGCTGTGAGCTTAAGAATATGTTGCTGTTGTATGCGAAGTTGAAACGTGGATGTAGCTGGATAATGGGAGGAGATGGCTCAGGTTGTGGACCAATTCAGGGAACGCATTGGTGGTGCATGGGATGATCAATGGAGAATTGACTACAGTGTTGAGTTGGTGGTGCTAGCTCGCAGCGAGCGAAAGAATTGGTTGTGTGACCTTTGGTGATGGTGGTACAGGAAGCGTATGGGTTGAACTGACGATGAAGCTAGAACTAAGATATGTTCTTTGGTGTTAGCCAAGGTTTAGTGGCAATGACAAAGAGAGTCAATTAGCAAACATTTGAAAGCAAGAAAAGGCCTGCTAATGCATATGGATGAATGACTATGTATAGGATGAAATGGATGATTGTGAGCTCATATTGCAAGTGCATTGAAATGGTACATTGAACTGGTGTAGCGTGTGTACAAGGAGAAGGTTCGGGTTATGTGTTGTCATTGATCGCACTAGCAATGATGAATGGCTAGACAATGGTGGAAGATGCTGTTCTGGCTTGTTTCCGCACTTGACCAGTAGTTGTTGCGCAGTGAACATGGTAAAGATGCGAGATGCTATTGCTCTTGCCAGTTAGAGAATGAAGTCAGCGAAGGATAAATGAAATGGCACCGCATCGTTGAATAAATGCGGTACAAGACAAGTGAAAGTCTTCGGGCTGGATATGGAGAATGAGGGTCTGGTGGCATTGAGGCAGATTCAATACAAGGTGATGGAACTGGTGGTGCTGGTTCCATTGAGTTGCAGTTGTTCAGGAAGCTTAAGGAAGAGTTATTTGTGATTAAAGCGCAGCTGGGTATGAAGTGCCGGGAAGGCTGATCTGTAAAGTGCTGTATGAATGGTCTGAGCTCGACATTACGGTGGAGTTGTGATTTGTGTATACAATGGATGAATGCTTAGACAGGATGGAGTCAAGTGCGAGAATAATTTGCATATGGCATCATTGCACGGAGTTGGAATGCAAAGCAAGGAATGAATGTACTTGAATTGGCGGGTGCACCGGATATATTACGAGTTCAAGTAGAGAATGGAAGAGCCATCATGGTCGTGGATCGAGGTGGTAAGCACAATCATTGTGCAACTCGGAGTTTGTGAAATGGCCTAGGAAGGCTAGGACCAAGTCACCGAGTTAGCCTCGACTCGGGATTTTGATTACCTAACTTAGCCGATTCACCCGACCGACTCATCGCGGCCTGGTTTGACTCGGTCATACCTGACCGAAGTTGACCCATTGACCTGAAGGGCGGACTTTGCCGGTCACCTCGAGATGCTCGCACGACTTTTAGGCCAATTTAGAGGCCACAATACCGCATTCCGGCGACCTCTTTTGGGTCATATTTTCACATGGGTATTTGCACACACATGGGCTTGGTGGACTTATCTTTTGGACCTTTCAAGATTAGACCTAATTTTGGAAACAAGAGAGTTATTTAAAGGAAAGACTTCTACAACTTTGGGATATCAGATATTATTCTTGGAACTTGGAGGGAGGCTTGTACTTGCTTTTCTAGGGTTTAGAACTATGAAAGTTTTTCTCTTTCTTCTTGTTATGAACTCCATGAATATGAGCTAGAGTTTTCTTGTGGTTATGGATTAGTTGGATTTCCAAACATGAGTTTTTGTTCAATAAATTAGTTTTCTCTCATATTATCGTTTATGATTCACCATTAATATTGTCATATGATTGAATGTTTGTTTTGTCAAGTTGCAAATTGGTAGAACTCACATGTATGTCTTTTGCTAGATTAGGGTTATTATACGCAAAAGTGATAATTCCTGATTTGAAGTAGCATAAATATGATTATAGTTTGTAGTGATATATTCTTATGATCATATGTGAACCATAACCTTTGTTAAATCGGATTAGTGCTTTTACACGTTCGATTGCTTTGATTGGCCTGATTTCATAGAACTTAACGCATCTAGGGAATTAAACTTGATTAGTGCTTTTACACGTTAGGTTGTTCTTTTAGATAGAATTCATATTCGCATCTTTTAATGTGTTTGTTGATGACAAGAGGAGATTTGCGGGATATTCTTGAGATCAAGGTATTCTAGGGCCTTTGATAAAAGTTGAGATTAAAATATTAATTCTAGTTATTGTGTTGAAAACATGTTTGTGATTGAAGACGAAATCCATGACCAATACTTTTTCATCCTTGATTTGCGTGTTTACTTTTTATTGTTTGCTTTTATTTAGTTTATTATATAAAAATCACAAAACCCCCCATTGTTATTTATAGGAAACCGAAACATATTGACAACCAAGAGCTCTCTGTGGGAACGATCCTTTCTTGCCCTTGCTTCATTATATATTTTGAGTAGTAAGAAAGTGTAATTTATTTTTGTGTTACCGACAACCAGGCCAAATTTTGGCGCCATTCTTGGGAGGCAGCGGTTGTCACTTGTTTTTGGTTTATTATTATTATTATTATTATTATTTTGTTTTTAGCTTTTGTTTTATTTTTCTTATTTTCTAGTTTTTGACATAGTTTTGAGAACTCTTGTTTCAGGTACCAATTTCTATGGAAGGAGCATATTGGAACAATGGATATGATTTTCAACCTCCTCAACACTATGACAATTTCCTACCATCTATGGGATGCAATCAAAACCAATTTATTGGCTATGATGCATATCCTAGAGAACCTTATGGTGATTTTCATACATACCAACAACAACCTTGTAGTGGGTATGTAAGTCAAGCACCTAGGTGGGATAATTCTACATCTAATTGGCTTTATTCGAGTTGTATGCAGATTTTGAATGGATTACAAGACATACAACAAAGGCTAGACCAACTTGACCGTGATAGAGAGAACGTCGCACAAACCAATTTTTGGAATATTTCTTCTTACCCGACTCCAGATCGTAGTTATGATCATTCACCCATTCAAAGGGAAGAGTCATGGGAAAGAGAACATATTGTAGTCAATGGTGGTAAGCGTGTGAACGTCAAGAAACTTGCAGAAATTATACAAGTTGGAAGATGATGGAGCCTCGGAGGAGCTTGTCGATGAAATTAGTAGGGCCATTCATATGGAACTTAAACGACGTCGTGATAAGGGTTGGGAAACCGACGACGATTCTTATTATGGTGAGTCTGAAAATGAAGACGAAGATGATTGTGTTGAAAAGGACCAACCTTTGGAAATATTTGATGACATTAGTGTAGTTGACTCCACTCTTGATCTTTATAATGATCAAACACCTATTCAAAAGGTATATGAGTATGATGAAACTAGTGTGTTACAAAACTTCCATGCAACAAGGTATGAGTCTAATGAAGAGGAGTATGTTGAGAATGAGACCGGTTTGACCAATATTGTGGAAGACCCAATTGAGCTTGCATATGATTGTAATGATGATGTTCATGTCGAAACTTTGGTTAAGGCAAAAACGGACGAAGAATGGTTGCAAGGTTTAATAGAAGACCATGATATACATGAGGTGAATTATTCACTTGAGTTTTTCAAGGATGAAGAGGATTCCGTAATAAAAGAGATTGTGCAAGGTTTGTTTAACCCGTTGCATATTATTTCTTCTCCTTTACCTCTTATTGGTTTGAATGTATGTGCTTCGAGAGTATTGTTGAATGACTTTGTTTCTCGATTTCCGCCATTAGAGATACTTGATTCTCATACTATGCAGGTTTTGGAACAAGAAATCGTGGAAGTACCCGACTTCTATATTCTTTATACACTTCCAAGTGTGGACAAGAATAAGTGTGGGGAAACTTTTATCGGTTAATAACTTCATTTGTTTTATATTACTGATATTTGTGTGAAGCTAGTGTTTGCAAAACAGGTTCTATGGAAGGATCCCCAACTTTTCAGATTATTGGTGTATGGGGAATGACTCTTGCAAGGATATAGTCGGGCTGACGACTTTAAACCAAGCGCTAAATGGGAGGCAACCCATAGGTTTTGTATCTCTTATCTTTTATTTTTCTTTTCTTATTTTTAGCTTTTTCTTTTCGTATATTGTTATAAAATTTCCCACCTTGACTTTCTTTGGACGATTCAATTTACATTGAGGAAATGTAAAGTTTAAGTGTGGGGGAGTGGTTAAGCATTTGCGTTGTAAATTTTTCAAATTTTTCAACTTTTGTGTTAAATAGTGAATAAAAACTCCAACTTGTGGTTAGTTTAGAGTCACATAGTATACATGTCGCTAAGATTACATCGAGAATCTCATAAGAGTGACTCGAACTTAGAGATGACAGAGAACATGATCGGGTTTCTTACTTGTATGAGAGTTAAAGTTGGATTTAACCATGCCGGTGGCAAATAAGGTGCGAGAATGAATTCGGTATTAGAGTAGTGATCCCCTATATTGGAGACTACCCATGTTACATAATGTGAGGCACCGACCTTCAATTCTTTGTACCTGTCTAAATATGTACTTTTATAGTGTGTGTCACCGTACGTAAACTCCGGGTAGAATGGTGAGCTACCCAACCTCCCACCATAGAAGCACTATTTTGATCTCTTGAGTGCTATTTTTATCAACCATGATGGCGACATCGAATTTCTAACTTACATACCACTTGTAATCTTGTTCGCAGTTAGCACTATCCACTTTATCTCTCTCTACACCAACAGGTCCATAGAAACACCATCATCATCAACAAGAGGAGCATCACAAATTCGAAGGAAAGTTGAAGACGTTCAAGGTTTACAAGCAATAATACATAAAAGAGCAGAATTTTTACAAGTTGAAGACTAGTGTACAAGAGCGAAAATTATCAAGATGAGAGTTCGAGAAGTTTATGATATCGAGACATACAAGTTGTGAAGAATCATGTGGTAAAATACTTACACCATAGCCATTTGTATTTATTTTATATTTATTTTCAGTGTGTTTACTTTCTCTAGTCTCAAAAAAAAAAAAAAAAAAGTATATTTTAAAAAAAAAAGTAAAAGAAAAAAAAAATAGACAAGAGAAAATTTCTTTTGGTTCATTACTAGTTTTATTGTTTAATTTCGTTTTTTTATTTTTTTGTATTTATTTTATTTTCCTTGTCTAAATAAAAAAAATGAAAAAAAAATGAAAAAAAGAGAAGAAAAAAAATGAAAAAAAAAAAAGAAAAAAAATTATATTTTGGTTCGTTTTTAGTTTTGTATTCTTTCAATAAAGCCAATTAGAGGAAAAAATTTACATTGTCAAGATTCTACGAAGTTCAAGAGTTATCATCGACAGTTGAAGACCGAAGACGAAGATGAAGACACCGATTGAAAACCGAAGACGTTTCTATGGATGCTGTGAGAGTGGTGCTAGCTGCACGTCGAACGGATAACGAGGTAAGTAAGCATATTCCCACCTTCGTTAAATGGTTGATTTCCTTTCTTAGAGATCGTCAGAAAAATGGGTTTTCAAAATGATAAAAGATGTGGGTTTTTAAAATAATTCGGAGGGTTTGCCTTCCTACCATCCAACGTGTCGTAGGATTCTCTCTTCATTCCTACCTGGACACATGTGTGACCCATAAAAAAAGTCATTTTATTATTGAGAGCAACTTCATAAAAACCCTTTCTTGTGGCGAGTCGAGACTTTCGATCACTCGAGCCCGAATTTCTTTCGAGAAGGGACGGTTATTTCTCTCTCAACTTTTAAGGATGAGATTGTGTTCATTTATGTGTCTAACTTCTTATGACTAGTGTGCAGAATCTCTATGTCTTCTTAGCACGTTGGATGCTATCATTACGGAGAACTAGTAAGTTGGAAAAGTAGGTTTTGTGGGTATATCTCTAGTAAACCCTCACGAGACTATAACTCGTCCACTAAGGACACCTAGGGGTTTAAAGGCTTGTTATTTATGCTAAAAGTGACCGTAGCCTCGACGACACGGAGTTGTATGTATTCTTTAGAATTGTTTTGTTTGATTTGCTCGAGGACTAGCAAGGTCTAAGTGTGGGGGAATTTGATAGGTGTAGAATACACCGTATTTACTATCTAGAATTTATGCTTTCTTTGCTATTTTTCGTGTGAATTATGTATCTTATGTTTGCTTTTGAGTTTTATAACTGTTTTGGAGTCATTTGAGTAAAAGGAAGTGGAACTCGTCTAAATCCAGGGCTTCTTCTCAATCATCTTGAAGAGAACGAAAAGACGAAGCCAATGGCGAAAGAATGAGGTCATTCCGACGTTGTATGAGAAGGTTACGAGCAAAATCAATGATTAAGCCCGTCGGTTCCCTGAAACTGGCAGGCTTTGGAATCGTGAAGGGCAACCCCTATCCTAACACCGGGTGCCAATAACAACCCAACTCACTAACTAGGTCGAGATTACACTGAAGACACAAACTTCAGTCTTGATTCCTAGTCGTTTCAGAGAGTGGTTCACAGCGGCAACCTCAGATCTGATGGTTCTCAAATGGGAATCGATGAGGAGGAAGTGGATGATAATAATAGAGGACACAGAGAAGATGGGTTGCGTTGGAGAAGCTCAGGGAGAAGAAATCAGAGATTTAGAGAAGAACTGAGACCAGAGATCGATTCTGGTGATAAATTGAAGAAGGGTTTGTCTCTGCAATTGAAGAACGACACTGTGATATGATGAAATTGGGGTTAGGCTGAATTAGAACTGAGTCGAGAATTGAATTGAATTGGGTCGAAACGGAGATGGGTTTCTGGTGGATATTGTTATTATGAAGAAATTGATGTAAAAATCTGAGATGGGTTGCTCCTGCAATTCGTATTTGAAGAGAAGAAATGGTCAGTGCTGATAGATCCATGAGATTCAGATTAATTGGAGTTTACAAATGCTTCCAGTGATATGGGGTTGTTCTCAGGGTTTGAGAAATGGAAGAGAGATGGACTGTTGCCATCAGATAAGTGGTCGCGTTTGAGAAGTTGAGACCTGATTTAGAAGTTGCAGTTGGTATGAGCTGCAGGGCAGGCTGGCGGTTCTTTTCATCAAGGTGATAGGACTGGTGGAGTCGCGGCTGCATAGCGAGAATGGCACTCTGGTGATTGCAGAATCAAGTTGGCCTGAGTATACTGGTGGCATTGAGGCCTAGAAGAGAATGCTGGAGTGATGTTGGCTGATTAAATGGTGTTGCTTAGTGTTGTTGCTCAACAGGTACTAAGAACAGGAATGGAAGACTGAGCCAGGGAATTGGATTGTGACTGCAGGAATGGGATGCAAAAGATGAGTTGTGCTAGAGTTTGGTGGAGCTGCAATGGGTGAGAAGTTGCGTACAATTCTCTTGGATGTGAGCTTAAGAATATGTTGCTGTTGTATGCGAAGTTAAAACGTGGATGTAGCTGGAGAATAGGAGGAGATGGCTCAGGTTGTGGACCAATTCAGGGAACGCATTGGTGGTGCAGGGGATGATCAATGGAGAATTGACTACAATGTTGAGTTGGTGGTGCTAGCTCATAGAAGGCAGGAATTGGTTGTGTGACTGCTGGTGATGGTGGTACAGGGAAGCAGTATGGGTTGAACTGATGACAGAAGCTAGCACTAAGATATGTTGCTGGTGTTAGCCAAGGTTTAGTGGCAATGACAAAGAGAGCTGAATTAGCAGCTGAGCTGAAGCAAGAAAAGGCCTACTAATGCATATGGATGAATGACTATGTATAGGATGAAATGGATGATTGTGAGCTCATATTGCAGGTGCATTGAAATGGTACATTGAACTGGTGTAGCGGGTGTACAAGGAGAAGGTTAGGGTTATGTGTTGCTACTGACTGCACTAGCAATGATGAATGGCTAGGCAATGGTGGAAGATGCTCGCTGCTGTTGCCGCTGAAGTCTGGTAGTTGTTGCAGGTGAACATGGTGAAGATGCAGATGTTGTTGCTACTGCCAGTTAGAGAATGAAGCTGCGAAGGATAAATGAAATGGCACCGCATCTGTTGAATAAATTGCAGGTACAAGACAGTGAAGCTGGTGCTGCTGGATATGGAGAATGAGGGTTTGGTGGCATTGAGGAAGATTCAATACAAGGTGATGGAACTGGTGGTGCTGGTTCCATTGAGTTGCAGTTGTTCAGGAAGCTAAAGGAAGAGTTATGTGTGATTAAAGCGCAGCTGGGTATGAAGTCTTGGGAAGGCTGATCTCAGAAGTGATGTATGAATGGTCCGAGCTCGGCATTACAGGTGGAGTATCGATTTGTGTATACAATGGATGAATGCTAGGATGAGGATGGAGTCAAGTACGAGAATACTTTGCATATGGCACTGTTGCCTGGAGTTGGAATGCAAAGCAAGGAATGAATGTACATGAATTGCAGGTGCACTGGCTATATTACAGATTGAAGTAGAGAATGGAAGAGCCATCATGGTGTGATCGAGGTGGTAAAGCACAATCATTGTGCAACGGCTCAGGTTGTGAAATGGCCTAGAAGGCTAGAACCAAGTCACCCGAGTTAGCCTCGACTCGGACTTGATTACCTAACTCAGTGATTCACCCGTCGACTCATCGGCCGGTTTGACTCGGTCGGACCTTGACCGAGTTGACCCGATTGACCGGTGGCCAAGGCGGACTTTGCCTGGTCACCCGAGATGCTCGCGACGACTTTTAGTCCAATTTCCGGCCACAATACAGATTTCCGGCGACCTCTTTTGGGTCATATTTTCACATGGGTATTTGCACACACATGGGCTTGGTGGACTTCTATCTTTTGGACCTTTGAAGATTAGACCTAATTTTGGAAACAAGAGAGCTATTTAAAGGAAAGACTTCTACAACTTTGGGATATCACATATTATTCTTGGAACTTGGAGGGAGGCTTCTACTTGCTTTTCTAGGGTTTAGAACTATGAAAGTTTTTCTCTTTCTTCTTGTTATGAACTCCATGAATATGAGCTAGAGTTTTCTTTTGGTTATGGATTAGTTGGATTTCCAAACATGAGTTTTTGTTCAATAAATTAGTTTTCTCTCATATTATCGTTTATGATTCACCATAAATATTGTCATACGATTGAATGTTTGTTTTGTCAAGTTGCAAATTGGTAGAACTCACATGTATGTCTTTTGCTAGATTAGGGTTATTATACGCAAAAGTGATAATTCCTGATTTGAAGTAGCATAAATATGATTATAGTTTGTAGTGATATATTCTTATGATCATATGTGAACCATAACCTTTGTTAAATCGGATTAGTGCTTTTACACGTTCGATTGCTTTGATTGGCCCGATTTCATAGAACTTAACGCATCTAGGGAATTAAACTTGATTAGTGCTTTTACACGTTAGGTTGTTCTTTTAGATAGAATTCATATTCGCATCTTTTAATGTGTTTGTTGATGACAAGAGGAGATTTGCGGGATATTCTTGCGATCAAGGTATTCTAGGGCCTTTGATAAAAGTTGAGATTAAAATATCAATTCTAGTTATTGTGTTGAAAACATGTTTGTGATTGAAGACGAAATCCATGACCAATACTTTCTCATCCTTGATTTGCGTGTTTACTTTTTATTGTTTGATTTTGTTTAGTTTATTATATAAAAATCACAAAAACCCCCCATTGTTATTTATAGGAAACCGAAACATATTGACAACCAAGACCTCTCTGTGGGAACGATCCTTTCTTGCCCTTGCTTCATTATATATTTTGAGTAGTAAGAAAGTGTAATTTATTTTTGTGTTGGCTGACAACCGACCACTAAATCAGCCTCAAGGCATTTTTCTCGAGCGAGATAAGCGCTTTCTCTGTTATCAAAACTAATTTGTTGAGAGTTAATTAATGCGTGTCGTAACCACAACAAATTAGTGAATATTTTTCCACTCAATTAACAAGTAATATGGTGGTAGTTAAGTTCGTTCCCACGAGGAGCAAGAGGTTTTAGTTGTCTTAATTGTCCTAAAAAGGGGGTTTTGGTTTTAGATTTTAAAAGCAAAAGAAAATAAACAAAGCAATTAAAAGTATAAGTTGAAATCAATAAGAGAAGTTGGATCAAGGAATCGTTCTTCGTTGCAAAACAATGAATCAAGTTATGTTCTTTTCCACTTTTTATTAGTCACAGATTATCACCAACCGTAGGTATAGCAGCTAGATCAGTGCTAACCCCTAAATCCCTTGTATCACCGGATACGAAAGTTCTCGACTACCGGATTCTATTTTCCAAACCACCTAGTAGTAGATCACTCAAGATGTAATTTAGTTAAACGCATTAAGATTCGTGAATTTATTAGGTTGATATTAGTAGTTAGACTCTTAGATCAAGGTCTACTTGCTAACGTTGTTTTCACACACAATTGTTCCACGGAATCCCTCCGCAAGGTCTCGTGTTTTCTACTTGTGTAAAGAGTCAAGAAACGATTACTTATCCCCTAACTTTCACTAGCTTTAGATCAATTAACAAATCAATTTAGTATGCATCCTAAATGACCTATCAATCAATCATGAATGTATACACATTCCTATTAGTAAAAAAAACGATAACCATGTGAAAAACTTCAAGGTAGATTTTAAAACAAAAACTCAAATCATGTCAAGAACTAGGAATTCATCCTCAATCAATAATAAAATTAGATACTCATGCTAAGGAGTTCACACAAAGAATAAACAAAGGAGAAGTGTTGTGTGTGTAGAGGTGTAAAAGTGTCTAGAGAAAAGTAGAGAACTTCTCTATTTATAGGCTTCAATTTGCTTGCAATCCTCTTAGGAATAGAATCCCTTTTCCATTATAAATCTTCTTTCCAAGTTCAAGTCTTTATCAAATCTTCCATCTCCTCTTTCCAAGTTCAAGTCAAATTCCTCAAACCCATGAGTCTAGAAAGTTCTTCACAAATATCTGCTCTTTTGTTCGCCCGAAAAAGTTCTCGGGATCACCGGAATCCTGACTGAAACGGCACATGAATAGTGTTGCCGGTGTCTGGAATCTTCTTCTCTGATAACGGAATATTCTGTTAGGTGCCGTCAAACTTAACTGTCAAACTGACGGTCTTCGTTAGTCAACGGGTCAAGGTATGAGAGTCAGCCACTGAGTTAGCTGATCTGAGGCTGTCTTACTCGTGTTACTCACGAGTTGGATCGGTCATCGGCGGCATCGAGTTAACTCGCAGTATGAAAATCCGACAGAGTTCTGTTTATTTATGGGCATTTCCTCAGGCCGAGTTCAGGCCAATTCCCTGTAACAATCCTACACATACATCTAGTTGAAGCATTCATTCATCAACAGAGTTTCAATTCAGCTCAGGTCACACCCATTTGCTCTCAATCACAGCAACATCTCTTCCTTATCAGCAGACTACACATCATCGATTCCAACTCCATGTCCATATCAGCAGACTACACATCCACCACATCCCAATCTCTGATTCCATTACAGCACCAACTCCTCACTGCAACTGCAACCAACTCGATTCATAGCCACAAACCCATCTCTATCTTGTAATTCGAGCAACAATAGAAGTACCATCTTCTAAACCGTACCCAATCTTCATTATCATCTTCTCTGCGATCAATTTCTTATTTTGGTATAATCGAGCTCAATCCCACCATCAAATCCATCAATCTCCATTAAAACCCTAATTCAGCCATTATGTCCTCAGATTTCAAACAGCGACAAGAACCCATCTCTATTCTTATCACGACTGAGTTGAATCTCTACTGTAATCTTCTTCTTCATTTCTCGAAAAACTATATCAGATTCATCTCTAATTCTCTCGATCTTCTTCTCAGATTCAAATCCCCACCATAATTTCTACATCTCAACTCAACCATAATAAACCCATCTGTTCTTCAACAATTAGTGATTCAAATAAACATTCAATCCTCTCTGAGATCGACAACAACTTCATAGAAGCAGCCGCCTTTATTTCCTCTCCCAACTTCTGTGTCTCAATTTCAGGTGGGATTTATGAATGAGAGGAATAAGTCTCTCGATTTTAGGGTATAGGAGTAGGGTTTGTTATTCAGTATCTGGTCACCTTGCTAAGGGCTAACCATCTGGCAGCCCCTTAACCTTTGCTGGCTGTCTTTTAATACTTCTCAAAAAGAGAGTTGTTCCTTAACCTTGGGTCAGCTCCATATATCACTTGCCTGTAAAATGACCTTTTTGCACTTCTAGCTCAAATTGAGCGTTTCTTCTTCTTTTTCTCCGTATGACTCCAGAGTACCTAATAACTCAAAAACATGCGTAAAATACATAATTTATAAGAAAAATAGCAAAGAAAGCATAAACTCTAGATAGTAAATACGGTGTATTCTACACCTATCAAATTCCCCCATACTTAGACTTTGCTAGTCCTCGAGCAAATCAAACTTAAACTTACAACTTCAAAACATTCCAGCGTCCCAAGCATCCAAAGAGCTATGAGGACATAGAGTTTCTGCATGCTAGTAATAAGAAGTTAGAAATACTAAAGAACATATTCTCATTCTTAAATGTTGAGTGAGAAATAACCACACCATAATGAGAGAACGCGTGTTTGAGAGCGATCAATAAGCATTTCCCCTCGACTTTTGCCTCACCAAAAAGGGTTTTATGAAATTGCAGTTAAAAGACGTACTTTTATGGTTCTCACATGTGTGCAGGTAGGAATGAAGAGAGAATTCCTGCAACACGTTGAATGGTGGGAAGGACAACTTCCGAAATATTTTAAAAACCCACATCTTTTAACATTTTGAAAAACCATTTTTCTGACGATCTCTAAGAAAGGAAATCAACCACTATTATTGAGGATGAGATTACTTACTCACCTTCACATCCGATTGCAATGATGATAACACCACTCTCACGGCATCCAATAGAAATGTCTTCCGCTCCTCGTCTTTATCTTCTTGGTCTTCGTCTTCGGCTTCAACTATTGATGATAAACACTCGAACTCCATAGATCCTTGACAATTTGTAACTCTTTTCCTAAATCCTTATCGCTTGAAACTTCCTTTTAGATTTTCCTTCCCCACGGCTTATTAAATACAATAAAATTTCTCTTGTCTCATTTTTTTTTCTTTTTTTTTTATGAAGACAAGAGAAATAAAATACAAAACAAAGTGAAAATAAAACAAACCATAGCCGTGGGAAAAGTACTTTACCGCTTGATTCTTCACAACTTGTATCGTCTCGAAATCATAAACTTCAATAATCCTCACCTTTTGATTTTCTTTGCTCTTGTAAATAAGTCTTCAACTTGTATGTATAATTATGCTCATTGTATGTTGCTTTACTTGGATATAAAATTTGCTCTTTTCTTGTTCCGTTGCTTGTTAACTTTGAACGTCTTCAACTTTTCTTGTAGATTTTGATGTCGCTCCTTGTTGATGATGATGGTGTTTCTATGGACCCGTTGTTGTCGAGAGAATGGTGCTAACTGCAAATCGAACTACAAGAAGGAGGCTTTCATCTATAGACGTCACCCTCATAATTGACAAAATTAGCACTCAAGAGATCAAAAATAGTGCTGAAAATTGGTGTGAAGTTGGGTAGCTCACCATTCTACCCGGAATTAACGTACGGTGACACACACTCAAAATAAAGCTTTTTAGTCAGCTACAAAAAATTTATGGTCGGTGCCTCACATGATATAAATAGGGTAGTCTCCACTAATGATTGATCAACAACTCTAATAATGCATTTTCCTCTGCACCTCATTTGCCACCGGCATGATTAAATCCATTATTTAACACTCTAACAAGTAATCCGAACGTAGTTCCCTAACACTTCCAAGTTCAGTTATGTCGGTCAGAATTCTCTATGTAAACATACCTAGAAGTATGCTAGTGACTCTAAAATCTCTACAAGTTGGAGGTTTTATGCAATTTTTTTTTTTGAAATATGCTTAACCACTCCCCCACACTTAAACATTACATTGTCCTCAATGCAATTGAATCCTCCTAGCAAAGTCAAGGTGGGAAATCCTAACATGATATGGAACAAGAAAAATAAATAACAAAATAAAAAGCAAAAGGATAAGAAATACAAAACCTATGGGTTGCCTCCCATTTAGCGCTTGTTTTAAAGTCGACGGCCCGACTTGGCTCTTGTAAGATTCATTCCCCATATACTAACAATCAGAAAATTTGGGGATCCACCCATAGTACCTGTTTCGCAAACAATAACTCCATACAAATGTTAGCACAAGAAAATAATAATAACGTTATCGCTTGATAGAAATTTCCCCCACACTTATTGTCCACACTCGGAAGTGTATGAAGAACATAGAATTTGGGAACTTCCATGTATTCCTCTTGGCAAACCTGCATAGTGTTAGCATCAAGTGTTTCCAATGGTGGATATCGAGAAACAAAATCATCCAAAAATACTTTCGAAGTACATACATTCAAACCAATAAGAGGTAAATGAGAAGAATCAATATGCAAAGGGTTAGACAAACCTTGCACAATCTCTTGTATCACGGAATCCTCTTCATCCTTAAAGAAATCAAGTGAATTACTTACCTCTTGCATATCATGGTCCTCTATCAAACCTTGCAACCATTCTTCGTCGTTTTCTACCTTAACCAAAGTCTTGGCATCATTATAATCACTGGCAAGTTCAATTGGGTCTTCCATGAAATCAATCAATTTGGTTTCATTCTCAAGCATCACCTCTTCAACATTCTCATCCTCGGAATCGGGCCATTCACTAAAATGATTCTCGTCGGTATACATTGTTAGATCTTCTTGTGAGGGTGTTACACCGTTTATAACAATAGGCAAGTCACACCCAATCTCCTCCTTTTGAATAAACAAAGGATCGTTATTATGATCCGGAGTTGGAATAACTTCCTCATTGTTGCAACGCACATACACTGTAGGATCATAATATCGCAACACCAACACCCTTGCGAAATCCATAAACGACACATTGCGAAGATATCGCAGATAAGTAATATAAATGACGCAACGGATGACGACAGCCTGAACACGAGAAAGATGTGAAGAGCTAGCGAGATTTATGAGTGTTGCGAGATTTAACATTTGTACACTCGCGAGAATGTCGTGTAGGATCATAATATCGCCACAACAACAATTCGCGAAGACAACCGATAACAACATTGCGAGTAAGTCGCAGAAAATTAATATGAATGACGCACTGGATGACGATAGGAAGATATGAAATCTGGCGAAAGTTAAGAAGTGTCGCGAATACGAATACTTGTACGCCTGCGACACTTCGCGACACATTCCCGAAAATAAAGGGGAGATTAGCTGTCATTCACTATGTATTACCCTATATAAAGGGATGAGTGAATCTGTTGAAGGGAGAGGTCGTTTTGGATTGGAGAGTAAGTCATTAGGAGAGAGAAACAGAGAGAATGTTTGTAAGTTCTTAAGTGTAATTCCATCTTCCGGTGTAAACATTTCAAGAAAGTTATTAATAAACATTCATAATTGTTCATCTATTATCTTTTGAATGGATTAGTTAAACAAAATTTAGTGAGGGGTGTATTGTGGGATTTCCTGCAACTACATATTGGCGCTAGAAACAGGCTTTGAACAGCATTAAAAGAAGAGAATTAACAAAAAAGAAATTTGAGATAATTTTCAAAAAATTTACTAAAAGAGAAATGGCTAGAAGAAGAAATGTACTTGAACAACCGGTGAGAAGAAGTGGAAGACTTCTTGGAGAAAGGAGAAATGAAAGAGGAGAATCGTCAAGGATGAATATGAGGAATGATGAAGAGAATCATGTCCAAGCTTTAATTCCACCGGTAGCAAATGAAACTGTGGATTACGATAGAGTAAGTGTGCACACTTGGAGGACGGATTCTGAGGATGAAAGGGAAGAAGAGCAACAATTGGTAAACAATGGACAAGGAGAAGGAGATCAAAGAATGAATGGAGAAATGAATCCAGAAATGAAGAACTCACAAAGATTGGAAACATTGAGACAAACGATACATGAAGAGAGGCGACTAGAGGCAGAGGAACGAGCAAACTTGACAAGACAGAATCATGAATTAAGAATGGAAAATATAAGATTGCAAAATAGAAGATCGAGAAGCACTGCGAGATCGAGTTCAAGATCGACTAGGGAAGAAAGAAGGAGAGCCTTACCAACAGAAATTACAGAGGTAGAAAACCAACGGGAAGCACAAAATCTCAGCTCAGAACATCATGAAAGAAGAGAGGACGCAGAAGATCGTTATATTCCCCATCCCGAGAATTTCCAAGATGAGCAGAATGAAGAAAATCAGGGAACTAGGCGATTTCAGGGGCCAAATGATCCAGCCGCTGAAGGAAGAGCAATACTGCATGGAAGAGAAGCATTGAGAAGGCAAAAAGAGATCGTGGACGACATTGAGAAACATTATGTCGAACAAGCACGCTTAGCCCGCGAGAGAGAGAGAGTAAGAGCGTGAAGTGGAAAACCAAGAATTGGAAGAAGCACTCCGGCAAAATAATCACGACAACCGAGAAAGGAGGCGAGCACAAAATCGTGTCAATAGAAATACCAATGGAGAATACGAAAGGATGCGAGAGGAGAATTGATAGAGAACCCGTAAGAGAGAACAATAGATATAATGGTGTGCGAATTGATGAAAGAGACGAAGGAGAAAGTCGCAGAGAAAGGAGAGAAGAAAATAGTGGACAAGAAGATCAAACAGGCATGAACGCAGGAGGCGAGAGGCGAACTAAAAAGACCGGCAGAATCAAATCCCGAGGAAAATGAGCAAATCTTGAAAGAACTAGCGAAATGAGAAAATTGTTAAATAGTAGGAAGGAAGGAGGAAGAAGACAGGTTGGATGAAGCCATCGCAGAAGCCGCGAAGACTCCTTTCACAATAGAAGTACAAATGGGTGGAATACCACCTAAATGCAATCTTTGCATTAACCAACATTTTTGATGGAAACAAACTGTGCGGTACAACACATCAAGGATTATATGAGATGTATGTTACAATGGGAGAATCATGATGCCATATTGTGCAAATACTTCGCATCAAGCTTAATTGGAGAAGCAATTGAAATGGTTTGAAGGATTACCAAAAAACATAATCTCATCATTCAACCATTTACAAACTATTTTCTTGGGAGCGTATATAAGTAACAATTCCACGCGACCAGAATTGAAGATGTATTCGGATTGAAACAAAGAGTTGGCGAGAGTTTAAGACATTTGACAATGAGATGGAGAACAATGTGCAAGTGAAATGGCCTAGGAAGGGTAGAGGAAAGATATCTCATTTTATCATTTGTAAATGCTCTGCTCGCAACAAGTTTGTTATACATTCAAATATTCGTAATTAAAAATACAATTACGATGGTCGAGCCGCGAGAACTTCAAGAAGAATACATTGCTTTGGAAGAAAGACAAAATGAAATGGAATCATACCCGATTGCGAATACAAGTTCAAACGCTGCGAATGCAAGTTTATTACCAAAATTTTTAAACTCCGTGGCGACCACTTCGCAAGGGCAACCTAAAACGGAGTTGATGATGGAAAGCAAAAATAGTAGCAATGGGAAGCCGAGATCAGGAGGAGTTTGATAGAGAAAGGAACTACTACAACCGCATGGCAACAATAATAAAATTCAGAGATTAGATCATATGCAAGAAACTTATGGAGGACAAAGGCGAATAACCATGGAAGGCCAAGAAATCGCAGAGTGGTATGGGAAGAGATCGAATGCCACCACTAAATGCTAGTGTTGAGAAAATTTGGGAAGCTATACTTGTAATGGAGGACGTACCACCACCATGGAATGCGTGGAGTGAACCACCGCCAAGTGACGAAGTCATGAATATTGTTCTTACCATCGCTTTCATGGACATCTAACAAATGATTGCGAAACATAAAGAGAATCATCCTCGAATGATTGATCAGGGGAAGTTGGCTCACTTTCTAAAAAATGAAGAGAAAGGGAAGCAAGTACTAACAACATCACCATCAGAAGTGCAAAGAACAGTTTCAAAGAAGGGAAAAGAAGGGAAAAGAAGCATTCGTAATAGAAGTGGGAACAAAGGCCAAAAATCTATTTTGCAATTCTATCGTTCATTCATATCGTACAATTGAAGATTTTCACGATAACGTGCTTAGTAGAGTATATGCAAGAGATTTTCATAACAAAGAGGTGATGAACTCCTGGCGAGAAAGTCGCAATTGAAAGATTGGCGCCTAAAAACTATTTCTTTCTCTCGCACGAAGTACCGAAAGGAAGAGAAGCACATGATAGCCCGTTGGTGGTGCGACTGGACATTAATCCAAGACCAGTTGATGGAGAAGATGACGAAGCGAGTAAAATTGTTGGGCAATCAATAGAATCCTAATCGATACCGGAAGTTCGGTGAATATTCTGTTTTACCATACTTATAAGACTATGGGTGGAGAGGATGAAAATTTGATTCCTTCAACATACAAAATCTATGGTTTTAACGACACAGCGAACAAACCTAAAGGAGAGGTTCACATGAGGATACCTTTACAAGGATTATCAGCTAACATTTTATTCTGCGTGGTTGACGTGGAATCTCCTTATAACGCATTAATTGGGCGACCATGGCTGCACGAAATCTTGGGAGTAGCATCAACATACCATCAATGTATAAAGTTTCCCATCCAAAGGGTATTGGAATTATAAAGGGAGATTGGAAGGAAGGTCAGAAATGTTATGAGGTTGACGTAGAGAGCTGTGAAGAGAGAAATGCTAAAAGGAAAGGTTGGAAACGAATATCAAAGATGAACAGAGAAAAGAGAAGTCGATGGTGGATACTATAGAGATACGAAATGAAGAAGCATCGCGAAGTGCCGCAAGAATAGGCGAATGTTACGATGCTGCAAAGATAATTGGTTGTAGTTCATCGCGAAGTGCCGTAGAAACATCGCGAAGTGCCGCAGATAAATGCATGGAAACAGGCGAACGTTACGATGGAAAGGAGTCCTTCAAGGATTGGGATAACGCTGAGGCAAAGAGTATAATGAACAAAAGGCATAAAAAGTAAGCTGAATGATCTGTGATAAGTAATCGACAAAGATATATCAATGGCAAGACTAAGAAGAAATAATATGTGAGAATTTCGACAAGAAGAATGTACAAGAATCCGAGGCAAAAATGAATGAACAACATTGTGCGATGTCTTCGCAAATTAAATATCAGACAACAATTAAATATGAATGATTGAATGATTTAACAACAATGAATGAATAAGTGAATGGGACGAACCTTTATGGCGTACACCCTAGTTCGCGAATTACATTTCGTAAGAGGCAAATGTAAGACCTAAAGTGCGTCATATAAGGGGGTATCTCTTAACATGGCTCAGGGAAAGGGTTACACCGCTCCCGGAACCTGGGTCATGTATATTTGGGGCCCATGAAAGCCTATCCGGAGGAGGTACCTTGGATTCCCAACTATATATGTAGGTTATACACTGGTTGGGCGACCGAGGGTCTCTTTCAAGGAGTCAGCGTATGATCAAGGCGCCGAGGTACACGGTTGAGTCAAGAGTTCGGGGAGCATGGAACTTCCTTACCACTCTTGACAAGTCTTGCGCATGCTGCACTCGGCCCGAAGAAAACTCCACTTAGGGTGCAGCCTTGTAACCATAAACTCTATAGGTATAAGGGATAAGAGGTGCGAAAAACAATCGGTTGTTGTTAAGACCGGATGGGAGGAGCTAGCCTTGTATGGCCGATGTACGCCTCCTGAAGGGGCAACCTGGGGAGGTGATAAGGGCGGCACCTCCATTAGGGAGCCGATAAGTGCCAAAGACGCAAATGTCACGAGGCTTTGTTTCCGCAAGGAAACTTAGGCTTGTCATATTTGTGCAAATGATCCCGCAGAGGCAATAATACTAACGCGAGGGTAAGACGAGATCAATGGGTCCTTACATGCAAGTGTAAAGACGTCCCGCGATTTCGTCGCAAGACGACAATGTCACGGGCTTTACTTTCGCAAGAAAATTTAGGCTGTCATATTGTCGCAAGCCAAATATCCTACAGAGGCAAAAATACTTGAATAATGATAAGACAAGGTCAATGGGTTTTTACATGCAAGTGTAAAGACGTCCTGCGATCTTGTCGCAATAAGAGGTGGCAGAGTAAGACCTTTACTTAGGAAGGTCAAGCTTAGAAGACCACCAAAAATGATAAGGCGAGATCAAAAATCTCTTCTTTAATGAAAAGTTCTTGCGATCTCGTCGCAATTATAAATTTAAACATCATTCCTGGTCAGGAGAAGAAAGTGCGAATCTCAGAAATTTCATTCTTTCATATGAAGATGCATAACAGAGGCAAATATGGGAATGGAAAAGACGAAATATTGTTATCCATCTTCCAATGAAAGAGTTATACATTAAATAATGTTAGCCAATTATATTACAAGGAAAAAACTGCCAAGAAAGGGGAATGAAGATTGAATTTATGGGCAATAAACCCAAGAAGTTTACAAAAAAGAGATACGGAAATGTACAGATATTACAAAAAAATAAAGAAACAAAAAGAATTATCTCTTTGGCGATTCTTCTCCTCTACCTGATCCTTCAATTCTATTATTCTCGCCGCCAGAATTTTCTTCTTCGCTGGCCTCACTATCAGAAATGTCTGAAACAGGCAAATTCTCAGGAACTTCTTCGGAAAGCCAAGGATATGAACAAAGAGGGATTTTGTGATCTTTACAAACATACTCCATGGCTTCATTAAGGAAAACGAACGGCATCATTATTAAAATTCGCCACTGTAGTTTGAAATTGTTTCTTCAACTTGGAATATCTATTCTCGCGAAGGTTGAGATTCTTTGCGAGCTGTGCTTTCTCAGATTCAAGTTCTTCAATCCTTGCTTGAAATCTTTTTTCGGACTCGCAAGTAAACAACGATAAGTTAACAACTCAACAGCAATATTACAGGGGTAAGAAACAGTAAGGTATAATAAATAACCTTCTCTGTCAGATATTATATCTTTAACCAAGGAAGTATGCTCGGTATGAAGACTAACATCAACACCTAAATTATTCCTGGCATTATCTAAGATTTTCGCGGCCCAAGCGAATTCATCATCATTATTTATAATAAGGAGTGAACGAATTTGGTTTTCTCGCTCAATAAGTAAGGAATTCTGACGAAGCAATTCATCTCGCTCCATTTGCACTTCAAGAAGGGATTTTTGAAATGTTGCTAATGCCTGGGCACCATTATTAGCAATGCGATCTTTGTCATCTATATGATCACTAATTTTCTTCCTTAGAATTTTGGTTTCCTCATGAGATTCGAGGTACATTTGTTTAAACTGGTTGGCTGTACTTAAACTAGATCTGTGCTCAATTTCTAAGAGGCGATACTTGGTTTGGAGTTCATTTAATGAAAGAGTATTAATTCTGCTCGACGAACTACTTAAAAAGTTGTTGAGATGAGCGAGAAGAGTATCATTATCCATAGGCTCAGGAAATGAATGGAGAAGAATAGCTTCTTCGGAGAAGTTATATACATCTGCGAAAGTGATAAGTCAGGTAGCAACAGGAAATTGATAAAATAAAAATAATAAGAGAGGAAGAATTTTTATACCATAAAGTTGCTGATTAGCATTCTGGAGAGTGGTAACTTTATCTTTCTGGGCAGAAAACTCAGTCTCCAATTGTTGGATCTTTTCGCGATATCTCGCAGACTCAACTTCTAATTCTTTGATCCTTGTGCAAGATTGGGTATTCTTTTTCAATTGAATATTATACCTCCTCTCAAGATCTGAGGCAACCACAAAAGAAGTTTTTCCAGCCTGCGAAGAAAGATAAAAAGGCTATTAAGATATAAATTAAAAAATGAAGTTGGAAGGGAAACATGAGGTCGAACATACCAACGAATTAAGTGCATTTAAGAAGCTAGGGGATACAGATCTAGAAACTCCTTTGAAAGAGTCATTGCCATCCAGTAGTGTAGCATTGCATACGGTGGCAAGGCTCTCGCATATAGAAGTCAGGTGAGTATCTCCAATTCCTTGAAGAGAATCCGAGAAGATGCTGAACAATTGATCCATAGGAGAATTGGCCGATTGAGCTTCATTTTGGAAAGTTGAATCCACAACATTATCATTATCATCTTCATCGGAAGACTCAGAGCTTGAGCTAAGATGAGAGGAAGGCTGAGCTTTTCGCTTCTTAGAGGGTGGAGCAGAAGACTTATCCTTGCGTGCATTGGCTTTAGTTTTGCCTTTAATTTTCGCAGCTATCGCTTCCTCAGCGTCAACCTTCGCATACATATGAAGATAAGAAATAGAGGCAACAATATTGTTAAATAACACAAAAAGGATATTTCTTACTTCATCCGTAAGCGATCGAAGTATTGCCAAGGTGCTTGCCAGTGGATTTGCCTTATAGCTTCTTCTGGAAAATTTACAAAACTCAATGAGTACAAGAGGAAAGAGGGATTGCAAAAGCAAAAACTGTGGGGACATACCTCTTCCGCCTTCTTGGGCCACTTAAATTCCCAAGGATGATAGCTGCGAGATTTGCGGGGAGTACATGCGAACCTCGCTATGTAAGGTCCACTTAAGAGCAAAGGAACAACCCACCACCTCTCATCTTTAGAGTGGCGAGGAGTAGTGTTCTTACCCGAATGCCAGTCGATATCTTGCATGAGTAATTTATCCTCAGGGATATTATCTTTTCTCTTCAACCGAGCGCCCCAGCGAGATTTCTTATTTCTCATGCCTATTACTTCATAATTTTCAAAAAAGTTTTCTACAGTATATCTCTCAGGGATTATTTCTAAATTGACATATTCGGGGTCTCTGGCACTGTTAGGATATAGAGATCCTTTGCCAGCACCACGACTGGCAAACTCGAGCATTAGGCGGATACAATCGCCGCATAGTTGATATACAGCCCGCGAGAAGTTCGGATGGGAAAGGATTTCATAAAAAAGTGGCATCTCAGGATCATATAAAGGAATGGGAAGTCCTGCGAGAAGTTGACCTAGCGAAACAATAATCTTGTGATCATCACATTGATGATCGAAAAAGCTTGGCAAGTGAGTATAGATGAACATCTTTGATTAGGAATGGTAGAAAGGGTGAAACCTTTATCTTGCAACTTTTTCTGAATCTCAATAAAGCGGGGTTTGTACATACGACTAAGTGAAGCCATTATCAATATGGGAATGGATAAAGAATCGAAGATTAAGATATGATAAAAAAGATTGAAGATTTGCAGTGATAGAAGCGCAACTTGCGGAAGAAGAAGATAAAAGAAAAGTTGCAGAGAGAAGACGAAAGAGGAAAAGAGAAAGATATGAAAATATATATAGAGAGAAACATCCTCGGGGGAAACGAGAGCATTTAATGTGAGAAGGGACGTGAATGGTCAAGAATACACGATTGAAAGAGACGTGTCAGGAATAGAATGGAGGAATAGACATCTGTAATAAAGTCCGTATGGAAAGATGAAACTGAAACAAGTACAGATAAACAGTTGCGGCAGTTCAAAATATTGATTCTCATGACATTCTCTCCTTCGCAGAGAAGACATGAGAAGAGGCAAGATGTAGGATCATAATATCGCCACAACAACAATTCGCGAAGACAACCGATAACAACATTGCGAGTAAGTCGCAGAAAATTAATATGAATGACGCACTGGATGACGATAGGAAGATATGAAATCTGGCGAAAGTTAAGAAGTGTCGCGAATACGAATACTTGTACGCCTGCGACACTTCGCGAGACATTCCCGAAAATAAAGGGGAGATTAGCTGTCATTCACTATGTATTACCCTATATAAAGGGATGAGTGAATCTGTCGTAGAGAGAGGTCTTTTTGGATTGGAGGGTAAGTCATTAGGAGAGAGAAACAGAGAGAATGTTTGTAAGTTCTTAAGTGTAATTCCATCTTCCGGTGTAAACATTTCAAGAAAGTTATTAATAAACATTCATAATTGTTCATCTATTATCTTTTGAATGGATTAGTTAAACAAAATTTAGTGAGGGGTGTATTGTGGGATTTCCTGCAACTACATGTCGCAAGTCAGATCCAAAAATAAAGGACGACTTATTTCATCATCCATAGGTCGCACACGGTTGGTTCGGTGCGGTTATTGGTAAAACCGTTCACCTAACCGTGTGTAGTGTGGTTAGCACATTTAAAACCGTCGCCGAACTCAGTAATATTCGGTTCGGTTTTTAACCGTTCCGAGTCGTCCCGATTCGGTTACGGTTAGTATCGGTTTTTAACCGACTAGAAAAAAAAAAAACAACTCTTGCATCTGTTTCTCAAATCTCTCAATTAATGGATGTGTATTACATATCATCAAATTACATACCCAACTTAAAAATTCGTACAAAATTATAATTACAGACCCAACTCAAAGATTTATACAAAATTATTTACAAACCCAATCTAATTATATAAACAATGATTTCAATTCTCATCTTACAGATCCAAAACTTCTTCAAAAAATCCCAACTGAACTTCACTTCAAATTCTCACTAGCAACTAAGTCATAGAAGCATTTAAACCTTTATAAATCCAACAACAACAAAAAAAAATTAAAAAAAAAAAACTCACTGTTAACCAAAAAAGAAGTCAATGTTAATCTTGAGAAGAAATAGAAGAAGCAGGTGTTGGTGAAAGGCGGTAGTGGTGGTGGTGCTGAGGCTGTTCTTGGTGAATCGGTGATGGAGGTGGTGAATATATGGTAAAGGAGTTGGGATAGTTAAGGCATAGAGTCTGAATAGAAAATTTAGGGCGCATAGAAGAAGAAGAATAAGAAGAAGGTGGACGGCCGGTGGTGGTGCTGTTGAAAGAGAGAGATGGACTGGGTTTTGAAGAAGAAGTGAAATCAGAATTAGATTTAGGGTTTGAGATAAGTTTGTATATATATATTATGTATAGACGGTTAGGATCTACTACACATATGAGATCTATGGTCTACATCAGTTATTCGGTTCGGTTACAATGCGGTTAAGGGTAGAACCGTTCACCGAACCGTAGATCTAACGGTTATTAAAATGAAAACCGTGACCGACAATTGGATCATCGGTTCGGTGCGGTTACGGTGCGGTTAGCGCGGTTACGGTTCGGTTTGCGGTTACGGTGCGGTTAGTGTGCAGCCCTAGTCATCCACTATGTAATGTCCTATATAAAGAGCCGAATAGGCTTATGAGAGGGGGGATCTTTTTCGAGTGTTGAGCAAGTTATTAAGAGAGAGAAAGTTTAGAGCGGTTGTAAAGTCCTTTGCTTATTTTCCTTTCTATCTTGTAATATTTGAGAGTTTAATCAATAAAGACTATAATTGTTCATCTTAAAATGACTTGATTGTTTGAATTCTCATGAGGGGTGTAGTGTGGGATTTCCTGCTACTATATATGGCGCTAGAAACATGGACTGATTGAATATTGATATTGTGATTTGAAAGAATTTGGAGTAATAGGGAAGGAATTTCATATAATTTTCAACAATTCATTAAGATTGAAAAATGGCTAGAAGAAGACATGCATCAAAACAACCAACAACTATTAGAAGGAGTAGGAGACTTGCTGGAGAAAGGAGAGACGAGATGGGAGAATCTTCAAGAATGAATACAAGGAACAACAGAGAAAATCAAATTCAACCGCCAATTCAACATACACCACCAATACAAAATAGAGCTGTGGATTATGACAGAGTGAGTGTACATACTTGGCGATCAGATTCTGTAGATGAAATGGGAGAAGAGCAGCAATTAGGAGACAATGGACAAGAGGAGAGAGATCAAGAAGTAATTGGAGGAATAATTCATGGAAATGAAGAGATTGCAGCATTAGAGACATTGAGGCAAACAATACGTGAAGAAAGGCGGTTAGAAGCAGAAGAACGTGCGAATTTGACAAGGCAAAATCATGAATTGAGGATGGAAAACATAAGATTATAAAATAGGAGGTCAAGAAGCACTACAAGATCCCGTTCAAGATCAGTTAGAGAAGAAATAAGACAAAATTTGCCTATAGAAAATGCTAATGAAGAAACTCGAGAGGGAATACAAAATCTAGACGAAGAACGTCGCGAAGGAAGAGAAGTATTGGAAGATCGTTATATTGAACGTGCTGAAATTCTTCAAAACGAGCAGAATGATAGAATTCAAGGAAATAGACACCGTCGAAGGCGAAATAATCAAGATGGCGAAGAAAATCGGGAAGAAGGAAGGAGAATATTGCATGGGAGAGAAATACAAAAGAAATGAACGAGCAATTGAAGATGAAATTGAAAGACACTATACTGAACAAGCACATCTAGCTCGCGAGAGGGAAAGATTAAGAGCAGAAGTGGAAGAACAAGAATTACAAGCGGCAATTCGACAGAATAATTGTAGTTGCAGGAAATCCCACACTACACCCCTCATAATATTTCATAGATCTAAATCTATTTCATAATCAAAATAAAGATTAAAATGCTAAAATTATAAATGGACACAAGGATTTTTTACATGGTTCGATCAATGTGATCTACATCCATGGTTCTTCACTATGATTGTTGAGGTTACATAAGAATTACATTTACAATCTCCATTAATGGATATTTTGTAGAGCTCTAGATCTAATTTTAGAGGAAGAAGATGATAAAGAAAATAAATCTCTCTAAAAATATCTCTCTCCAAAATATCTCTCTCTCTTACCAAAATTATCCTCCTCTTTCTCTCTCCCCGCTCTCCTCTTTATATAGTGTTTACATAGTGGATGACAGCTCATGTACAACTAATATTTCCCCTAATTTCGGATTTACCTTGCGACATTTCGCGGGAGTATAAATGTTAAGTCTCGCAGACACTCTAGTTTTCGCAAGATCTTTGCGCTTTCTTCATGTTTCTATCACCACCATCTATTGCGTCATCAGTCTGCGACACTCGTAAAGTGTCATTGGTGAGGACTTCGCAAGTATGTCCTTGCTGCGATATTCTGCTCCTACAATAATCATGATAATCGAGAGAGGAGGCGTGAGCGAAATCGCAATAATGTTAATATCAATGAAGAATATGATAGAGTACAAAGGAGAACTGAAAGGTGGCAAAGAGGAGAAAAGGAGAGATGTGACGATGTGCGAATTAATGAAAGAAGTGAAAGAGAAGATCGCAGAGAAAGACGAGAGGAAAGTGATGAACAAGAAATTCAAAACAGAGATGAACGCAAGAGAAGAGAGGCGGAGTTGAAAAGACCAATGGATCCAAATTCTGTTATAAATGAACAAATTTTAAGAGAGTTGTCGGAGATGAGAGGAATGTTTAACAATAGAAAGGAAGGAGGCAAGAGACAATTGGATGAAGCCATAGAAGAAGCTGCGAAGACTCCATTTACACGAGAAGTACAATTAGGAGGAATACCACCCAAGTGCAATCTTCCAGCGCTAACTAGCATTTTCGACGGAACAACTTGTGTTGTTCAACACATCAAAGCTTATGTGAGATGTATGCTACAATGGGAGAACCATGATGCTATATTATGCAAATACTTTGCATCAAGTTTAACAGGAGAAGCATTGAAATGGTTTGAAGGTTTACCAAAGAATACCATAACATCTTTCAACCATTTGCGAGGCTATATTTTTAGGGGCGTATATAAGTAACAACTACTCGCGACCTGGCATTGAAGATGTGTTTGGGTTAAAACAAAGGGTTGGCGAAAGTTTGAAACATCTAACCGTGAGGTGGAAGACAATGTGTAGTGATATGGCTGGTCGTGTGGATGAAAGATATCTCAATCTGTCATTCATCAATGCTATGTTCGCAACCAACCTATTATACATTCAAATTTTCAGAATCAAGAACACAATCATGATGACTGAGTTGCGAGAATTTCAGGAGGAATACATTGCTCTTGAGGAAAAGCAAAATGAGATGGAATCATACCCAGTTGCGAACACAAGTTCAAAAACAGCGAATGCAAGCTTATTACCTAAATTGATAAATACTGTGGCGAGCACCTCGCAAGGGCAACAAGAGAGGATAACGGGTGATGGTCAGCAGAAGTTAGTAGCTATGGGGAGTCGTGATCAAGAAGAATTTGAGAGAGAAAGAAACTTCTATAGCCGTGGTGGAAATAACAAAATTCAAAGACTTGATCAGCCA
Organism: Papaver armeniacum; assembly: GCA_023531295.1. Lineage (NCBI taxonomy): Eukaryota > Viridiplantae > Streptophyta > Magnoliopsida > Ranunculales > Papaveraceae > Papaver > Papaver armeniacum. The sequence continues at coordinate 351,486 of JAJJWW010003396.1, forward strand.
CAAGAAACTTATGGAGGTCAGAGGCAAAACTATCACAGAGGGCAGCGAAATCACAGGATAATATGGGAAGAAATTAAGATGCCGCCATTGAATGATAGTGTGAATAAAATATGGGAAGCTATAATCTTAATGGAAAACATACCCGCACCATGGAACATGGGAAGTGAACCACCTCCGACCGATAGAAGTCATGAATTTTGTTCTTATCACCATTTTCATGGACACTCAACAAATGATTGCAGAAACATAAAAAGAATTATCCTCAGAATGATAGACCAAGGGAAACTAGATCATTTTCTAAAAAATCAATCTCAGCCTCAACCATTACCACCACCGCCAGATATTCGCAAAGTAAATACAACAAAAGGAGGGGAAACATTTGTCATAGAAGTTGGAGCAAAGGCAAAGAATCTGTATTGTAAATCTATCGTACATTCGTACAGGACAATTGAAGATTTTCATGATAACATTCTCAGTAGAGTTTTCGCAAGAGATGTGATAATAGAGAAATAATGAATATTGCGAAGACATCGCCACTGAAAGAATGGCAAAAGCAGATTATCTCTTTTACTGCAGAAGAAGTACCTGAGGGTGGAGAACCGCACGACAACCCATTAGTGGTAAGATTGGAGATTAACCCAACACCTAGCGAGGATGAAGATGATGAAGCTGCGAATTCATGGGCAATCAACAGAATTTTGATCGATACTGGAAGTTCAGTGAATATTCTTTTTTATCATACTTATAAAACTATGGGAGGGAAAGATGAAGATCTAATACCTTCAACGTACAAAATCTACGGTTTTAACGGTACTGCAAATAAGCCAAAAGGAGAAGTTCATATGAGAATTCCACTGAAAGGATTATCTTCTGAAATTTTATTCTGTGTAGTTGATGTGGAATCACCATATAACGAACTGATTGGAAGACCTTGGTTACATGAGATTTTAGGTGTGGCATCGACTTTCCATTAATGTATCAAGTTCCCTCATCCCACTGGTGTTGGCATCATAAAGGGAGATTGGGTTGAAGGAAAGAAGTGTTATGAAATTGATATAGAATCTTGCGAAGAAAGAGCTGCGAAGAAGAAGGATTGGAAACATAACATGAAAGAAAAACAAAAAGGTGAAAGATTGATGGTAGATGTAATAGAACAAAGAGAGAAGGAAATATTGCGAAACCAATATATGATGAAGATAAGAAGTGGCGAAGGCTTCGCAACAGACAAGAAAACGACAGGAAAATTCAAAAATGCAGAGGCAGAAAGTAGCAGAAATAAGAGGCTTAAAAAAAAAAAATATTATGAAAATCTTTCTTATGAATAGCAGAGATGAGGTTGCGAAAGGAAGTTGATATGCAGAAGAAGAAAATATATTTTATGAAATATAAAGATGCGATTGCGAAATTACAAAAGAATCTATATGAAAAAGAATCAACAAATTAATCAGACAGAGGCGAACCAACTATGGCGTACACCCTAGTTCGCGAAATCAAAATTTTGCAAGAGGCAAATGTAAGACCTAAAGTGCGTCATAGAAGGAGGTACCTATTGCATGGCTCAGGGAAAAGGTTACACCGCCCCCGGAACCTGGGTCATGGAGAATTAGGGTCAATAAAGCCCATCCAGGGGAGATACCTTGGATTTTCAATCTAAGCTTATGACTTAGATTGGACGGCCGAGGGTCTCTTCTAAGGAGTCGCATTTGACCAAGGCGCCGAGGTACACGGTTGAGCCAAGAGTGCCTGGGGCATTTGAAGTGTCTCGGCCATTCTTGGCAAGTCTTGGCATATCTTTGCACTCGGCCCGAAGAAAACTCCACTTAGGGTGCAGTCTCGTAACCATAAGCCCTATAGGCAAAAGGGATAAGAGGCTGCGAAAACAACTGATTGTTGTTAAGACCGGATGGGGGGAGCTATCCTTGTATGGCAGAAGTACGCCTCCTTGAAGGGGCAACCAGGGAGAAGATAAGGGCGGCACCCTCCATTAGGAGGTGATAAGTGTCTTAAGACGCAAATGTCATGAGGCTTTATTTTCGCAAGAAAATTTAGGCTTGTCATATTTGTGCGACAATCCTGAAGAGGCAATAATACAAAAGACAAAGATAAGACGAGATCAATGGGTCAGTACATGAAAGTGTAAGGACGTCCCGCGATTTCGTCGCAAGACGACAATGTCATGGGGCTTTATATTCGCAAGAATTTTTAGGCCTGTCATATTGTCGCAACAAAAATATTCTGCAGAGGCAACAATACTAAAGAAATGATAAGGCAAGATCAATGGGTCATTACATGAAAGTGTAAAGACGTCCTGCGATTTTGTCGCAATGATAAGGTGGCACAATAAGACCTTTAACTAGGAAGGCAAAATACGACCACATAAGAGAAAAAGAAAAAAGGAAATCTTGGAAGAAACAAAGATTTCCTTACTTGCGAAAATTCGGCAGCAACAGCTGCGAGATTGAGGCATGAACACATATCACTATTCGAAAGTAACTTGCTTAATATCTCATTTGAATGCAAATCACAGAGGCAAGTATGGGAATGTATAGAATAAAAACATGTTATTTGTCTTCATATGATAGATTTACGCGCTCATAAAATGAAAGATTGATATATATTGATTAACTGTATTGCAAAAAATAATTGTTCTTTTAACATGTGCAGAAAGGAACAACAAAGGTAGAGCTAGTATCTGAAGATCCAAGAAACTCGCAGCCAAAGATTACAAAAATAGAAGATTAAAAGAATGAATGTACAGATATTACAAAAAGAGAAAGAAGAAAACAGAACTATTTCTTATTTGATTCTTCTTCTTCATTTTCTTCATCTTCATCAGATCCTTCTACTTCTTCACCTTCATCAGCAGACTACACATCCACCACATCCCAATCTCTGATTCCATTACAGCACCAACTCCTCACTGCAACTACAACCAACTCGATTTATAGCCACAAACCCATCTCTATCTTGTAATTCGAGCAACAATAGCAGTTCCATCTTGTAAACCGAACCCAATCTTCATTATCATCTTCTCTTCGATCAATTTCTTCTTCTGGTATAATCGAGCTCAATCCCACCATCATATCCATCAATCGCCATTAAAACCCTAATTCAGCCATTCTATCCTCAGATTTCAAACAGCGACAAGAACCCATCTCTATTCTTCTCATGGCTGAGTTGAATCTCTAGTGTAATCTTCTTCTTCATTTTTCGAAAAACTGTATCAGATTCATCTCCAATTTCTCTCGATCTTCTTCTCAGATTCAAATTTCCACCATAATTTCTACATCTCAACTCAACCATAAACTCATCTGTTCTTCATTAATTTGTGATTCAAATCAAAATTCAATCCTCTCTGAGATAGACAACAACTTCATAGCAGAAGCCGCCTTTATTTCCTCTCCCAACTTCTCTGTCTCAATTTCAGGTGGGATTTATGAATGAGAGGAATGAGTCTCTCGATTTTAGGGTATAGGAGTAGGGTTGGTTATTCAGTATCCGGTCACCTTGCTAAGGGATAACCATCTGGCAGCCCCTTAACCTTTGCTGGTTGTCTTTTAATACTTCTCCAAAAGAGAGTTGTCCCTTAACCTCGGGTCAGCTCCATATATCACTTGCCTGTAAAATGACCTTTTTGCACTTCTAGCTCAAATTGAGCGATTTCTTCTTCTTTTTCTCCGTATGACTCCAGAGTACCTAATAACTCAAAAACATGCGTAAAATACACAAGAAAAATAGCAAAGAAAGCATAAACTCTAGATAGTAAATACGGTGTATTCTACACCTATCATTAATCCTTGCTTCAAATTCTGCAAGTTTCTCTTCCAACGAAAAGTACTTTTGATAAAGATTATCACATTCAAGTGACTTCATACGTAGGTTTTTCTCAGAATTCTGGATGATCGATTCATTAGAACGATTCGAAACATAAACACCTGCGTAACATCTTCTCAATTTCTTGTTTTCTCGACAGAGAGGAATCATAAGAGGTGTGATATGAGAAGTTCTCATCTTATTCTTTTCCACTGAATCCAATAGCTTAACATACTCTGAGACTTCCTCATCAACATCTCTATCAATATCTGAATCACCTTCATCAGAAAGTTCATCCAACTGTTCTTCTAGGCGTGTTTCCCAGACTTCAACAGTTTGTACATTAAGAGAATGATTAGATATTGACCTAGATGTGACAGTTCTCTCAGGTGAATCCAAGCTTTGAAAATCATCTGGTAATTTATGAACTGGTACGTTATTAGAGATAACACTTTTGTCCATATTCAGATCGCTACAAACACAGACTTATAAGGTATTTAATGTGTTTGCCTGCTCTGATACCAATTAAAAAAGTGGGGGTACAACTACCTCATCCAATATTTCGCTTAGAAATCTGTATGGACTAACTCCAATATACTTTCAAGAGAATCAACTAGACAGTCAGACTCAATCTTAAGAAAAGTATATCAAAGAGTTATATCTCAATCTCTTAATTCAATCTGCAATCAAACAAATAATAATTTGCGATCCCAATTGAATATAAGAGAAATAAACTTAAACGGTACCAAAGACCAATGTTCAAGGATCAATCAATTTCAATCAACAACCAAAGGTTGGATTTACCAATTGATCGATTCAACACACAACCTGTGATATTTCAATTATATAACAAAATATAATGCGGAAAAGAAATAACACAGACACCAGAAGTTTTATTAACGAGGAAACCACAAATGCAGAAAAACCCCGGGACCTAGTCCAGATTGAACACCACACTGTATTAAGCCGCTACAGACACTAGCCTACTAAAGACTAACTTCGGTCTGGACTATAGATGAACCCCAATCAATCTCACAGTGATCCAAGTTACAGTTGCGCTCCTTACGTCTCTGATCCCAGCAGGATACTACGCACTTGATTCCCTTAGCTGATCCCACACACAACTAAGAGTTGCTACGACCCAAAGTCGAAGACTTTAATAAACCAATCTGTATCATACAAAAAAGTCTACAGGAATAGATAAATCTGTCACACCCCAAAAGCACCTACGAGTTTTGTTCCGTCTTTTGATAAATCAAGGTGAACAGGAACCAATTGATATACCAGACTTATATTCCCGAAGAACAGCCTAGAAATATCAATCAACTCACAATAATCTTAATCGACTACCGAAACAAGATATTGTGGAATCACAAACGATAATACAAAGATATTTGTGACTACTTTTCTATCTTTCCTATCGAGAAATTAATCTCAAGCAAATCTTACGATTGCACTCAATCACGATAGAAAAAGCAAGATCAGATCACGCAACTACATAGAAAATAGTTGGATTTGGCTTCAAAATCGTCTTCAAGTCATTAACCTACAGGGTCTCGGTAGAAATCTAAGGTTAAAGGAGAATCGACTCTAGCTTATACAACTAGTATCACACATGAGGTGTGGGGATTAGGTTTCCCAGTTGCTAGAGTTCTCCTTTATATAGTCTCCAAATCAAAGTTTGCAATCTAAGTTACCTTGGTAACAAAGCATTCAATATTCACCATTAGATGAAAACCTGACTAGATTCAAGCTAATATCTTTCAACTGTTAGATCAAACTTAGCTTGTTATACACAAATTAAATGCACGTTCATTTAGGTTTGTGTAACCGTACCTAAACGTATACACCTAGTTGGTTCAACAATAGTTAACCAATGGTTAGCCATATGAGCACTTTCATATCAACCTTATTCATCTTCACCATAACTAGTTCAAATGACTCAAAATAACTAGTTAGAGAGTTGTTCAATTGCTTAGATCTCATAGAAGTATATAAGACACAATCGAAGCAAAAACGATTTTGATTCACTCGAATCGATTCATGAACATTATAGCCACGGTTTACAAATATGCATTCCTTAGTTTATATATGTCTTAGTTCACGAATAAACCGTTTTTAGAAAATAACCCACTCAAGTATGCATACCTGTACGCATACTTAAGTACCCGGTTTGAGTTTGTTTCAGTTCACAAACTCCAGCAAAAATTCACGGGATGTGAACTTCCGGCAGTACGCGTACGGGTACGCGGACTTAGCTTCCGGACTTCCTGAACCAGTAAAGTACGCATACTTTAGTTCAAGGATTTTTGACTTACACAAGTATGAGTTCACATACAATGTTTATATCCATTCAAGGTTATATATTCTAAAATCTCATTTCAATCATTGAAACATCCTTAGAGGATGTTAAATAGAGGTTATTCACACACTATTTTTCATCAAAGAAATTTTCAAGATATTGAAATAATCAACATGACTTTCGTCACTTGTAAAGATGAACTTGGCCAAAGCGAAAGCTTACCAACACATATTTCGAGAAATAGATACACGAGATAAACTCGTCTCGAAATAGCAAATGTGTATAATAGAAGTCTATATAGCAATACGACTTTTGTCTCAAGATAGGAGATAGAGTAGATAGACTTTTGAGTGATAGATAAGTTTAAGTCTCCACATACATTTTAGTCGATGAAGTTCCACCAGTTCCTTGAGTAGTTCTTCGTCTTTGCATGATGAACTCTGTGGAGTCTAGAGCTCAACTACACTATCCTAGTCTGAGACTTAACTATAAGTAGACTAGAACTCAAGACTTATAGTTTTGGCAACTAAACTTGACAAACAAGCTTGAGATAGCAACTCTTGCGAGTTCGACCGAGCAATGCTCTAAAAATCTCCCCCTTTGTCAATTTTAGTGACAAAACTATCAATACATATGGAATACAAAATAAATAAACTTTGCAGCTTCTCTTCCACATGCATGATCTCCTCGGTTCTTCAACTTTACTCGAAATCTTCGTCAATTCCAAGTACTCCAATGATTCCAAAGATATTCAAATTAGCATCATCGTTGTTGAAGATCCATATCCATAACAATGATAAAATAAAAGCTCTCAATCATTGTTACACAGTGTCATAGTATTATTACACAACATCAAAGTTCAATTGTATCACAACTTTGACAGCAATACTATGGTGATATGTATCACTCCCTCTTAGTCAATACTTCGTCTCAACACGAAAACAACTCCCCCTTACATAATGATCCGAAAACCATATGTATTTGTAGTGTGAACTACATATTAATTCTTCCCCTTTTTGTCAATAAAATTGGCAAAGGTACGAAAATGGGATCCTAATGAAATTTCCATGGAGACACTTCAAGACCAAAGAAAAGTACATATCAACTTTGTTTAGATGCAATCATAAAGCCGAAACTAAAAGCATTCATCAAGGAGTTTATAAAGACACAAGATAACCCCTATAATATTCTACAGCCGCACTCCCCACAAAGATTTGGCAATTAAGCACAAGTTCAATTAAGAACTCTCCCCCATAAAATGTCATTCCCGAAAGAACAACAAGAGCGACCTTACTTTAGCAAGAAAAGAATGATTTCTTTGGACATTAACAAAACTCATAAGAATATGAATTTGTATCCAAAAATCTCAATTAAATTAACCACAAGAGAACTTGTGGAACCTTCTTCCTATTACTCTCTTCTAGAATTCTTGGAAGAGAATTGGATTGACTATTCTTTTGCAAGTTAGTCTTTCTCCGATTGGGAGCATCAGATCTTGTCTTTGTCTTTACGAAGTTATCCTTTTGATAACCATTACGATTGTGAAAAGGATTCGTATGACGTTTATAGCCAAATCTAGGTTTACCACAACACCGATTCCTTTGCCTAAAGGTTGGACAGTTACAACCTGTAACGTTAATGGGATTAGTCTTAACATAAGATCTTGGTTTCACAACTTCTTGTGATGCCCAAACAAGAATATCATGAAGTTTCTCATTCCTTATACGGAAACGACATCTCCTTTCCAGGTGACCTTTATTTCCGCAATAGTGACAAACATATGGAATGTTCTTACCTCGATCCGTGTGTGCTGACTTTGGAGGTTGATATACTTTGTTCTTTTGAACCTTAACTGAAGGTGAAGGTATTTCACTTTCGCCATTAGTGGAAACCTTTTGTTGAGAAGAATCACTAGAATTGACAAATTTTACCTCTTTGTTAATACTTGGAGCATCTATTCCCTTTGTTGATGGTGGTTTTTAGTTCAAGGCTAAATTTGTAAAACCTTACATCTAATGTCCCGTCACTCTGCAAAGAAACGGAGCCATGTAAAAGTGATGAGTGTCAACCTCTCCATTGGCGCATCTATTGAGCCGTTCAATATATTTGCATGAAATTTATCCATACTGGCGCATGTAGCAAAAATCCCATATACTCTGTAAATTTCAACACCTTGCTTATATTATTCATTGATGTAAGACCCTCTGAGTACTTTTCCTGTGTTATGTTCCCCGGCAGAACCCTTAATATTGGTATGACATGACGGATTTGTGTTCACTCGCAGCATAGTAGCACAAATCTCCAAGTATCAAGACTAAGGTCCTTACACGAAATACTCAGTCGAAAAGCATACTGCTCTCTATAAATAAAGAATTCTGTGTCAACACGTAGAATTCAATCAATCTTGTGATAATTCACAAAACTTATGAATCTAACTAATTTGCAAAAATTAGGGTTTTTGCGCCCTGCGCAGTATATTAGGCCCCGATGGTCGAAATTATGCTTAAAGCAACTAAGCAATTGATCCGCCGTGGATTAGTAGGTACAAAGTCCTACTCAAAATCAGAAAACAAAGAATAACGGAGCCGCAGAGTAGGAGTAGAAATGAGAGGGAGCGTGGCCACGCCATAGGCTAGCCAGCGTCACTTAGCGGCGCCCCATGCTACCCTACCGGCCCTTATTCCTTTTTCGACCAATCAGGTCGCATTAAACCTGCCACGCGCACCAAAAGGGTGGTCACGCCCATGCTTGGCTGCCCCCTACTTATATCGACCAATCAGGTCGCATTAAACCTGCCACGCGCACCAAAAGGGTGGCCACGCCCATGCTTGGCCGGCCCCCTACTTTTATCGACCAATCAAGGTCGCATTAAACTCCGCCTTGCGCACTAAAAAGGGTGGCCACGCCCATGCTTGGCCGACCCCTACTTTTATCGACCAATTGGGTCGCTCTAAACCCGCCACAGCTTTAAAAGAGGTGGAAATTGTGTCGAGAGGTCGCCATACTAAGTTGGCTTCCCAAAACCGCGCCAACATGCCAACGGCATGCCAATCACACATGCCAATCGGGCACGCCAAATGCACATGCCAAACGTGCCACATACCGCATGCCGCATACAATATACGCTAATTAGGGATTCGGCATGCCAAACCCTAATTTAGGCAAAGTTGCAACGCCAACCAAGCCAAATAATGTTCCACATAGTATTGGGATTGATGTGGCCACTGAAACTGATGTTGCCACACCACATTGGAGTCTAACACCAATGTGCCAAAATCTAGTGGCCATGGCTACGCCAGACGCTACTTGCACCATCGTGCCGCTGGCATGCACAGGCTATTCCAGCCATTCCACCGTGCCACTGGCATGCACGGACTATGCCAGCCATGCCGCAGTGCCACTGGCATGCGCTAAAGGCGCCACTATACCATTGTCTTGTGCCAATGGCGCCACTGTGCCATTATTACGCGCCAATAGGATGTAGCCATAATCAATGGCTACCCTTCCTCATGAGATACAATCTCAGCCGTCCAAGTTCGCCACCGAACTGACAGGCTTGCGGAAAGTTTTAGGCGACCAGCCGAGATAAGCCTAATAACACCACATGTTATCTTCCTGCGACAAGTCTCTTGACTTTCACTTGCCACACGTAGCAAACTGTTACATGTTTTCCACGAAAACACTCGAAACATCAAACATGTCACAAACCGGGGATACTCATCGTGGTATTGGTCCGCAAGTTTATAGCCGTGCGGCGTGCAATACGCCCGTTATAAGAAAGTGTCAGGAAGCGGGACAGCTAGTAGCGGCAAGAAGTAATGGGTGTAAACGGATCCCCTTTCTTCATCGTTGAAGCACGGTTTCGACGGTTACACGTTACTCCACTCTTCCATCACTTAATCGTTCCCACTTCCTACGAGACCAGGATACGTTTAATTATGACTTGTATAAATAGGTTTCACCTATTTCCACCAAACAATGAGTTTTGGTCGAGAACAACAACAAGATCGTAAATCACCAAAGAGCGATAGCTTTTCATTCTGCAAGCCAGTTCCACTTTCTGATACAAGTCATAAAACAACCACACCTTCAGAATTGACCATTCTGGTCTCAACACCTTCTTCGCTTCCCTTCCTAAGACCAACCCTTTTCATTCACTTTGTGACCGAAGCAAAGCCTCGAAAGACCATTTCTTGGTTTAGGCCGATTGTACAAATTGATCTCTCGAATCAAAAGTACTCCCGTGCAGTGCATTGTTTAGGGTTTAGACTTGTTTCTCATCCGCACACCCAAAATTACCAAAACCAGCAGAAACAGTTTTCACCCACAAATAATTGGCGACCACAGTAGGAAATTAATCTCTCGGTTGCAATATCAATTTCCAATTTCCAAGTTTATTTTTCAATCCCGATCTCAAAATGGTAGAACTCAGGTCCGGATCAGCAACAAACCCTGAAAACACTAGCGCTGAAATCATACTTGGTATTAACATTCCCTCCAGAGGTATTAATACGCCACCTGTCAACACCAGCGGTGCGGAAAATGTTCGTTCAGGCATTACACCTCCGATCACCAGAGCCAGAGCCGCTGCCGCCACCCCCAACGTTTCTTCAAGTGTGACACCTCCAACCGTTACCAGAGCCGCTGCTACTCCACCATCAGGACGAGAGACTGGGGGAGACAGAGGAAGCCGATCCCATGTTACCATTGCTGATTTGATGGAAACAGAGGAAGTTCTTGTTGAAGCTCAGGCGGACATGGCTTCGACTCGGAAGGAGGTACTTATTTTCCTCAAGACACTAACGGAGCGGCTACCACAGGAATCACGCCAACCAGAGCCAATGAGGAACACCTTCAATACTCCTGGCGCCGATACCTCAGTAGGGTGCACCTTTGTAGATGAAGAGACTCGTTCAGGAGCTCAAGCGGAGAGGAATCAACCATCCAATTTTGTCACACGAGAAGATTTGGAACGACTTCTTCGAAACCGGGACAAAAGCGATTCTGCGGACATGCATCAACATCAACCCCCGTATCCTCCTGAAGTACAAAGAATTCCTCTTCCGATAGGGTACTCTTCTCCTCAATTCTCCCTGTATGACGGCACCGGTAATGCGCGTGAACATGTCTCTCGATTTTTGGAATCCTTGGGAGAACAAGAATACAATCATGTTCTCCGTTTGGTACAACATCATTGCACCAAACAACATATCCAACTGGTGTGACATGGTTACGGCTTTCTACAAGAAGTACTTCTTTGTGTCTGAGCAAATTACCTTCTCAGATTTAGGAAGGATGTTTCAACGAAACAATGAACATCCAAATGATTATGTCAAAAGATTCAGAATTCAAGCGCCTGGATTGTCACGACCCAAATGTGACCAAACAATAATTGGTGGATTCTTACATCAATGGCATGGTTCCCATATACCGTGCCTTATTGGAGAATATGCGATTCCGGACATTCTCGAACTTCATGAGGCTACTAAACGGTCACCCACACAAAGACCAAGCATTGTTGGAAAGAACCAAAGCCAACTAAGGTTGAAGACGTACGCGAAACTCTAGGAAATAGACTCCTCATCAACAAAAAAAATAACACCGGCCCCTCGTGAGCGTGGTAAGTGAAGGAGGAAAAAGGGAGGCTCCAACGCAGTAACAAACAATCCAAGTGCGCAGTGCCAAGACATCAAAGCGGCTCCACCACGGAAGACTACGCCTACAGCTCTCCGTGTAACACCGAGAAGCCGGAGAAAAAGCCTTAGATTTCCCGTTCCCAAACGAGGAAGTAATTGAACTGTTGGAGGCATGGATCCAAGATGACGCCATCAAGCTTCCTCTTGTCAGGCGCCCACCAACTGAAGAGGAAATGGCAAATCCTAAGTATTGCCGCTTCCACAGGTTTGTCCATCACCCGACCAGTGACTGCAATAGATTAAAGCGTATCTTCAAATGGGCAATGGGGAACTTCAAATGGGCAATGGGGGAGTTCACAGAGATCCTCTTCCAGTCAGAAGTTACATGCTCTGCGGGGACTCTCGTTCACAAAACCGTGCAATCCATGATGCAAAGATGTATGCGAAATTCTCTATTTCTCCAAGGCGCAGCGTCAAGATATATTTGCATCCCTTAATCGCGTTGTATCGGGCAAGCGACTCTTTCCTATTGAAGAAGCCACGCCGGAATTCCAAGCTCTCTTCTCACCACGGTTTGTTTGAAGAATGCCGAGTTTGATAGCGCATTAATCAACGCAGCCTCTGACTTCAACATTGTTACCGTCAAGACTTTGAGAGCCGCAGTAATTTCGAAGCAGGAGGCTACACACTCCCCAATCATGGTCAAAAATCCGGAAGGAGAAGCAACGAGCGCGTACAGCTATATCAACCTCGAGATTAAGGTGGGAGATGCTCTAACACATGGAAAATTCCACATCGTCAAAGAATGCCCAAATTATGACATGATTCTAGGACGCTTGTGGGTACATGGCAATAAACCAAAATTAGGAGTATGTCCTTTGCCAGTGTCCATACCTGAAAGAGTCTCCAACAAGCCGTCCAATCCTGAAGATTACTTATTATCGTATCGACAGCTCGCAAATGTGACACGACTACCTGAGGAGAGAATATCGACGTACATACGTAGATTCCGAGCGTAAGTAAGTCTTATTGAACAACCCTTTCTGCAATCAACCACTTCTCCTCTCGTCCAGGCTTGGGGACTTGATCCGATCCTCAACTCGGGAGCCACTAAGAGATGTGAATGGGGTTCCGGGCCCTTCAAGTGTTTTGTCAAAAGTCTAGAGGATGTCTTAGCCGAGAATAATGGACCCGGAGATCAAGTAGCCACGCATCCTCAAAACCCCTTCCAGGTCGGAGATATGGTAGTGAAATTTCCGCTCAGCCTCCTTCGTCCAATCCCGCAGGCGAACCATACCTAGTAGCAGAAGTCATTTCAGGAGGCTACTACAAGCTCATCAATGCCGACAAGTTGGAAGGCGTAATAATACATGCCCGCTGGCTCAAACCCTTTTAAAACTTGAAAGTGTTACACCGCCTCTTGTCTCAAAACTCTCCTTAGTATTTCCTTCAGCAATTTACCTTTCGTTCAATGTTTGTAATTCCTACAAAGTGATTGCACGGCTTGCATTCATAGTTAGGGTTTTAATTTTAATTAAAAGCATCTTCCCTTCAAAATAAGCTTTCCTGGATTACTTCGAAGGAAAAACATCGAGTAAATCCAAACCCTCACAAAACCATTGTCCATCAATTCGAAACCAGAAAAGTCAAACCCAACAAGGAATATCTTATTCGAAAATACAGAAGAAGAGAATATGAAAGAAAGAGGATCATCAAGTGGCGAACGGATATCTTCTTCAAGAATATCTGGATTCAAGTTTCATCTGACGTTCCTCTGTTTCTCGTGACGTGTGACAACTGTACTACTACAAGGGAGAGCCAAGAAACAGGTCGGTCAAACCTTTAACCATTATTATTATTTTCCCCTGTTTTGAGTTGCTATGGATGATGTCGACACTCAGAGGTGTTGGCTGCGAAAACAAAATGGTGGTCAACGCATGTGGAAATTTCATCCACGCTATTTGTTTACAATATCTTTCCATTTGCTGGATGGCCTAGGAGAATGGAGGAACTTGTTTTTGCAAGAGGGGTTTTTGGATTCTTTTCAGTTGGAAAATTTTGTTCATTCATTCAATTAAAGACGTGAAACTATCAAAGCCGAATAAAAGAATATTACTTGGCGAAGCTCTAGCTCCGTCATATGAATGAGAGAATGAAAATAAGATCCCTGAAGTATCAAAAACGGTTACATGCCAAGAAGAAATAACAAAAGTGGAAAAACTAGTTGTCAATGACAAACACCTTGGTCAATGACGCCTCCATCAGAGCTTTTTCAAGCACTTGATCCCGCACCCTCTCCGACAGCAAGCATCCCATCCAGAAGCCATTTCAGCAGCAGCTTCAGCATCCCATCCAGAAGCCATTTCAGCAGCACCTTCAGCATCCCATCCAGAATCCGTTTCAGCAGCAGCTTCAGCATCCTATCCAGAATCCGTTTCAACAACAGTTCTATCATATGATTCCACAGCTTCTCCAACGGCTCCAACATATGCTTCTACCGCCTCCCCATCTGCCTTGACAACATTCTCAGCGGTCGCTCCAACTTCCCCAACAACACTTTCGGCGTCCACTTCAGAAGCTGCTTCAGTCTCGCAAACCGCGTCGACATCTTCCTCAGGAACTTTTCCAACAACCTCTTGAGGATGCTCTGGTTCCTCCACATCAGAATCAACGATTACGATACCATTATGGACAGGGTAATTAAACTGGCTCTCGCCTAAAAGTTTCTTGGGCTCAGTCCTTCGCCGTTTCAATCGATAAGCGAATCATTCATCCCTGGCACTGATTTGTGGATAAGCTTCATCACGTTGAGATTTCCCGACGCGCTTGGATGCTTCATCATGTCTCCACTTTTCCTCCATGTCCATCGAATCCATGAAAGCCTGAGCACACATCCACACGATGCGTAGATGGGTGAGAGACATGCCTTGTATAATCTGGCCGGCTTCCCGGAACAAAGGGTTGATTTTGTCTAATACCTCCTCATGTGAAGAAAACCTGGGTTTGTCAACTTCAAAAAAATTCTCCGAAGAGTCAGAGGTATGATCATCACCGAAAGATCCCATTATATGCTACATTTTTTTTTTATTATGTCTGCATCGGCAATCTACATGATGAAGAAGACAAAATGGAGAACTATGAGGAGAGACACGATACGGTACCTGTGAAGAGGATGGACGCAGTTCTATGATAATCTATATGAAAGAAAGGTTCAAGATTGCCTCTTATATTAAGCATATTGGTGAAACCTGAGAAAGAAAAACTCAATTGCCAACCGTGTATTAAGGCTCCGAACACGGGATATCAGCTGGATTAGATACTTGTCTATACAGGATAATTGGCTCACCTGGACTACTGGTGGAAAGAAGCTTGCCGCTACAAAGATAAAGCCAATGATACAAAAAATAAGAGGGTGGGCAACGCCTTCTGTATACATTATATTTTTGGAGTTTGAGTAGAAGAAGGTTTCCTCTTTCGGGCCATACACAGAAGAAGGCAACCGGGCTCACAAAGCCAGCCAGGCGCCCTCTCTGCCATTCCGTGACCTAGCCAAAGGAGCGCCATCTTCACCGCTCAAAGCAGCGCAATCTCTGCACGATCCACGAACCGGAGCCATCCACGTTCTCACTGCCATTCCGTGACCTAGCCAAAGGAGTGCCACCTTCACCGCTCAAAGCAGCGCCATCTCCGCCCGCTCCACAACCTAGCAAGCAGTGCCATGACTCCATCACTCCGTGATCAAAGACGCGCTATCTATGCCCATTCTGCGACCTAGCCGGCTCCATCCTCACTGTTTGGTAGCCAAAGTTCCAAGTGCCGTTTTCACCATTCCATGGACTGAAGCCATCTTCCACCATTCCGCGGACTGAAGCCAGTTTCCACCATTCCATGGGCTGAAGCCAGTTTCCACCATTCCGCGGACTGAAGCCAGTTTCCACCATTCCATGGACTGAAGCCAGTTTCCATCATTCCACGGACTGAAGCCAAACGCCATCTCCATACGTTCCATGACCTAGCCAGCTAGCGCCATCCACTGATTCGCAGACCAAGTTGCAGCGCCATCTCTGCTGATCAGTAGCCAGAATTCCAGCGCCAACGCCAGCAACCTATGGCCAAGCCGGAATTACGCAAAGTCACCAATACAAGGATCACAGATTCCTCATGCCTTCTGCCAAAGGTCAGTCAAATTTTTCTGGCAATCACTTCATGACTTATCATTTTGATTTTATCATTGTCTGTCACCATCTCATGCTTACCCCGCAACAATGCCAGCATTACGGGCTACAGCAGGGACTTAATGTTGATGGTGGTTTTTAGTTCGGGCTAAATTTGTAAAACCTTACATCTAATGTGCCGTCACTCTGCAAAGAAACAGAGCCATGTAAAAGTGATGAGTGTCAACCTCTCCACTGGCGCATCTATTGAGCCGTTCAATATATTTGCATGAAATTTATCCAGACTGGCGCATGTAGCAAAAATCCCAGATACTCTGTAAATTTCAACACCTTGCTTATATTATTCATTAATGTAAGACCCTCTGAGTACTTTTCCTGTGTTATGTTCCCCGGCAGAACCCTTAATATTGGTATGGCATGACGGATTTGTGTTCACTCGCAGCAGAGTAGCACAAATCTCAAAGTATCAAAACTAAGGTCCTTACACGAAATACTCAGTCGAAAAGCATACTGCTCTCTGTAAATAAAGATGTGTCAACACATAGAATTCAATCAATCTTGTGATAATTCACAAAACTTATGAATCTAACTAATTTGCAAAAATTAGGGTTTTTGCACCCTGCGCAGTATATTAGGCCCCGTTGGTCGAAATTATGCTTAAAGTAACTAAGCAATTGATCCTCCGTGGATTAGTAGGTACAAAGTCCTACTCAAAATCAGAAAACAGAGAATAACGGAGTCGCGGAGTAGGAGCAGGAATAAGAGGGAGCGTGGCCACGCCATAGGCTAGCCAGTGCCACTTAGTCGCGCCCTATGCTACCCTACCGGCTCTTATTCCTGTGTCGACCAATCAGGTCGCATTAAACCTGCCACGCGCACCAAAAGGGTGGCCACGCCCATGCTTGGTCGGCCCCCTACTTTTATCTACCAATCAGGTCGCATTAAACCTTCCACGCGCACCAAAAGGGTGGCCATGCCCATGCTTGGCCGGCCCCCTACTTTTATCGACCAATCAGGTCGCATTAAAACCTGCCACGCGCACCAAAAGGGTGGCCACGCCGCCCATGCTTGTCCGGACCCCTACTTTTATCGACCAATCAGGTCGCATTAAACCTGTCACGCGCACCAAAAGGGTGGCCACGCCCATGCTTGGCTGGCCCCCTACTTTTATCGACCAATCAGGTCGCTCTAAACCCGCCACAGCTTTAAAAGAGGTGGAAATTGTGTCGAGAGGTTGTCATACTAAGTTGGCTTCCCAAAACCGCGCCAACATGCCAACGGCATGCCAAAACATGCCAAAAAGCATGCCAATCACACATGCCAAATGGGCCAAATGCACATGCCAAACGTGCCACCTACCGCATGCCACATACCATATGCGCTAATTAGGGTTTCGACATGCCAAACCCTAATTTAGGCAAAGTTGCTACGCCAACCAAGCCAAATAATGTTCCATAGAGCATTGGGATTGATGTGGCCACTGAAACTGATGTTGCCACACCACATTGGAGTCTAACACCAATGTGCCAAAATCTAGTGGCCATGGCTACGCCAGGCGCTACTTGCACCATCGTGGCGCTGGCATGCACAGGCTATGCCAGCCATTCCACCGTGCCACTGGCATGCACGGACTATGCAAGCCATGTCGCAATGCCACTGGCATGCGCTAAAGGCGCCACTATACCATTGGCATGTGCCAGTGGCGCCACTGTGCCATTATTACGCGCCAATAGGATGTAGCCATAATCAATGGCTACCCTTCCTCATAAGATACAATCTCAACCGTCCAAGTTCGCCACCGAACTGACAGGCTCGCGTCAAGTTTTAAGCGACCAGCCAAGATAAGCCTAATAGCACCACATGTTATCTTCCTGCGGCAAGTCTCTTAACTTTGACTTGACACACGTAGCAAACTGTTACATGTTTTCCACGAAAATACTCGAGACATCAAACATGTCACAAACTGGGGGATACTCATCAGGGTATTGGTCTGGCGGTTTACAGCGTGCGGTGTGCAATATGCCTGTTATAAGAAAGTGTCAGGAAGCGGGACAGTTAGTAGCGGCAAGAAGTAATGGGATGTAAACGGATCCACTTCCTTCATCGTGGAAGCACAGTTTCTGACGGTTACACGTTACTCGACTCTTCCATCACTCAATTGTTCACACTTCTTACGAGACCGGGATATGTTTAATTATGACTTGTATAAATAGGTTTCACCTATTTCCACCAAACAATAGGTTTTGGTCAGAGAACAACACAGTATCAGAAATCACCAAAGAGGTGATAGCTTTTCATTCTGCAAGCCAGTTCCACTTTGTGATACAAGTCATAAAACAGCCACACCTTCAGAATTAACCATTCTGGTCTCAACACCTTCTTAGCTTCCCTCCCTAAGACCAACCCTTCTCCTTCACTTTGTGACCGAAGCAAGCCTCGGAACGACCATTTCTTGGTTTAGGCCAGATTGCATGATTGATCTCTCGAATCAAAAGTACTCTAAAAGGTGCATTGTTTAGGGTTTAGACTTATTTCTCATCCACACACCCAAAATTACCAAAACCAGCAGAAACAGTTTTCACCCACAAACACCCTTATAGCCCAATCCTCGTGTATCATGATGATATTTACTTGCTCCTAGCATAGTGGTTAATTTGATTGAACTAGCATTGAACTTTTTTAAGTCATCTTTGATAGACACATTTTTGTGTCTAATTTGTCTCGATTCTATATATTGATAGTGCTCATTTTTTGTACTTATTATGGTGTTTTATGCGTGTGTAGGTATTTTTGGCTAATAAACATTTTTAGAAAAATCGGCTCGAAAAGTTGGTAAAAGCGCCCAGAGGACACATGCTATTCGGACCCTCACTACGGATAAGGGGTACCCAAATTACTAAGGGGCACCCTCTGGACACCCCCAGGACAGATGCTATCGGCACCCTATCAGAGGATAAGGGGGCGCCCCTTTCTTCCCAAATTCAAACTTCAAAAGAGGAGGGAAAGTGGTGCTGTCACGAACCAGATTAGGGGTGAAATTTTGTTCGAGTTTTGGGGAGATTCAACCTCAGAACTTTGGTGGATTGGACTTCCTAGAGCATAACAGGGTTGGTACGTTCGATTGGATTGTGTGAATTGGGATGGATAAGCCGGAAAAAGGAAACAGAGGTGTGAAGCTTCACGGGTATCCTAATTCGGTAGTTGGAAGAGATTTGGCCGGATTTTTGTTGTGTTATGGATTAGTATAACCCTGTTTCGTCTAAACAGGGAAGGTATGGCGGTTGGATTCGATAAAGAAGGAGTTTACATCGTGTTATACCAAAACATAGTCATGGAGAAATATTATCGGGATTTTAGAATCCATGAAGATTAGGAAAGAATTTAACGCCCAAGATTGAATTCATAGGGTCCTGCTGGAGTATTGTAGAGGTGGGATAGACCCAGATGACGCGTACAGGAGAGAAGAGATAGAAAAAGCCGTGACTTGGCCGTGGGGAGGAGAAAAAGATATCGGAGATATTCTTAGGGTTTTAATCGACCTATGGGATATAAAAGGAGTTGGGATAAGTCACAGAAGGTCACAAATACTTTGGGGGAAGTTTAGAAGAGAACAGAACGCTGAAATCACGAGTTGGAGTTTTATTTCTGCCGCTGCAATACCAAGAACACGAAGAACATAAGACGCACAAGGAACTGTCGCAGACAACTATCGCTATTCAACAGCAGAACCTAAGTATCGTTTACCAACAGTGTTTACAACAGTCTTCCGTAACAGTTCCATTGTAACAGCTGTTTTGTAACGCCGATACACCGTTGCAAACAGTCTGTGTTATTACTTTTCACTCTTTTAATCAACTTTTGAGCAACAAACATATATTTTGAGACATGATTAATATGAGGAGCTAAACCCCATTGTTGAGGCGATAGAGGAAGCTATTTTTCCAACAAAAAGTGGTATATTCTATTTTATCTTTTTATTTGCAATTATTATATGATTATTTGCCTTGAACTATTATTGAATATGATTTTTATTTGAGTGATTGTGATCTATTTTGATGGAGTATGCTTAGTTTTAAGACTTTTGATGCTTCATACTTGGTATATACAATTATTAGTTTTGGAAATCTACTTGTTGCAATATTTTAGAATCAAATTAAACAAGAAAATTGCATAAATATAAGTATCGGTTTAATCACTTTGAACTTGGAAAATAGTGGAATCTTAGCCTCAGTGTTTCTTTTAATATTGATATCATCTTTGTCTAAGTTTGCTATAATTTTTAATGTGTTTTTTATTTTAGTTTTGAATTTAAGTCTAAAAAAATCCTTCACAAGTTCGAGAGAACGACATCTTATTTACCACTTCTACAATCACATCAATTTTTGGCGCCGCCGACGCGGACTTGTTTTTAGGGTTTTAGATTTTATTTTTTAGTTTATTTTTTTATTATTTTGTTCTTTTTTACGTTTTTGGGTATTTAACTTTTGTCTACAGGTTCTGGATCATAAAGAAAATTGAGCCAATGAGTTTGGTGATTTCGTGAAGACTTGGAGCTAAAGATTAAAGCAAAAAGAACGGAAAAGAAGACAATTTTATTTTAGTTATTTTGTTTTTAGGGTTTGTTTTTTTTTTGAAAAAAAAAAAAGAAAAAATTGTATTAGGGTTTATTATTTTTGTAATTTTTCTTTTCTTTTTGGACTTTGGACATTATTTTTATTTATTTTTTTACCCTACGGAAGGGTACTTTAAATATAAATTGTTTGCAGAGAAGGAGGACAATTACGATATTGTCTCTGCACCTTGGGTTCGTACACTGACATAGGAGTCAATGGCCCGAGTCGACTACAACCGATTCATCCCCGTCTGGAACGGGAGGTAAGATTCGAACACTCGCGAATCCCCGTCGGTGAGTTCTTTGGATTCCTTCGTTTGCATATATGCTGAGGACTTGAATACGGCTGCTTTAATTTTCTAGTAAAGGGCAAGGCCTTGCCTTACAAGATAAGGGTTCGGATTTCATCACCATTCTCTTCTTGCCCACCTTAGGAACACGTAACCTACGCGAACCTAAGCCTTAAAATTTTGACTAGAACGAGACCAATAAGGTAACGAGCTTAATAGGAAAATCATTCAAAAAATATTGGTTACTCTTTTAAGCATACTTCGAAGTTCATGATGGTTTTACGTGAGTTGAATACGTGACTGCGCCGCCTTGTAATTCCGGTGAGGCCTTGGGTATCAAAGCTCCACCGAGCTCCCTCGCCTCTATTCAACTTACTTTGACTCGGATTGATTCCAAAGGGGTTTGCTTAAATTGTAACAAATTCCTTTTCAAAGGATTAGAAGTTGGTCTAGAAACAATCTAAGTGGAGCCATCATGCTTTTTGTTTGCTAGAAATCAATAGGTTTGATTTGGTTGAGTCAGCCTTGTTTTGTGATTGCATTGAATCCCCTTCCTTATTCTCTTGCATGCTGGAACATAAAAGAGACGCCCTAGGTAGATTTGTTAAAGAGAAACCTAGTAGTTCTAAGCGTCTCGATTACCTCAATTTAGAAAGTCCGATTTTTGAAGAGTCCGTTTTTGAACGTTCGTTTGGGGAGACAATCCCTAATATTCCGATAGTGCCAGAAATGGCAACTTTGAAAGCTTTGTTGAATCCAACTAGGACTACTCGTCCCTCATGCATCAAAGTTAGTGAAACGGAAGCAAATTATGAACTTAAACCTGGGACCTTACAGTTTGCTCCCAATCTTCTTAGGGAAAGAAAATGAAAACCCCTATTTCCATGTTAGGGACTTTGAGGAAATTTGTAGTACCCTAAAGATTAGAAACCTTGATGATGATGCTTTGAAACTCAGGTTATTCCCTTTTTCCTTGAAAGATAAAGCCAAATCGTGGCTATATAGTTTGGCTTCTGGTTCAATTGAAACATATGAACAACTTACATCTGCCTTTTTGAACAAGTTTTTCCCTAGGCATAAAACATCGTCTATTAGGACGCAAATCTGCACGTTTTCTCAACAGGAGGGAGAATCTTTGTATAGGTATTTGGAAAGTTTCAATGATCTATTAGCCCAATGTCCTCATCATGGTCTAGAAAAGGTTAGGTTAGTTCAGATCCTTTATGAGGGTTTAGATTATTCCACTACAACCACAGTAGAATCTTTGTGTACAGGTGGGTTTGAAAACCAAACAGTTGATGAAGCGATGACATATTTGCATGAAATCGCCGAAAAGACCCAACAATGGGAAAATAATAGGGAACCCCAGAAAACAATTCTTCTAGGCAGAGGAAACGTTAATAGGGTAGAAGGAGGCTTTGAATCGATGCCAAAATTGTTGCAATAGCAAAAAGGTTAGAAGCTTTAGAAGTGGGTCACACTAGTGGTAGATTGGAGCCTTTTTGGGAAGGCGAGGAATAATGAAGAGCAAGCCAATGCTCTTTATAATAACACTAGATTTGATAACCGTCAAAAGTTTGACCCATATTCGAAACATATAATCTGGTTGGAGAAACCATCCGAACTTTTCGTGGTCTAAGGGCCAAAGTCAAGGTCGTTTAGTAATTCTAATGCTCCCCCCAGGTTTTGGTTACACTAAGAATTCTTGAAGCCCCAGAAAATAAAACGACTAGCTTAGAGGAATCTATTAAGATGTTAGCAAAAACTCAAGAAATGTTAGCACAGAGCCATGTTAGTTTTCAACAGGAAACCAAGCAGAACTTTCAAACTAATGCTCAGAGCCTTGCCAAGTTAGAACTTCAATTGGGCAAAATAGATAAGACCTTAAGTGAAAGAGATAACGGAAGGTTCCCTAGTCAGACTAATCCCAACCCTAGAGGAGTTCATGAAGTAGGTGCAAAATCATCGAATCAGTTGAATGCTATTAGAACCCTTAGGAGTGGTAGAGTAGTAGACAATCAGGTAACCATGCCCGATAGTGAACATACTGTAGTTCACCCCTCAGGACCACCACTAGCTGAGGGGACTGATAAAATTTCCGATGATGCCAATTCGGTTCCTGAGAGGTATGATTTTGTGCCTAGAGCCCCGTTTCTCCAACTATTAGTACCAACAAAGAAGGAATCAAACTTTAATGACATATTGGAGGTTTTTAAGCAAGTTACCATAAACCTTCCTTTATTAGATGCAATTAGGCAAATTCCTGCTTATGCCAAGTTCCTTAAGGATATGTGTACGCGAAAGCGAAAACTTAGCGTCCATAAGAAAGCCTTTTTAGCTAGTCATGTAAGTTCAATCATTCAGAACACCACAACTCCAAAGTACAAAGACCCAGGTTCCCCTACCATTGCTTGTACAATAGGTAAACACCGGGTAGAAAAAGCTTTACTTGACTTAGGAGCCAGTGTGAACTTACTTCCGTACCATGTGTACTTACAGCTAGGACTTGGTGAAATGAAACCTACTCAGATGACATTGCAGTTAGCTGATAGGTCTGTTAAAATTACTCGAGGTGTTATTGAGGTCGACAAGTTTATTTATCCAGTGGATTTCATGGTCCTAGATACCCAACCTGTCCCCGACCCAGAGAACCAGATACCTGTGATTTTAGGTCGCCCATTTTTAGCTACGTCTAATGCGATCATTAACTATCGAAATGGTGTGATGAATTTATCTTTTGGTAATATGACTATGGAGATGAACATTTTTAATGTCAGTAAGCTACCTTATGAGCTAGATGACACATGTGTTGAAGAGGTGAACATGATAGAAGCCTTAGTTCAGGAGTCATTACCAAACATTTTATCTGAAGACCCATTATAAAGTTGTCTATCCCATTTTGGTTTAGATTTTGATGACGATAGCACTATTGCACAAGTGAATGCTCTATTAGATTCTACCCCTGCGTTAGACACTGATAGATGGAAAGCTAGGTTCGAACCATTACCATTTTTCGAGACTACCTCAATTCCTTCTTTAGAAGAGCCTCCTAAGTTGGACCTAAAACCACTACCCGACACTCTAAAGTATGTGTTTTTAGGCCCATCTGAGACTTTACATGTGATTGTAGCTTCCGATTTGGATAGTGATCAGGAAAGTAGGCTAGTAAAAGTACTTCAAGATAATAAGGAAGCTTTAGGGTGGACTATAGCAGACATTAAGGGTATAATCAGATTCATTTAGAGGAATACTCCAAAACTTCTAGGGAGATGCAACGTCGACTAAACCCTAACATGAAATAGGTAGTTCGAAAAGAGGTGCTTAAGTTGTTAGATGCGGGTATTATCTACCCAATTTCAGACAGTAAGTGGGTCAGCCACGTTCAGGTTGTCCCCAAGAAATCAGGTATCACTGTAGTCCATAATGATAATAATGAGTTAATCCCAACCCGAGTGACCACGGATGGCGTGTCTGTATCGACTATAGGAAATTGAACAAGGTCACAAGGAAGGATCACTTTCCCCTTCCTTTTATCGACCAAATGCTAGAGAGATTAGTTGTACATAGTCATTATTGCTTCTTAGATGGCTACTCCGGTTATAATCAGATCGTTATTGCCCCAGAAGACCAAGAGAAAACCACTTTTACCTGTCCCTTTGGTACCTTTGCGTATAGACGCATGCCTTTCGGGCTTTGTAATGCCCCTGCGACTTTTCAACGTTGTATGATGAGCATATTTTCCGATATGGTAGAACGGTTTCTAGAGGTCTTTATGGATGATTTTTCAGTGTTTGGTTCATCTTTTGATGAGTGCTTGCATCATTTGACATTAGTGTTGACTAGGTGTAAAGAAAAGAATTTAGTGCTTAATTGGGAAAAATGACATTTTATGGTTAAATCAGGAATTGTGTTAGGGCACATCGTTTCTTCAAAGGGTATAGAAGTAGACAAAGCCAGGTTGACCTTATTAAGACTTTACAGGTCCCAAAAACCGTAAAAGATATTAGGTCATTCCTAGGGAATACAGGTTTTTACCGTCGATTCATTAAGGATTTTAGCTTGATTTCTAGACCTCTTTGCAATTTACTTGCAAAAGATGTTAAGTTTGTCTTTGATGATGCTTGTTTAGAGGCTTTTGAGAAGCTTAAGAATTTACTCACTACTGCCCCGATAGTCCAGGCACCTAACTGGAACCTACCCTTTGAAATTATGTGTGATGCTTAAGATTATGCTATAGGTGTTGTGCTAGGTCAGCGAGAAAACAAATTACTTTATGTGATTTACTATGCTAGCAAAACTCTGAATGATGCCCAAATGAACTATACAATTACCGAGAAGGAACTGTTAGCCATCGTGTTTGCCTTGGATAAGTTTAGATCCTACATATTAGGTTCTAAGATCGTAATCTGTACTGATCATGCTGCTTTGAAATACCTTTTGTCTAAGAAGGATACCAAACCTAGATTGATTAGGTGGATCCTTTTGTTACAAGAATTTTGTCCAGACATTAGAGACAAAAAGGGTGCCGAAAATGTAGTAGCAGACCACTTGTCTAGGCTAGTTGTTAGTTCCCCTAATGATTCCCTTCCTATAAGGGATAGCTTTCCGATGAACAATTGTTCTCTGTTTCCCAATCACCTTGGTATGCGAATATAGTGAATTATCTTGTTCTGGGTCGAATGCCTCAACATTGGGGTAAGCAAGATCGTTCAAGGTTTTTAGCCGAGGTTAAGCATTTCTTTTGGGACGATCCTTATCTTTTTAAGTATTGTCCAGACCAGATTATTAGGAGATGTGTACCTGAGAGTGACCAGTCCAATATTATCTCCTTTTGTCATGAACATGCATGTGGGGGTCATTTTAGTGCTAAGAAGACTGCTGCTAAGATATTGCGGTGTGGTTTTTACCGGCCTTCGTTGTTTAAAGACTCCCATAGTCATTGTGTTTCTTGTGAGCATTGCCGGAGGTTAGGAACCATTTCCGTAGAAATATGATGCCTTTGAACCCTATTTTAGTGATTGAGGTCTTTGATGTGTGGGGCATTGATTTTATGGGTCCATTTCCTAATTATTTTGCTTATCTTTACATACTTGTCGCTGTAGACTATGTGTCTAAGTGGGTTGAGGCGGTTCCGTGTAAAACAAATGACCACGGGGGTCGTAGTCCGATTTTGAAAGAGAACATACTTACACGTTTTGGTACACCGCGAGATATAATTAGTGATGGAGGTTCACACTTTTGTAATAGAACGTTTGCACTTTTAATGAAACAATATGGTATTACCCACAAAGTAGCAACCCCATATCACCCACGACTAGTGGTCAGGTAGAGGTCTCAAAAGGGAAATTAAGCGTATTCTAGAGAAAACAGTTAATCCTAATAGGAAAGACGGTCGTCGAGGCTTTCGATGCCTTATGGGATTACTCATCGCGTTTAAGACACCCATTGGAATGTCACCTTATCGTCTAGTATTTGACAAGGCATGTCACCTTCATGTCGAGTTAGAGCATAGAGCCTATTGGGCTATTAAGCAGCTAAACTTTTCACTTGACAAGGCAGGAGCTCACAGAAAGCTCCAGCTCAACGAGTTGGACGAGATTCGTAGAGATGTATACGATACAATCTAAGGAGTATAAGAACAAAATGAAACTTGTGCATGATAAGAATATTTTACGAAAGTCATTTTCTCCAGGTCAAAAAGTTCTTCTGTATGACACTCGTTTGCATCTATTCCCGGGAAGTTGCGCTCTCGGTGGACCGGTCCTTTTATGGTCCGTATCTTGTTTTTCCTCATGGCGCTATTGAAATTGAGACACCAAATGGTAGTAGTTCTTCAAAGGTTAACGGTCAGCGATTGAAGCCCTTTTTAGAGCCTTTTCCTACATGTGATGTTGAGGAGGTCCTCTCGGAGGACCCCTGTTTACCTTGATTGACTATCGAGGCGGTTTGTATGTTGTATATTATTTTTGTAGCTTTTTGGTTACACTTCACCCAGGTACTATCTTTCCGACTTCTCTCTTTACTATTTCCTCATGTTACTTATATTTTGGTACTGTTCTTTAATTAGAAACATTGAGGACAATGTTAGATTTAAGTTTTGGGGTGGGGTAGAAACTTTTGTTACCTTTTTGTTACAATAAATAAACTCCAGAGCTTAGAAATTTATGCTTATTAAGGATGGCACTAACCAATTTAAGTGGATGGAACCATTTTGTTTGTAGGAGTTGAGGAACCAATCTGATTAGATGGAAACATCTAAAGAGTCTATTCATAAAAGCACGAGCTCGGGTGTTAGAATTAAAAAAAACATGGTAGTTTCGCCATATCTCGTTGAATCCTTTTCACTTCTATTTTTATTTTGTTTTCTTTAAAATATGTTTCTCTAAGTGATTAGGTGGGGCTCACGATTCAAGTTGTTACCATTTTGCTAGGGTGAAATAGAGTGATTGAGATACGAAAAAAAAAAAAAAATATTATGAAAAAAAAAAAAAAAAAAATTGAGACCAGACCATCGGACCAACGGAATAAATTCAATAAAGTCGACCACCGGAACCCTTGTATATGCCGGTTGTGTTGACCTAGAGTTAGGATTATCGACCACTTTGGTACCCTTGTATATGCCAAAGTGTGTTGATATTAGTCCGCAGACTAGTATCTCAGTCCATTAGGATAGGTTTATTTTGGCAGTGGCCTTCAGACAGATATGAGAAACACCGTTCATCTTAGTCAACATCAAAACCATCTACGTTTTTCTCGACATCCATCTTCTTAATCTATCCATGTGATTGGTTGACTCCGGTTATGATGTCCAGAAACTATCTGAGTAGAGCTCTGTGACTTATATATGAATTTTAGTACGCTTGAGTGCAAACTTGTGTACAGCAATTGGAATTTCGTATCAGGGTACTTCATCCAGTAATCAATAAGTATGCCAACCAAGGAGACTTTTTAGTGCATTCCAAGGTTCTGCGTAGATAGTTAGGGTCTGGAGTATGAAGGTTTTGTGGGTATATCTCTTGTAAACCCTCCCGAGACTATAACTCGGCCACTAGGGCCACCTAGGGGCTTAAAGGCTTATTGTATACGCTAAATGCAATCGACGGTGCCTGCGACAGTGAGTTAGGATTTTGTTTTTATTTTATTTTTGCTCGAGGACTAGCAAATAATAAGTTTGGGGGTATTTGATAGACACATTTTTGTGTCTAATTTGTCTCGATTCTATATATTGATAGTGCTCATTTTTTGTACTTATTATGGTATTTTATGCGTGTGTAGGTATTTTTGGCTAATAAACATTTTTGGAAAAATCGGCTCGAAAAGTTGAAAGCGCCCGGAGGACACATGCTATTCGGACCCTCACTGCGGATAAGGGGTACCCAAATTACTAAGGGGCACCCTCAGGACACCCCCAGGACAGATGCTATCGACACCCTATCAGAGGATAAGGGGGCGCCCCTTTTTCCCCAAATTCAAACTTCAAAAGAGGCGAGAAAGTGGTGCTGTCACGAACCAGATTAGGGGTGAAGTTTTGTTCGAGTTTTGAGGAGATTCAACCTCAGAACTTTGGTGGATTGGACTTCCTAGAGAATAACATGGCTGGCACGTTCGATTGGATCGTGTGAATTGGGCTGGATAAGCCGGAAAAAGGAAACAGAGGTGTGGAGCTTCACGGGTATCCTAATTCGGTAGTTGGAAGAGATTTGGCCGGATTTTTATTGTGTTATGGATTAGTATAACCCTGTTTCGTCTAAACAGGGAAGGTATGGCGGTCGGATTCGAGAAAGAAGGAGTTTACATCGTGTTATGCCAAAACAGAGTCATGGAGAAATATTATCGGGATTTTAGAATCCATGAAGATTAGGAAAGAATTTAACTCCCAAGATTGAATTCATAGGGTCCCGCTGGAGTATTGTAGAGGTGGGATAGACCCAGATGACGCGTACAGGAGAGAAGAGATAGAAAAAGCCGTGACTTGGCCGTGGGGAGGAGAAAAAGATATCGGAGATATTCTTAGGGTTTTAATCGACCCGTGGGATATAAAAGGAGTTGGGATGAGTCACAGAAGGTCACGGATACTTTGGGGGAAGTTTAGAAGAGAACAAAACGCTGAAATCACGAGTTGGAGTTTTATTTCTGCTGCTGCAATACCAAGAACACGAAGAACATAAGATGCACAAGGAACTTTCGCAGACAACTATCGATATTCAACAAAGCAGAACCTAAGTATCGTTTACCAACAGTGTTTACATGATCTTCCGTAATGATTCCATTGTAACATTGTTTTGTAACGTCGATACACCGTTGCAAACAGTCCGTGTTATTACTTTTCACTCTTTTAATCAACTTTTGAGCAACAAACATATATTTTGAGACATGATTAATATGAGGAGCTAAACCCCATTCCTGAGGCGATATAGGAAGCTATTTTTCCAACAAAAAGTGGTATATTCTATTTTATCTTTTTATTTGCAATTATTATATGATTATTTTCCTTGAACTATTATTGAATATGATTTTTATTTGAGTGATTGTGATCTATTTTGATGGAGTATGCTTAGTTTTAAGACTTTTGATGCTTCATACTTGGTATTTACAATTATTACTTTTGGAAATCTACTTGTTGTAATATTTTAGAATCAAATTAAACAAGAAAATTGCATAAATATAAGTATCGGTTTAATCACTTTGAACTTGGAAAATAGTGGAATCTTAGCCTCAGTGTTTCTTTTAATATTGATATCATCTTTGTCTAAGTTTGCTATAATTTTTAGTGTGTTTTCTATTTTAGTTTTGAATTTAAGTCTAAAAAAATCCTTCACAAGTTCGAGAGAACGACATCTTATTTACCACTTCTACAATCACATCAATCTTCTAACATCTTCATTTTATCAATAGCAGCAGCTAAATCAGCCTTAAGGCGTTTTTCTCGAGCGAGATAAGCGCTTTCTCTGTCATCAAAACTAATTTATTGAGTGATAAGTGCTTAATTTACATGTTTAGAGTGTCAATTCCATACTTGTTTTAGCTATATTTCTTGCATATTATCCTTGTATTACTCTTGTTTTGTGTTTTATTTGTTTCTTTAGGTGAATCATCCAAAGTCAATGGAATCGGGGTTAAAAGAGATAAAAAGAAGAAAGGACCAAGTTATGGAAGTACATATGGTTGGGAAATCATATCAACCCAACCGTAGATGAATCAGGTTCGCAAGGAATTGTCAGAGTCAGAGTTACGGCGAGGAAAGCAAGCCGTATGCAAATCCAGGGAAGCTTACGGTTTGGAAAGCATTCTCAACCAAACCGTAGACAAAAATGAGAATAGATGAAGCATTTGAAGACACCATCTTGTAGAGGACGACGAGACAAAAAGAAAGCAAAAATAATGAGCTTAATCGGACGTCGGATGAAGAAGTTATGGCCAAAATGGTAAAGAAATGTAAAGGAGGAGATTCAGAAGTACATACGGTTGGGAAACCCCCACCGTACGCAAACACAGATGGACTTACGGTTTGGAAGCTCAAAATTCCCAACCGTACGTAAACTCAGAGGACATTACAGTGGGAAAACATAAAAAACCCAACCGTATCCAGTTGCTGAAGGTGCGACTTTTGACTTCTAAAACGTGCAAAACCCGATCCCGAACGGGTTCTAAACCCTATATTTCATGGGTACTATATAAGGAGAACCTCAAGACATTAAGAAAAGAGACATCTCATATTATACTTTTGTTCTTCATTAATATTTTAGGGTTTACCCCTTTAGAGGGAAACCGGGTAATTGTGTAATCATGAGTAGCTAAACCTTTGTTGATTGAGGATGAATTCAATGTTCTAGCGTGAAGCTACATTATTATACAAATCTATTCAGAGTTTTATCATCTTATCGTTTGTTTTCACTACATCTAATGTTTATGGGTGATTCTTAGATTGATTTGGGATGCATACTAGATTAGTCTATTGATTGTTCTATCGCTAGTAGAAGTTATGAGACAAGTAATCGTCGATTGACTCTCTACACTAGTAGACATCGCGAGACCTTGTAGAGGGATTCTGTGGAGCTATTGTGAGTGAAGATAACATCAACAAGTGGACCTTGATCTAAGAGTTCAACTACTGGGATCAACCTAAATTCACAAAGCTTAAAGCGTTCGGTTGGATTACACCTTGAGTGATCTACTACTTGGTGGTTCGTTAAATAGAATCTGGTAGTCGAGAACTTCCGTATCCAGTGATAGAAGGAGTTTTTGGAATGACACTGATCTAGCTGTTATTCTACGGTTGGTGATGAATGGTTCTAACGAAAGATAGATAAGTATTCTAATCCGATTATCGCAGTAACGGCGAAGGATTCCTTGATCATCACTTTTCTTTATTTTGTCTTTTTATCCATCTTACAATCAAACCCCCTTTGTTTTATCTTTATTTTGCTAACTAAATAACCTATCAATTACACAGCTCTCTGTGGGAACGATCCTTACTACCGCTATATTATTTAATTAATTAATGAGAAATATATTTATTAATTTGTTGTGCCTACGACAGCCCATCATTGAAAGTTAATCCTTGCTTCAGATTCTGCAAGTTTCTCTTCCAACGAAAAGTACTTTTGATAAAGATTATCACATTCAAGTGACTTCATACGTAGGTTTTCCTCAGAATCCTTGAGGATCGATTCATTAAAACGATTCGAAACATAAACACCTGCGTAACATTTTATCAATTTCTTGTTTTCTCGACAGAGAGAAATCAGAAGAGGTGTGATATGAGAAGTTCTCATCTTCTTCTTTTCCACTGAATCCAATAGCTTAACATACTCTGAGACTTCCTCATCAACATCTCTATCAATATCTGAATCACCTTCATCAGAAAGTTCATCAAACTATTCTTTTAGGCGTGTTTCCCAGACTTCAACAGTTTGTACATTAAGAGAATGATTAGATATTGACCTAGATGTGACAGTTCTCTCAGGTGAATCCAAGCTTTGAAAATCATCTGGTAATTTATGAACTGGTACGTTATTAGAGAAACACTTTTGTCCATATTCAGATCGCTACAAACACAGAATTATAAGGTCTTTAATGTGTTTGCCTGCTCTGATACCAATTGAAAAAGTGGGGGTACAACAACCTCACCCAATATTTCGCTTAGCAATCTGTATGTACTAACTCCAATATACTTTCAAGAGAATCAACGAGACAGTCAGACTCAATCTTAAGAAAAGTATATCAAAGAGTTATATCTCAATCTCTTAATTCAATCCGCAATCAAACAAATAATAATTTGCGAGACCGATTGAATATAAGAGAAATAAAATTGAACGGTACCAAAGACCAATGTTCAAGGATCAATCAATTTCAATCAACAACCAAAGGTTGGATTTACCAATTGATAGATTCAACGCACAACCTGTGATATTCTAATTATATAATAAAATATAATGCGGAAAATAAATAACACAGACACCAGAAGTTTTGTTAACGAGGAAACCACAAATGTAGAAAAACCCCGGGACCTAGTCCAGATTGAACACCACACTGTATTAAGCCGCTACAGACACTAGCCTACTACGGACTAACTTCGGTCTTGACTGTAGTTGAACCCAAATCAATCTCACACTGATCCAAGGTACAATTGTGCTCCTTACGTCTTTGATCCCAGCAGGATACTACGCACTTGATTCTCTTAGCTGATCTCACCCACAACTAAGAGTTGCTACGACCCAAAGTCGAAGACTTTAATAAACTAATCTGTATCACACAGAAAAGTCTACAAGAATAGATAAATTTGTCTCCCACAGAAATACCTACGAATTTTGTTCCGTCTTTTGATAAATCAAGGTGAACAGGTATACCGGACTTATATTCCCGAAGAACAGCCTAGAAATATCAATCACCTCACAATAATCTTAATCGACTAGCGAAACAAGATATTTTGGAATCACAAACGATGAGACGAAGATGTTTGTGACTACTTTTCTATCTTGCCTATCGGAGAAATTAATCTCAAGCCAATCTTACGATTGCAATCAATCACGATAGAAACAGCAAGATCAGATCACGCAACTACAAAGAAAATAGTTGGGTCTGGCTTCACAATCCCAATGAAGTCTTCAAGTCGTTATCCTATAGGGTCTCGGTAGAAACCTAAGGTTAAAGGAGAATGGACTCTAGCTTATACAACTAGTATCACACAAGAAGTATGGGGATTAGGTTTCCCAGTTGCTAGAGTTCTCCTTGATATAGTCTCCAAATCAGGGTTTGCAATCTAAGTTACCTTGGTAACAAAGCATTCAATATTCACCGTTAGATGAAAGCCTGATTAGATTCAAGCTAACATCTTTCAACCGTTAGATCGAACTTAGCTTGTTATACACAAATGAAATGCACGTTCATTTAGGTTTGTGTTATTGTACCTAAACGTATACACCTAGTTGGTTCAACAATAGTTAACCAATGGTTAGCCATATGAGCACTTTCATATCAACCTTATTCATCTTCACCATAACTAGTTTAAATGACTCAAAAGAACTAGTTAGAAAGTTGTTCAATTGCTTAGATCTCATAGAAGTATATAAGATACAATCGAAGCAAAAACGATTTTGATTCACTCGAATCAATTCATGAACATTATAGCCACAGTTTGCAAATATGCATTCCTTAGTTTATATATGTTTTAGTTCACGAATAAACCGTTTTTAGAAAATAACCCACTCAAGTATGCATACCTGTACGCATACTTAAGTACCCAATTTGAGTTTGTTTTCAGTTCACAAACTCCAATAGAAATTCACGGGACGTGAACTTCCGGCAGTACGCGTACGGGTATGCGGACTTAGCTTCCGGACTTCCTGAACCAGTAAAGTACGCATACTTTAGTTCAAGGATTTTGGACTTACACAAGTATGAGTTCACATACAATGTTTATATCCATTCAAGGTTATATATTCTAAACTCTCATTTCAATCATTGAAACATTCTTAGAGGATGTTAAATATAGGTTATTCACACACTATTTTTCATCAAAGCAATTTTCAAGATATAGTCGAACCTCGATAAACGAATGTTCGATAAATGAATAACCTCGCCAAATGAATAATTTTCTCCGATCCTTACTTGGGCCAAGGTGATAAATGAATAACCTCGCTTAATGCATTAATGAATAAAAAAAATTGGATCCTTAAAGGCCCTATAGAAATATAAACGAATAATCACTGGATTATATATAAAAAGAATATATAAAAATAAACCAAAATACACAATAAGAAAACTTTACATAGAAATATATCCTTAATTTTATGCAATGCTTGCACAATTTCTGGAATATTTTGCTCGTGTTGTAGCAAGTAATTTTTTATAGTGACCATCGCTTGAAAAGCATCTTTATATGACACATTTGTACGAAGCTACTATCATTTGGTTCAAGATCATTCTTATTATTCATTACTGACTCAATAATTTCTTCGTATGTTGGAGACTCCATAACTGCATCATTCTCGTTAGGATAGTTCATAAGATGTTCGACGTCCGTCACATTTCTCTAACGTAAATTAGAAATGACACCAGTTAATTCAAAAGAAAATGAATGTTAATTGAATTATTGATAACAAATTTGATCGATATTTCCTAGGTATACTTGTACATTTTCTCATATACAATTTAACTTCTGAATTAAGAAAATATTTTCTAAATGAATAAATATTCGTTTATCGATAAATGAATAAAATATTCATTTATCGATAAATAAATAACCCCGCTAAACGAATATTTTTTCTTGGTCCCGAGAGCATTCATTTATCGAGGTTCGGCTGTATTGAAATAATCAACATGACTTTCGTCACTTGTAAAGATGAACTTGGCCAAAGCAAAAGCTTACCAACACATATTTCGAGAAATAGATACGCGAGATAAACTCGGCTCGAAATAGCAAGTGTGTATAATCGAAGCCTATATAGCAATACGAATTTTGTCTCAAGATAGGAGATAAAGTAGATATACTTTTGAGTGATAGATAAGTTCAAGTCTCCACATACATTTTAGTCGATGAAGTTCCACCAGTTCCTTGAGTAGTTCTTCGTCTTTGCATGATGAACGCCGTGGAGTCTAGAGCTCAACTATACTTTCTATCCTAGTCCGAGACTTAGCTATAAGTAGACTAGAAATCAAGACTTATAGTTTTGGCAACTAAACTTGACAAACAAGCTTGAGATAGCAACGCTTGCGAGTTCGACCGAGCAGTGCTCTTTTTTTTTATTAGGAAAGGAAAATAGATTAATTGCTTCAAAATTACATGAAGTTTTTGTTCTGTTGAATCAGAACTTTAGTCCATTATGGACAATTATTTTGCCAACTGAAACAAATTAACTGAGTTCTTGCAAATTTGGCTAAC
The DNA here is from genome assembly GCA_023531295.1 of Papaver armeniacum. NCBI lineage: Eukaryota > Viridiplantae > Streptophyta > Magnoliopsida > Ranunculales > Papaveraceae > Papaver > Papaver armeniacum. Next base: position 386,697 of record JAJJWW010003396.1, read on the forward strand.
GAATCAGCCAAATGATTTGCGTCTCGATGCACATAAGTGCATTTCCAAAATACTAACGATCTAAGTAAGAAAATAGCATCATTAACTATATTTTGAATTGTCCACTTTACGGCATTAATATTGCCATTCAATGCTGATATGACGTTCTAACAATCTCCTTCCAGTTCGATCTTATCCCATCCTTTTTGATTTTCCCAAATCACTGCCTCCAAAAGTGCTTGAGCTTCCGCTTGCTATGGATCTAGTGTGTTACATGCCCCTCCTCGCAATCCATTGTTGTTACCTGCATCATCTCTAGAAATTAGTCCACATCCTGACATTACATTTTTATCAATATGCGATGCATCAAAATTTATTTTGAAAACTCCGTTGGATGGAGGTTTCCAGTGATGATCAGACTGCCTATTTATCTCTTGGGTATTTGTTCTAGTACATCTTGCCATGTTCCAGTCACTTACCTGCAAATTGATATTGTTAGTTATTTCCACTATATTAACAGATTTATCGTCAAAGACCTTTGCACATCTAGATTTCCATATCATCCACATAGTAAAGCAAGCAAGCTCATAAATTGCATAATCATTACTCAAAGGAGTATTAGTTACTCTAAAGAAACTACAAATCCAGTGATGAATGTTTTGCTGTTGAAGGATTGTGGTAAAACTGCTATGGATAATGTTCCAAATATCAAGAGCAACTGAGCAATCATAGAATAAGTGTTGGGGAGTTTCTTCAGCTGTGTTACACAGATTATCATGATGTCTAGTAACTCTAGAAAGCTTAGATTTTGTAGGAAGACATTGATGCATAAATTTCCACATAAACCGCTGAACTCTTGGTGGAAGTTTATGCTTCAATAAAAGTTTCCAATTGATGAAGCCTTATTTTGGTGAAGCTTTTTTTTTAATTACCAAAATAACCTACGATTATGAACATCTCAAAATTAAAAAGACAAGTTACACTACTGACATCTAACGCGTGGTTCGAACTTCAAACCCCGCTAACCACCATTTTATCGAATTTATTTTTCAAATTATTTTTCAAAGTAAATGATGTTCTTTCATTCTCTAAAAAACAATAAGGAAACAGGGTTAGGCAGCGTTTCCATATTCAACTTCGACGGAAATCTTTTATATAGAGATCGTATTGATCATAATAAAAAGTCAAAAAAAAATCTAAAAATTAGTCTCGATAATTGATCTTTTACGAATTAGGGGCTCCACTTACAATTCAGCCGCGAAGAAAATCGAATTCTAACAAATAGTAGAATATCAAATCCATTAACAAAGATCAAACTGAACCAGAAAAAAAAAACCATACTGCCTAACATTAGGATAGGTTTTCTCTATGGTTCCATGGATTAAACAAAGAAAGAGATGTACTAGAGACTTGACAAAAAAACATATTAAGTATTCCCTCCTTCCTTGCTCTTTGTAACACAGAAAGAAGGACGAAGGAGGACCAAAGAGAGATAGAAGTTATGTTTTTGCATTTGAAACTAGAAAGCATGTGATAACTATCACGTAGGCTCACACGTGGAAAATGCTTGGTCAATCACAAAGCGGCGACACCCATGTGCACACCCTCTCTAACAAATGCCAAGAAGATGGCTATTTTCCATTGGGAACTTTTCGAGGTGGAGATTACAACGACGTAAATATCCTAACTTTTCTGCATAACAAGAATGTCATACAGGTGGAGAGATTTAAATGTCATATACGTTGGCAGTCTAATTGGAGTATATATTACCATAAAAATCTTCATGGTGTTGGTTGTTTCCGATGGGTTTCATACCGTCTTTCACCAACTACCACAGCTGCACTTCATAGTTAACCACTTCTGAAGAGAGATATAAAATCTACGTCGGTAACAATTTAGTTTGTATTTTATAAAATGCAGTGACGAGGCAAAACACATTGAAAAGTCATGGTATATTCTAGATAGATATACCCTTAAGCAGGGAAATTTAGTATTTTCACACTTCACGTTGCCAGAAGACTTACATATGTCGCAAGTCTATATCAGGAAAGAAAAAGAAAAGAAAGAAAAAAAAAAAGAAAAAAATTGAGTGGCTAAGAGCAAATCCTATGGGTAGTGTCACTCTTTCAAATGAAGGAGTGCACTACCAATTAGACCAAATTAGAGTCTTTTATGGGTAATGTTTAGCCTCCTTTTCAGCCAAAGACTATCATGCACTCGTTCGATCGAGCGAGTAGTTGGGAGTGTCACACTAGACGGGGGACAGTCCCCCGTCAAAAAAATTTGCACTTTTTAGTAGTAAACGGGGGACAGTCCCCCGTTTAAATATTTTTTGCGTTTTTTTTTTGGACGGGGGACTATCCCCCGTCTATTCATTTTTTTTTTTGGTTTTTGTTGGACGGGGGACTTTCCCCGGTCTATGTAGTTTTTGTGTTTGTTTTTTGTTGGACGGGGGACTGTCCCCCGTCTAAAAGTTTTTTTACGGGAGACTGTCTCCCGTGTAGTGCCATTTTCTTATTTGCCCATAGTGGGTTCACTCGTTCGTACGAGCGAGGGGTCCTTCATATGGGCGAGTTAGTCTCCATTTGGAGACTACCCATAGGATATGCTCTAAGTCATCCTACAAATTGTAGTCTGCTATTGAGAATTTTTGAGCTTTGATTATCCTAGCATTTTTAGGGGTGACCCCAAAAGAATTAGGGGCGACACTAAAAGACAAAAAAGGTCACCCAAATGTAAATCTAAGCTACCCCTTATCTTCGATTTTTCGAAATGGCCAATATGCCCTTATATAATCGGGAGCCTACACCATAATCGGTAGGTTAAAGGTGAATCGGTAGGTTAAATTGAAACTATACCTACCGATTATTGTGTAGATACTTCGGCTAATAATCTCTTTTATAATCGGTTGCTTATCCAACTTGTAAGACGACCGATTATAAGGAGCCCCAAATTCAACCTTGTCCAAATTCCATAGGTTTTGAGGGCTGCAGAGCCAACCATAACCACTTGGCTTGAGCTGTGGATGTAGCCATAATCGGAAGCCTAATAGGTTACATACACTACCGATTATAAGTTGCCCCAAAGTGAGTTTTTTCTAAAATCCTTTACGTAGTGAATTTTGAAATCTACCATAATCGGTAGGGTATATAATTATATAACCCACCGATTATAACGAGCCCCAGATCCAACCTTTGCCATATTTCATAGGTTTTGAGTGTACACAGCCAGCCATAACCACTTGGTTCGTGTTTTGGATGGAGTGTTAATCGGGTGTTAAATATATTAGCAAACCATCCGATTATGGGTTGCCCCAAAATGAGTTTTTTTCTAAAATCCTTCATGTAAGGGAATTTGAAATATACCATAATCGGTAGAGTTAACAACTTAACAACCTACGATTATAAGGAGCCCCGGATCGAACCCTTGCCAAATTCCATAGGTTTTGAGTGTACAGAGCCAGGCATAACCATGTGGTTCGTGATTTGGATGTAGCCATAATCGTAAGCCAAATAGGTTCCACAACCTACCGATTATAGGTTGCCCCAAAATGAGTTTTTTCTAAAATCCTTCATGTGATGAATTTTGAAATCTACCATAATCGGTAGAGTTTATTACTTCTTACCGTCCGATTATACGAAGCCCCAAATCCAACATGTGCCAAAATCCATAGGTTTACAGGGTACAGATCCATGCATAACCATGTGGTTCGTGATTTGGATGTAGCCATAATCGGACGTCAAATAGGTTCCACAACCTACCGATTATAGGTTGCCCCAAAATGAGTTTTTTCTAAAATCCTTCATGTAATGAATTTTGAAATCTACCATAATCGGTAGAGTTTATTACTTCTTACCGTCCCATTATACGAAGCCCCAAATCCAACATGTGCCAAAATCCATAGGTTTAGAGGGTACAAAGCCAGGCATAACCATGTGGTTCGTGATTTGGATGTAGCCATAATCAGACGTCAAATTGGTTCCAAATTTTGAAATCTGCCATAATCGGTAAATTATCAAACTTATAACACTACCGATTATAAGTGGCCCCAGATTCACCAAAACTTGGATGTAGTCATAATCGGAAGACCAATAGGTTACAAAACCTCCGATTATCGGTTGCCGCATATTCAAAATTTGAAAGCTACCATAATCGGTAGATATTCTAACTTAAATACCTACCGATTATTGGTTTCCCAAGATTCAACCTCGTCAAATTAGCCGTTGATTTTAAACCAAATTTAAGAAATAGCCGTTGGAGTTTTTGGGAAAAAAAAAGAGCCGTTGGACCCTAAACCTATATAAAAAAACTCATACCTATCAACCCAATTGCACCAAACTCTTTCCTCTCTTCAGTTCTAACTTTGAAAACAAAAACATGGATATTGCTTTTGCCGAAGAACAAGATTGTGCTATTTATAGAGCGTACGTTGTGGTAACTTCTCATGATCGTGTTCACAAGCTCCACAAATCGGAATCCCAAGAGCAGCTATGGAACCGTATTTTAATGGTATTTGAGGCGTTAGATGGTAATCGAATAAGGAGATCATCCAATGACATTAAGATGGGAATGAAGACGCTCGATAAGGAGATTGACAAACTTGAAGATGAGGAACGATTTGTTAAGAACGCTTTTCCTTGGTGGACGTATAAAAAACGAGTAAGTATCTTTGTAACTCCGGCTCACATTAAAATAAGTGAGTACTAACTTGTTACTCATTCGTAATTTCAAAGAAATCTTGCGGATCGCCGGTATGTGCACCTCTACCGGAAACGATTTGAACATGAAGGATGCTACAAAATCAAGAGGGAGAATTTCTATGATCACTGGAAGTTATGATCTGTTTTAATACTTTTAAGTGATTGTAAGAGTGGTTTTAAAGTGATTGTAACGTTAAGGTCTTTATGTAATGGCTACAATCGGAATATTATTAATATAACATCCTACCGATTATTTATACGTTGTAGTTTATTTGGTTAAATAAGCAACCGATTATCACAATCGGAAACTTAATGAGTTAATTTAATTTCTGAATGTTATGTTGTTTGGATACAGAAAACAAAGTATTCTTCACGTAGTAATAATCGAAGGAAACATATAAAATAAACCTACCGAATACTATAATCGGAAGTTTAAGAAGTTCACCTAAATTACTAGAATATGGTGTTGTTTGGTTACAGATCACAAAGGACTTTAGAGTGTCATAATCGGAGGCTAAGGAATCATGTTAGTTCCCGATTATGGTGTTGTTTGGATACAAAAAACAAAATTTTCTTCACATAGAATAATTGTAGGAATAATATAAACTAACACTACCGATGATAATAATCGGAAGTTTAATAAGTTACATTAGTTTTCGAATATGGTGTGGTTTGGTTACAAAACAAAAATTATTTGTTCACAAAGCATAATCGGTAGGCAACGAAATTCATAATCTTCCGAATCGATGTTTTTTGCAAAATCCCCGATTGGTAGAGGGTACATAATATAAATAGCTCCCGATTCCGACAATAAAATTGCAAATATCCCCAGAATGGAGCTATGTATATAAAGTAACCTTCCGATTGTTTATATAAAATTCAACAGATTTCATATCTCGCATGTGATTCGCTTGCGAGTCATCGTTAAATGCATAAAGATAGCAATAAAACCATTCATAATTCATAAAACGAACCATTCACAAACCATAAACATAACGTACCAACTTATAATCCGACACAAACGACATAATCCGACATAAACTAAGTTAAATCCGACATAAACAAAGTTATCCATAAAGTTAACAAAACACCGAGAGTTTAGTTTTTCCTATTTTCTTTGACTTTGCGAGCTTTACTACCTCTACGACTTGGACCAACATCATCATTGGTTTCATCAACTTGAGTGCTCGATGACGCCCGAGTTCTTTTGTTCACCTTGGTTGTAGGTTTCTTTTGCAATTTTTCCCGAACCGAGATGCATACTCCTCATTGTCAACGTTATCAATCAACTCTTGGTGCTTTTTTATCTTCTCAATTGACACAAAGCTCTCAGGACTTTATGCAATCAGTGCACCATTTGGACAAACGATTGAACACCGCTCATCTGCTTTAAAACATAGCATACCATCAAACGGTTATTACTCTATTTTGACCCATAATATTAAACTAAATTAATAAAACAATACGTACTAATCTACCAAAACCCGCAGGTTTCTCTTTGAGGATACTCTTGTACGAATCGGGCTTTGCTATAAGATCACGGATTACACGAAGATGAGAAACATTCGGTCAATCCATATAGTTGGGAGCATTTTTCAAAACCTTGGTTGGTTGCCCTTCCTTGGTTGATCAAGTAATGCGCCCTTATATCCCAATGGAATTTACTGAGGATGGTGTAACCTTGTAAACCACCGTGATAGAATCTTTATCAGACTTGCAGTGCTCCAACTCCAAAGTGAAATTGTCATGGATTTGGTCCTTTGGTATACCTTGTACAAAAACGTGTTGTCGCATCACCCTTGAGGCATTGTACATCACATATCCTGTGGGGTGCCACAACGGTCCAAAATAAAGTGCCAAATCGGACCGACCCGCGGTATGTCCATCAGCTCGGTCTTCCTTGTATGGATCAAAGCATACGTCTTGGGCATTCAGTGAGTCTATAATCTCCCTCAAGCGAATCAGCTGCTCCTCCTTCGTCCTAGAATGGTTGTCATCGAAGACGTACTTTGTTCCTCTAGGGTCACCTTTCGCCCACTCCGGGTTTTCAATGGCCAATCCCAAGATAGGGAAGTGGTCGTAGATCCATGTCTATATTGCCATTTTTGCAAGTATTAGGAAAATTGATTCTTCAATGGTAGAAAAATAAAAAAATAACCAAGTATGTAGAGTTAATAAAAAACCCAAACACTTTTTAGTTAGAGAATAAAGTTTGGTCCATTCCAACTGCTTTGTGAACTCAGCCCTAACACCTTTTCCATGGACAGGAGCCTAACAATCTGCACAATATCATCTGGGGTAATAGTCATCTCCCAAAACGACATATGGAAGGTGTAGGTCTCAGGATGAAGTCTCTCCACAAACGCCGATATAGCCACCCGGTCATGTTCCAACATAGAGTTCTCCGCAGCATCAGCCAACCCAGAATTTGCAATGATTCTCTTGAACCTTTCACATTCATCCTTCAAAGGCCAATCCAACATTTTAGTTGGTGCGGCGGTTGGTTTGAGTATACGAACCGCATCGGAATGATACTATTAAACAAATGACAAGTTAAAAAAAAAATTAAAATAACCTAAAACTATAACCCTTAAAATTATTACGAAGAAAAAGATAATAGGTAAATAAAATGGAAACTATTATTACCTCGGTTTCATATATTTATTTGGGCCAGGAGTCTTTGTATCCAAACAATAATTTTCCTCCATCCTCCGGCACCTTCTGGAATATCCTACACCTTCGGTCTTTGTGGGACAAGGTGTTTCGCTTTCTTTCGAGGAGGATTTTTCTTTTCGGCTTCTCCTTCTTCTTGCGCACCACTACCTTGTCCTACTTCTGGTACTCTATCTTCGGGTGCTTCTAGTTGAATTTTTGGTTGTGATTGTGGAGCACTTGGTTGAACACCTTCTTGAACTGGTTGTGATTGAGAGGAACTTGGTTGAACACCTTCTTGAACTGGTTGTGATTGAGAGGCACTTGGTTGAACACCTTCTTGAACCGGTTCTGATTGAGGGGCACTTGGTTGAACACCTTCTTGACTTGCTTGTTGAGTTCCATCTTGAGCACTTGAAGCGGCTTTAGCAGTCTAGCTCTCCTTGCACTAGATGTCAGGTTCGACGCCTTTCCTTCCTTGCACTAGCTGAGACAATTGCATCTTCGATTTTTACCTCTCCTATCCCTAAACAACAAAAAGAAAGTACAAAAGGTTAGTAAACTATATAATTGGAAGTTAATGTAAAACCAATGCTCCCGAATATACATATTCGGTTGGTTGAGTTAACCAATTGCCTCCGATTACGCTCAATCGTAAACATCAGTTCACCTAAAGCTACCGAATACGTATAATCGGAAACAAAAGAAAATTTTTGGTGTTCGAATATGTTTATCTACACAAAATAATCGGAAGCTAAATTTCAACATAACTTTTCCGAATACCAATTATCGAAAGTCATAAAAAGTCCAACCTTCTGAATGCATCACAATTGGAAGCCTCACAAAACTAATTTCTACCGAATATGCATCACTTTGTGTCCAGAAATTACTCAAGTCGTTCAGCCTAAACAATCGGAAGGAAAGTACAAAATATATCACCCGATTATTGCGTCTCTAATACTTGTTCTTCCCTAGTATATTCGGAAAGCAAAAACACAATTAACTTCCGATTATGATCGATTTAGGCCTCAGTAATGAAAAACGTTCTATAATCGGTAAGCAACCTAAATATTTACCACCCGAATATGACAAATGTTCTCGTGAAATGAAGAATTCGACCACAATCGAAAGTTTAAAACAATAACTAGCTTACCGAATCTGGGTAATAACCGAAAATCCTAAAAAAAAACATGGATTCGGCGAATTGAAGCAATATAAACCAAATTAATGGTAGAATCTTACCTAATCGGCGCCATTTCAAGTTGCCTGAGAGTTTGGCTATCAGTATCGCCTACATCAGGGACTTCATCTTCTTCGTGTTCTTTGGGTTCGTGAGTTAAAACCTCTTTATTACGGGCATGCAATCAATATTCGGATCCTCACCGCGCACTACGTTTTTGGTTCGAGCTTTACGTTCCTTTTCTTTCATCTTTATAGAGAATAATCGACGATGATTCGATTCGACGATGAACGATGTATAACGAGGAGAGGGGGAGAGTTTTCCCCTCTGCAATCGGAAGGAAAGAGGAGAAGAGGAGTTGAAGTTGAAGTTGAAAAGAAAATGAAATGAAATGAATTTAGGTTGACTTTGGTTTTATCTCACAACGGTTATTAATCGGTAGGTAATACCACCTCATTAGCTACCGATTGTTTGAGTAGCCCAAAATCGGTAAAGGGGGTTACTTATAACCTACCGATTATTGGAAGCCCCAAATTGAACCTTTGCCAAATTCCATAGTTTCAAGGTACAGAGCCGACCATAACCATTTGGTTCGTGTTTTGGATGTAGCCATAATCGGAAGATAAATATTTTACCCAACCTTCCGATTATAGGTTGCCCCAAAATGAGTTTTTTCTATAATCCTTCATTGCAGGAAATTTGAAATCTACCATAATCGGTAGGAATTGTTACTTTTACCATCCCGATTATGGGATGGCCTAAATCGTTAGCTTAGATATTTTTTTATTCGTCCGATTATATAGGAGCCCCAAATTTCACCGTTGCAAAATTCTAAAGATTTCTTATTTCTATACTTTAACAATCGGTAGTCTTGTAAGGTTCTTGTTCCTACCAATTGTTATAGAAGCCAGATACGAGTTTGGCACAAAATCGATATTAATCGGTAGTATAATATCGTTACTAAGCTTCCGATTTCTTTATAATAATCGGGCACAAAATAGCTTCCGATTATGTAAGGGAATTAACGTATTCTCCGCGTTTTTGGACATCCCTTAACGGTGTATATGGGTTGGGAATAAAAAAGTCGCCCCTAATTCTTTTGGCTATTAATAACATCATCTTATCCATGCACAGCTTAAAAAGGAAAATACATAACCAAATTTTTTTAGTAGGAAATACTAATAGGTCCTAGGAATAATATATTAGAGTTAGTTTGGTCTAGTTGACCCAGTCAACCATCATTTGGTCCTTTTTAAAAACATTTATTGTTGTTTGGTCCTAATTGTTTGGTCTTAGGTGGACATTACCCGCGCGGGATGATGTCATCAATGATGTCACAGTCCTTTAATTGTGGCAGAAATACCATTTTTCTATATTTTCTCTCTCCTAATAGAAATAAATAAATAAAAACTTAAAACTTAAATATCTTTTGAACCATATGTCCAAAAATGATAAATTTTATATCTTCGTAAAGCCCTCGACGAGAGCTTTCCAACGAGTACCATTGTCGCTATATTTCAGAGTTTTTAATTTTTGCCTTTATTTTTAGCTATAAAATGAACTATTATACGAGTTCATTCTATAAAATGAACTACTATAATGAATAATTATGTTAATTAGTTCATTCTAAAAAGTGAACTCTTAGGATTAAATAACATACGAATTCATTCTATAAGATGGACTACCATACGACTTCATTCTATGAAATGAACTGGTGTAATCAACTATTATTACGAGTTCATTCTACAAAATGAACACCTATCAAGGGTTCATTCTACAATATGAACTAGCTATATGAACTGGTTCATTCTACGTAATGAACTGGTATAATGTACTAATACAATGAGTTCATTCTACCATATGAAATACCATTAGGGAGTTCATTCAAAAATATGAACACCTATCACGAGTTCATTCTATAATATGAACTACCATTTACGAGTTCATTTTATAATATTAACTATCATAATGAACACCTATTACAAGTTCATTCTACAATATCAACTACCATACTTACTTATTATTACGAATTCATTTTACAACGTGAATTATCAATCCTACAATATGAACAACCATTATGAATTCATTTGACAATAAGAAACATCTATCACGAGTTCATTCTACAATATGAACTATAATAATGAACTACCATTACGACTTCATTCTTCATAATGAACTATTTTTATGAGTTCATTCTACAAAACAAATTGCTAACATATACGAGTTCATTCTACGAAATGAACTGCTATAAGTAGAATGAACTATCATGTTCTAAAATAGTGTTCATTCTCGGATATGAACTACTATTACACCGAAAAAATTAAAATTCCGAAACATAGCATAATGGGTATTCATTGTGTAGATATCGCCGAGACCTTTCAAGAATATATAAAATTTATTAATTTTCGACTTATATCTTGAGAGATATTTCATTTTTAAGTTTTTTATTTATTAAAGTTAAGAAGAGAGAGAAATTCGTGGGAAGAAAATAAAGAAGAGATAAAAAAAAAAAAAAAACACGTGAGAAGACAGTAAATAATAAAGAGGGTATTTTAGATATTCTAACATTTTTAAATAATTAAGGACCAAATGGAAACCCTTTTTTATAGGTAGACCAAACAAACATGGGACCACCTAAAAAAGGACCAAAAGATATTTTTCCCATTTTTTTATGGATTAGAAATGAAACTAAGCACGAAACGGAATGGCACAAGAAAATGCATGCTTCATGACGTATTCAAAGTTTCAAACACTGATTTCCTTAACAAAAAAAAAAAAAACATTTAAAGCTTGAAAGGTACTATGAAGCATTGAAGCGCATTCTATTAGTTAAGGAGATATGATATCATAACACCAAATTGAACTGTTGACATGGCTTTGGATATCTATTGATGACTTTGCAGTAAGCCCAAAAGTGTTGGTTATCTCGATTTTGAGTTTTTTGGTTGTTGCGGGAGTCGGCATAGTCGCCGTTATCGGGCTTATTAAAAAAATCAATAAATAAAATGTTTCGTGAGAGTTGGAGTGGAACGAAATGACACACGCATCTCGCGTGTGTGCTATACTAGTGGAGATAAACAAATTACAATATAATTTATTCTTCATACGCTTGATTCCAAGTTTTAATAGCACAATAACCTGCATTTATTCAAAAGTAAATGTCGTTGTTGACATTTGAATAACAAAAGCTTTCACTCCCCCTAAAGGTAAGCTAGGTAAATATTCAATCCGAACATCTTTGTTATTCCCCTTTTGTAGTATGAAATACTACACCACATGATGATATGTTTCCCCCCCTTAGTTTATGCTTTACTCTTTCGTTAGATATAGATTTTAAGCACATATATCATTTCCTAGTGATTGTGAATCACTTGTTTACTCCGTATATTTCTCCCCCTTTTTGTCACAAAGATGACAAAGAAACGAACAAACAAAAGAGCAAACCGAAAGGATTTTACAAATCCATAAGACTTGTACAACCTGTAAGAGTAAGCACGAAGGTTTCACATACCATTTTAGATAACCAATACTAAAACCGAAACCACAAAAGTAATCTATCTTTAATATGTTATCAAGGAAACAATTGCCCGAAGCAATTTTCCATTTAGTCGGACAAGCCGACTAAGATAACTTAGTTATTTCATCGAATCGATTGTGTATGTACAATCGCTTATTTCGATAAGACACAAATAGAGATCAGAATTAACTCTATTTCTCTTATCAGGATCTAATTATTCCATAAAATAACTTTAGACCTTTCCCTTTAGACAAGACAAACATTAGGTTAGTTAACTAGTTTTTCTTGTCAAGGCATTCAATTAGACTTGAATAATCGAATCCTCCATTTGATAAGTCTAACTAAGATCAGAATTAACTTAGTTTCTCTAATCCAGAATCAATTGGACTAAACAAATGATCCCGTAATTTTTTGTTAAGCAAAAACAATATATATGAACCAAAGGAAATTGACTTGCTATCATTTTTCTCAATCGGAAGCAATTGAAACAAATATAATCATTGTAAGCACCGCAATTGCACCGAATTTCGTTAAGCAAAAACACTTGATACCAAACAATAAAGAAGATACCAAATTATAAGCCAAATAAATTGACACAGTTTTTCTTAACGAGAAACAATTAAATTATAAAAATCAATCCATACATAATAATAGAACATATCAATTGTACGGAAATTTTTTTGAGCAAAAGCAAAATATATGCAATAAACTCAAGCTTTACTTAAACAGGAAAAACGATTAACTAACAATAAAAATCGTTACCTCAAATTACGCATCCACTTCTACCCAGAAAGATATATCATTAAGCGCAAGTTCAAATAAGAACTCTCCCCATGTGTGTTGTCATCCTCTCAAGAACAAAATAATAACAACAAAAGCAACCTTTACCACAGAAAGGTTGAATCGGTTTTAACTAATGCGTGCCAATAGCAAAAGTTTAAACCCGAAACACATATGTATGCTAAACACAACTTACGTACACATAAATTGATTATCAACATATTGTGACTTTTCATATATGAGTTTCAATCGGAACACCTTATGATCCTTTGAAAAAGCCTACCAACATGGGATAAAACTTAATTCCGCTAAATCAAAAAGCCACACAAATCATAAGGGCATCACAATATGAGATAGAATAATTAGGTTAATAAATACCGAAACTAAACATCTCATAAATCCGAAAGCAATAGCATAAAAATATTCATTCACACAGGCTATGCAAACGAAAACTATCAAATAATTAAACAAAAATTATAAAACAAAAAATTTATTCATTCATAAATAGATAGTTTTATTCAAATAGACCTTATACAATAATTGAAATAGATCAAAAACTGATTAGTTTATTTCCTTGGATAAAAGGATTTGAAAATCAAATCTCTTCATGATGTTGTGATCTTCTTCGTTTAATAGGAATAATTCTTCGAATTCTTTGAAAGCGATCCTCGATCAAAGAATAATTCCTCAACCTTGAGTAAATTAGGTTCTCCCTCATTTATTCTTTTTATAAGAATTTCTTCTTGTTTGACAAGATGACCTTGAACAAGTAGAGATTTCTCGAGAGAACGCTTCAACATCATGACCTATAATTTTGTTTCTGCATAGGTACGGGCCATTTTGTGAGACTCTTTTTCATAATCGATCATGGAATATGATTGATTAAAATTATTGCAAGAGGTAGCTCTGTTTCCATGTAAACCATTTGAGTTGAGATATACAGAAGGATCAAAGACCAGTTTTTCAGCATACCTTTCTGAAACCCTTGCAGAGAGTTTTGCATGGTAATCTGCGTTATACATTATTCTTGTACAAAGAGGAATAAACAAGAATTCTCCTTAGGAGATATAATGGATTACCGAAAATTTAAATAACAATAGTTTCCAAAAACTTGGTCATTGATTATGGAAGACAAAAATATTCTCTTTTAATATAAAGGAATCGAATTTTTATCTTTATATTTACAGTTTTAAGAGAGTGCCTTCTTGTGAATATTTTCCATAAATCTCCTAAGCTTTTGGATATTGTGCTATATAGACTAAACTCATCAAACAAGAGTTTGAGCACTTCATGAGCTAGTGCATATAACAAAACAAAAACAAAAAAACGAAGTATCTAGTTGAGATAATTTATTCTCTTTAACAGTTGTAGAGAATCTTCCTTTATTTGTTCTCTTGGAGACCTTACTTTTCTTGTAAGACAAACCAAACTTATCATAGAAAACTATCATCAAGATATGTAGGTAATACCTTATGTGGGTATGGACTGGAGTATTTACTATATTCCTTTCTGTTCTGGTTCTCACCGCCTTCTTTGGTTCCCATCTCCATGAGTTATCAGTCTTGAGGTTCTCTTTTCCTTTTGTGATGTCTTGTTCTTTGAAATCCTTCTTAGGATTTTTTATGGAAACTCTTTGATATTTGAAAATGGTTATGTATGAGTTTTTACGAAAAAACCTCTTGTTATAACTTTGATTAGAAGTTGTTCTTAGAGCTTGAGCAGAATGATTGTTGACAATCTCTCAAAATATGACCTTTAATTCTCAAAGAGAAACATCATTTGTAATGATGTTTGTGATGTTGTGGAATACTCTATTGCGAGTAATTCATTTTAGAGTTACCAGAGAGTACCGAAGCTTCCTTTGAAGATAAAAATTTCTCCTAAGAGACTTCATTGTCAATCTTTTTCCTTTTTTGAGGAATAAGTTAAATCAGACCTTTTTGAGATATGCGGATAAGATATTTGTTAGAGCACTGCTCGGTCGAACTCGCATGCGTTGCTATCTCAAGCATGTTTGTCAATGTTAGTGATCAAAACTATAAGTCTTGATTTCTAGCCTATTTATAGATGTCTCGGACTAGGACATAGATTGTGTAGTTGAGTTTAGATTTCACGACGTTCATCATTTGAAGACGAAGAACTACTAAGGGGAGCTTGTGGAACTTCATCGACAAAAGGTATGTGGAGACTCGAAACTCATCTATCACTTGAAAGTCTATTTCTACTCTATCTCCTATATTCAGACATAAGTCGTATTACGATATAGTTTTCTATATACACATTTGAGATTTCGAGCTGAGTTTATCTCGCTAACATATTTCTCGAAATATGTGTTGGCAAGCTTTTGCTTCGATCAAGTTCATCTTATATCATGTGAAAATTGCTGAGTAACATCTTACATGGTTTGTGTGATACAATCATTTGGTGTAGTCTTGGAATGTTTCGTTATGATTATTTCAATATCTTGAAAATTGCTTTGATGCTAATAGTGTGTGAAAACGGCTATTGTCATCCTCTAAGAAAGTTTAAATGATTGAAATAAGAGTTAAGAACACTTAACCATTATTGTATATATCATGTTGTGCACTCTTGCACATATTTAATCCATGTCCGGGAACCATAGTATGTGCACCCGTTCACGTACCTGTTGGTTTGAGAAATCCGGGAACCTAAGTATGCGTACCCGTTTGCGTACTGGCGTACAAGTTCATGTACGAGAATTTCGCTGGGGATTGAAAGTTCGCATACCGTTTGCGCATCGGCGAAACCAAATCTTGGTCCGGTATTTCAAGTATGCGTACACGTTTGCATACTTGAAGGTTAAAGTTCTAAAATCGGTTATGAACATGAAAATAAACATTTATATAATAAGGAATGCAATCTTTGCAAACCGTGGATATAATGTTCATGATTGATTCGAGTGAATCAAACCGATTTTGCTTCAATTGTGTTCTTGTATACTTCTATGAGAATTATAGCAATTGAACGGCTCTTTAACTAGTTTCATTTTAGTCATTTCAACTAGTTATGGTTAAGATGAATAAGGTTGATATGAGAGTAATCATATGGCTAACCTCGGTTAACTATTTGTTAGCCAACATGGTGTACACGTTTGGGTACGGTTACATAAACCTAAATGAGGGTACATTTCATTTGTGTGTAACAAGCTAAGTTCGATCTAAAGGTTGAAAAATATTAGCTTGGTTGAATCAGGTTTTTCATCTAACGGTGAATATTAAATGCTTTGTTACCAAGGTAACTTGGATTGGAAACCCTGATTTGAAAACTATATAAAGGAGAACTCTAGCAACTGGAAACCTAATCCCTACACCTCCTGTGTGTTACTAGTTGCATAAACTAGATTCGATTCTCCTTTAACCTTAGGTTTATTCGATGCCCTGTAGGTTAACGACTTCAAAGACTTCATTGAGATTGTGAAGCCAGACCCAACTATTTTCTTTGTAGTTGCGTGTTCTGATCTTTCCCGTTTCTATCGTATTGAGTACAATTTAAATAATTGACTCGAGATTAATTTCTCCGATAAGAAACATAAATGTAATCACAAACATCTTCGTCTCATCTTTTGTGATTCCACAAGATCTTGTTTCGCTAGTCGATTAAGATTATTATGAGGTGATTGATAATACCACGCCTGTTCTTCGGGAATATAAGTCCGCTTTTATCAATTTGTTCTCGTTCACCTTGATTTATCAAAAGACGGAACAAAAACTCTTGGGTATTTCGTGGGAGACATATTTATTCAATCTATAGACTTTTCTTGTGTGAGACAGATTTGTTTATCAAGTCTTCGACTTTGGGTCGTAGCAACTCTTGGTTGTGGGTGAGTTCAACAAAGGGAATCAAGTGTGTAGTATCCTGCTGGGATCAGAGACGTAAGGAATGCAACTGTACCTTGAATCAGTGTGAGATTGATTATGGTTCAATTACGGTCAATCAAAGTTAATTGGTAGTAGGCTAGAGTCTGTAGCGGCTTAATACAGTGTGGTGTTCAAACTGGACTAGGTCCCGGGGTTTTTCTGCATTTGCGGTTTTCCTCGTTAACAAAATTTTGGTGTCTGTGTTATTTCTTTTCCGCGTTATATTTTATTATATAATTGAAATATCACAGGTTGTGCGTTAAGATCAATCAATTAGAATATCCAACCTTTGGTTGTTGATTTAAATTGATTGGCACTTGAACATTGGTCTTTGGTACCGTTCAAGTTACTCCTCTTATATTCAATCGGGCTCGCAGATTTTTATTTGTTGATTGCAGATTGAATTAAGAGTTAGAGATATTAAACTCTTTTATATACTTTACTCTAGATTGAGTCTGACGTCTAGTTGATTCTCTAGAAAGTATATTAGAGTAAGTACTCTCAGATTGCTAAACGAATTGTTGGGTGTGGTTGTTAGACCCCCGCATTTTCAATATTATCGGTTGATTTTTTGACATTAAAGATTGATTTTCATCTTTTAGCCTTTTGAGAAGTTCAACAACTGTCTTAATCTCACAATCATGTGAGATTTTTAAGGCATAGTATTTTCCTGAAGCTGACATTCTTAAGAGCTCAGTCATTTTTTCTTGATCTATGCTTTTACTAAGTATATCTTCTAAGGATATATTCTTAAGAGATACTAGTTATGCTTTCACGGAGGTGAGATCAAGAGCAAGTTGCTCATTTTCAAAGATACATACAATACATTTCTTTTAGAAGCTTCATTCTCTTTCTAGTGCCAGAGTAAGTTCAGTTGCACATGTGACAAATTGGTCACTCAGTTCTTTTAGCTTTGATGTTTCTATATTTGTAGTTGCAGGAAATCCCACACTACACCCCTCACTCGAATTTGTTTAATTAATCCATTTGAAGATGAGTAACAATATATTTTATTAATTGTTTTTCTTGAAAGGTTTACAAAGAAGTGTAGAACAGAGCTAAAGAAATTACAATCACTCTTAATTTTCTCTCTCCTAATGACTTGCTAAACAATTCAAAAAGAATCTCCCCACAATCGACTTACTCAACCCTTTATATAGGGTATTACATAGTGGATGATAAACTAAGCTGTCCTTTATTTCAGGGAACTCTTCGCCAAGCGTCGCAAATATGTAAGTGTTAGACTTCGCGACACTCCTAAATCTCGCCAAGTCTTCATACTTTTCTTATGTTCGTCGTCGTCATCCGGTGCGTCATTTAAATTATTTCCTTGCGACACCTTCGCAATGTAATTGTTTATTACTCTCGCGAAGTATTGCTGTCGCGATATTCTGGTCCTACAATATTCATGTAATAAATATTTTCTCTATCGTCATGAAGAGATTTTACAGAGTGATATCTATTGTTTGTGCTTTCTTTGCGAGTTTTCATGAAAATTATGTATCTAATGTTTGCTTTTGAGTTTTATAGGTATTTTGGAGTCATTGGAGCAAAAGGAAGTGTAACTCGTTTAAATCCTGGATTTCATCTCATCATCTTGGGGAGAGCGAAAAGACGAAGTCAGTGGCGAAAGAAGGAGGCCGTTCCGATGTCGCATGAGAAATTTACGGGCAAAATCATTGATTAAGCTTGTCAGTTCCCTAGAACTGACAGTACATGTGAAGGGGTGCTATTTCAGTTGGCTCTTATCCAGTAGTACATGGGTGGCTATATCCAACCTCATTTCCTACACTAAACCTAAAATTCAGAGAAGAAAATCACTATTCTTCTTCTCTGTCTGAAGATAGCTACATTGTATGTCCGAGATGCGAAATCATGAATCGGAGAAGAGATTAAATGGATGTGATTTTTTGTTGTGTGTATGAATTGTAGCGAGTGATCATAAAACTGTTGGTGGTGATTAACTCGGGAGAGATCGAAGAAGCCGTACATTCGAGAGAATCGGAGAATTGGTGACGAAATTGAGAGGGGTTTCGAGCTTGGCTGCAGATGGTGATAATTTGAGTAATTGAAGAAGATGGGTTCATTTCTGTGATGATTTCTGAGATTCGGAGCTAGGGTTTGTTCTTGTGTTCATACGATGGTTCGTTGCTCGAGATAGATCTGTAGTGGAGTTGAGATTGGAGCTGGTTTTGGTGAAATTTAATGAAGCTGGTGATACATAGATGAAATCGAAGATGATCTGAGATGAAGAACATGGAGTTTTGGGTTCAGAGTTGAATCTGCTTTTGATTTGAGTTATGAAATGGAAATCAGGTCAAGAAGAGAATATGGTATTGACAGAGATGAACTGAGACAGGTCAAGGTTTGCTGGCAGTAGGAATAGAGCAGTGACTAGATGAATGTTAGGTTGATTTTTGCAAGAGAATGGAAACTGGTGTTGGTGGTTCTGGTGGAGTTGCTGGAGTGGATATAGTGGTGCCATGGACTTGGTGGTGTTAGTGTAGAATGCAACTGTTGATTGGTATGAGCTGCTGAGGCAATAAATGATAGATGGTGTTGCGGGTGGTCTTATTTGTGATAACTATAGGAACAGTGAGTCTCAGTGGCGATGATGAAGATGATGTTGTGATGTTCATGGAAGGAGGTATTTGTTGGCTTGAGGAAATGATGATGCTAATCGATGCAGTGAAGTGTTGATGAGGTGTGTTCTTTGGTGTTTAAATGGAACCGAGTCACAAGGAGATGGCATGGAGGTGAAAGAAGTGAGTCTCTTTGACAAGGCTATGGAATTGATTGAGTGCTTGATGTATGTTAAGCATTTGCGGGGAGTAATGAATGGGTCCTATGGTGTTATTGAGCTTGAAGAGGAGTAAGTAATGATCTTTGAGCAAACACAATGGCGGGGGCTAAGATGTTGAGTTGTTGTTGTGCAGGATTAGAAGATGGTGATTGCGATGGGTTGCGGGGTTTGTGCTTGTCAGAAGCTGCAGTGGTGGTTGAAGTGCAGGCAGGTTGCAGCCAATGGGTAGCGCAGCTGAACTGAAGCTAAAGGAATGATGTTGTGTTGCAGAAAGGATGTTATACAGAAATGCAGAAGTGGTTGTGTACAATGCTCAGGTTGCAGAGCTGAAGTGCAAGAATGAAACATCAACATGGCGCATGAATGAACCAGCCTGTGCAAGATGGCATTGGCCTAGCTGAGTTATCCTCTGACTCAGACATTACTTATCTGACTAGCAGCTGACTCATCCTATGACTGAGTTGACCAGATGACTCGGTTGTGACTCAGTTGAATGGTCTTTCTTTGACTCGTTTGACCCGGTGACCTAGGGTGGATTTTGCCGCCACCTGAGCTACTTTTTCGACTATTTTGCCGGCCAAATTCCGGCCGATGATATGAGCTTTTTTCGATGACAGTTTTGGACATAATTTTACATGGGTTTTTCTACATATGGGCTTGGTGGACTTCTATCTATTGTACCTTTGAGACTTGACCTAGCTTTGGAAGGAAGAAAAGCTACAAAAGGAAAAGTCTTCTACAACTTTTGAGAGGACGTATTATTCTTGGAGCTTTGGAGATAGCCGCTTTTGTTTACGCTACTAGGGTTTGCTTTGATTTCATCTTCTTTATTTAATTATTGATTATGATGAATTCAATAGCTATGAGTAGCTAATTTAATACTATTGGTTAAGTATGTAGTCCTATTTCTAAAACTTGTGCTTGATTAATGCATTAGTTTTCTCTCTTGATTATCGTTCACATCTCTACTGTTTTTAATATCACATGATTGATGTATTGCGATAGGATTTAGATGTTTGTTTAGTTGAGTGGCCAATCAATTGAATTCACATCCTTGTCCATAACTAATTTAGGTTTTTCATCAAGCGATAACCCCGAATACAAGTATCATGATATGATTACGGTTTGTAGTGATACACTCTTGTAATCATATGTAGAGTTTGACCATTGTCCGAATTTTCATGCGCAATGTATGACAATTGCATTGATTAGCCTATTTCCCAAACTTAATGCTCCTAGGAATTGAACTTAATTAGCGCAAGGTGTTAGGTTATTCTTTAGGTAGAATTCACGTACGCAGCTCTAATGTGTGTGTTGATGAACTTAGGAAATTAATAGATTGTCTTGATCTCTTGATACTCTAGGATTTAGATGATAAAAAGATTAAATAGTAATTCTAATCATGTATGCAAGCACATGTTTAAGATTGAAGATGAATTCCTTGACCAGTATCTTTCTCTCAATGATTATTTCTCCAATTTACTTTGCTTTTGATATACTTATTGTTTACATAAAAATCAGAAATCCCCCCAATCGGTTACTTAGGAAATTAAATACTCCCTCCGTTCTTAAATAATAGGCTGGTTTCATGTACAAATTACACATCAAACCTGCCTATTATTTAAGAACGGAGGGAGTACATAATAACTACAATTGCCTCTTTGTGGAAACGAACTCTTTCTTATCATATACTTTAGGAAATTGAAATTATTTTTGACGCATACGACAACGATCACAGAGTCTGAATCATTGACTGTGAATACATGGCTTAACATAACCTCTTCTTGAGAATATTTAGACATATTTTCAGAAGAGCAAGTACAACTTGAAGACGAAGTCCCCTTTAAATATTTGCTAAAATCAGATTCATAGAGTGATTTGCCAAACTCTTGTTTGTAACGTTACTGAGTACTTTATAAGTTTAGTTTTACTTTTCATATTTTGACTCATGTCTTATAGGTTGGATCGCACCAAACACAGATTGTTAGATCTTTTCGTGTTTGCCTGCTCTGATACCAATTGAAAAGACGAGGGTACCCACATACACCACAATCTTTTATTTATCAACCTAATAAGTCCTTTACCAAATGTGATCATCTATGGACAGAGTCGAGACAATACAACAACTTCGGTACACACTTTGTGTGATCGTCTATGGATACAAGATTGAGAGAATACAACAACAAGATCACTTGTGTGATTAACAATGGATTCAAGATCGAGACAATACAACAACAAAGTGTTCACTTGATAATAGGCACGGTATTAAACCGAAACACTATAGTATCAATATCAAGTGTTATGGAGTTAACGTACGTGTGTAATTTACTTAATTATAATAACAATTACAATGCAGAAAACAAAGTAAATGACACATCAAGATTTTGTTAATGAGGAAACCGCAAATGCAGAAAAATTCCGGGACCTAGTCCAGTTTTGAATACTCTCAGAATTAAGACGCTATACAAAATCTAATACCAACTTCGTATAGTTGATACCAAGTAGACTACCCATATCTACTTAGTTTCCTCAGTATCCCTGCGCCTTCGACTTCTAGAGTCACGCACGTGAATATCAAGTCCTTTGGATCGGTATTCCAAACAACAAAAGAATAATCTATTTGGTAACCATCAATCTTGCTAAAAGAAATGTGAGTTGTTGACAAAGGCTCTTCCGTTTAAACTAATAAACTCTTTTGTCTGGTTAGATCAATCTAAACTTTGATTACCGAAATAATCAAATTCTAGATTTGCATACAATCAATATAGATCTCAAAGAGAAACTATAAGGCGATGTCGATCTCACACAACTAGCCAATCAAGTCTATCAAAGATAAACACGATTCTAGTTGGATCCCGCGATCAAGGTTTGTGCACTAAATCCACAAGATACGAAAACTAATAAGAATTTTTCTTCGTCTTTAAATCTTTTATTGCCTTCAATAACCTGCACAACACCACTTGAATCCTCTTGTGATCAATTACGCACATAATGGAATCTGTTAACAATGGATTATCACAAGATGTCTTTAGATCTGAAAAAGTTTCTAAAGATCCCGTCAATACTTTGATATAGTTTGAGTGAAACTTATATCAAAAGAGAAGGTTCTCAAGAATAAACAAACCAGGTGCAATCAAAGTTTCAACAATTGTTAGTCAATCAAATCAATAATCGAAAACTACAATAACAATGCAATTATCTAGTTTCCCACCAACGGTACTCATAAAGATTCTTGATCCCACCGAAGTCTTTAAACGAGCGGTCGTAAGAGATTTCGCCTAATTATGGTACTTTCCTCTCTGGATAGACGACTCCACCAGAAACAACAAGAATGAAGTTTGCGTGGCTCTTAGGATAGTTTGCAAGAAATGCAAAATCAAGTATTTATATATAGACCAAGGTTGTTTGAACAACAAGGAAATTCCAAAACCGAAAATATTCTCAAGATATGCAATATGTACCTAATTTCGGTTTTCCTATTTCCAATTAATGTTAACCAATTTTCCGAAATCTCTCATAGAAAACTTCTATTATTAGTCTAGCACATGAACTAATAATATTTTCCAGAGGATATGTTTTAATTGCTGGTAATTAAAACATATATTATGAAAATCATAATTAAATATTTTTCAATATTTCGGTTGGTATCACCTTGAGCATCAAGGAGTATCTTTGAACAATAAATGATAAGAGTTATGTACATGTTCAAATATGTCGACATCTAGAAGTTTCTCAGCAAACCCTAATTCCAAGCATCACACAAAACATAAAAAAGATATGTGAATATTGGAAACTCGGTTTTGCTCCTTGGGATCGGTTTTACCAAACTCACAATGTAAGTTGTGATCGGTTATCCCATGCTTCCAAAACTAGGTTGTGACCGGTTACGCCTTGCTTTCCAGAGGTAGCTTGTGATCAGTTACACCTTAGTTCTCGAGTTAGCTTGTGATCGGTTAAACCTTGGTTCCTAGAGAAACTTGTGACCGATTGCAACTAACTTCCCAAATTAGCTTGTGATCGGTTACGCCTTGCTTCCAAAAGGTAGCTTGTGACCGATTACAACTAACTTCCCAATGTAGCTTGTGACTGGTTACACCATGCTTCACAAAGTAGCTTGTGACCGATTACAACTTGTTACACATCATCGGTTATGACCTATTATACCTTAAGTCCCAACATAAGTTAAGATAGGTTCTACCCTTGTCATCTTCCATTGGTCATCCAAAAGATATTCAATAAAGAACAAGACCAATCATGATTTCCCTTTCAATTATGAAAACAAGTTCATACATCTACTTCCTTAAACCAATGTAATAATACAAGGTTTCCTAGGATGAAATCAACACCTATGCATTATACATAATCAAGTAACTAAATACACAGATTATGTCGATGTCATATTTACGAAGTTCTAAAAGATAAGTGTTTATACTTCGTAATATGTTTCCTTGATACTTTGATCATAATGCTATGACAAAGTCTAATCACTAGAGTATTATATACAAATATATATGACTTCGCATGTTATGTTTTCGATATAGCACGACTTGAAAGATACGTTAGGAATGAAAAATGATCAAGTCAATATTACTAACCTCAAGTGAAAGGATGATGTCTTTGTTGTAGTCGTTGTTTCTTCTCATTCTTCAGGTCTTCAGAGTAATAGTACTTGTATGTCTCAACATTCCTACACTTTCTAGTCTAACTTAAACGAAGTTGACTCTAGTATTTAATCAAGCGGCTCTCTAGATTAGTTTTGATACTAAAATGTGACAACCAAACTTGACATACCAACGCTTGGTGGGTTCAACCGAGCTATGTTCCAACAACACCGAGACCGAACCTAACTATTAGGATCAAACCTAAGTGTTGGATTAACGTATTAGTGTGTTTACTTTATTATACTAATACAATAATTATAACGCGAAAAGTAAAGTAAAATCACACAACTAGATTTTGTTAACGAGGAAACGACAAATGCAGAAAAACCCCAGGACCTAGTCCATTTTTGAATACTCTCATAATTAAGCTGCTATACAAAGACTACTACCAACTTCATATAGTTGAGACAAAGTAAACTAACTCCAAGTTACTCCTTTAGTATCCCTATGTCTAATACCAATCTGGTTTACGCACGTGAATCCTAAGATAGAGTCCACTATCTTAAATTGCTTCACCCGTTGTGAATACTTCTAGCACTCAACTCCTTTGGATCGTATTCCAGAACAGTAAAGGACTAATATGTTTCAGTAACCGCTCTATCAATCTCACAAATCAACAAGTTAATCAGAGATGTAGCTGAGTCACAAATGCTCTTCCGTTTAATCAATATAAAATCATTTGTATTGGTTTAGATCAACCAAGATTAAGATTATTAAAATAGTCAAACCTTAGTTCACAATCTATTAGATTGTTCCTAAAGGGAAACACCAAATGATAGATCATCGATTTATACAACAAGCTATAAGATATCTATGCAATATAAACAAGCTTGTCGGATCCCAATCAATCAAGTGTGCACGAAGTATAATCACAAAGATCAGAATACCAATAAGAAAATCTTCTAGTCTTCAAATCTTAAGTCTTCAATGTACCTGCTTTTAGTTTACAACTTTTAGTTTTATTACTTTCGAATAACAAGATCCCCATGTTTACATAAGTTCTCAAATACGAATAACAACCCATATTTTCATGTGGATCAAATATATTCTCATTACTATACTCTTATCTATAATTGTGAGTGGAAATAACTTAAAATAATTTTGCTTGGATGATAACCGACCATTAATCAAAATAATCCCCTAGTATTTACTTTCATTCTTATTTGCTAATTCGAATAACAACTCAATTGCACATCTCTCTAAGGGAACGATACTTACTACCGCTATATTACTAGTTAATTAGTGGGAAGTATCTTGAGTATTTTGTTACACTTACGATGCGCATCATATAAGAACGTTTTTCTCATTTGTTGGAAAATGGAAGTATTCCGGGTCTTGGGGCCTAAAATCATACCGAAGAGAATACTGATGAATATTCTCGCTAGAAGACTTGTGAATTTTATTCCTGCCACTAATGTAATTCTAACCTTAACTAATGAAAAGTATTATTTTTTGTTGAATTCAAATTGCTTCATAAAAGTTGCAATATTTCTAATTAGAATGAATTAACTACTATTATATATTGCATCTAATTAAATCTTCATTGAGATGTATTCGGTGGAGCAACAACTAACAAAAAGGGGTTGGATTTATCCAACACCTTAAGGATTTCAAAACAACCTTCAAAAGGAAAATCTTGCCAATTCTATCTTTTCCATTCTTCTAAAGATCTTCTTACCAACTCATGCATCAATTTCATGCCTCATTCTTAGTCGATTGATTTACATGGTTAAAACTACAAATTCATTTAATGATTTTTTAATTGTTTTAAAACGACATTGTAAGTCACATATAGCACGACGACTTGGGTTATTGGTGTTGGTACATAACTTTCCATAATGGACTCCCAGACATTCACACCTTGTGTTTCTTCTCAGTAGCAAGCTAAAATTGTAACACATAGTTTATGCAAATAGCTAATCGTCTTCTTAAGTATACCGAGTACGAAAAACTAATAAGTTCGATACGTCTTTGAAAAATAAAATATGAAATTAGAAGAGATCTATGTGATATTTGAGGTTTGAAGGAAGTACAATTTGATATGATGAAGGAAATTAATACAGTATTTACAGAGAATTCAAAGAAATTTGTTGGAGTTAGTCGTTAGACGACAGAACTTTGGACGCGTGGCTTGACAAATTTTATCCGCTAGCATATCTTTGTAGGCCACAATGGGTAAATACTCAAACTTGTTGGTTTACGAATCCGTTTTTGTGATTTACCTATCCCATAGTAGACCCATCGACTTCTTTAATTTGTTATTTACGAATCTGTTTTTCTGATCAAAAACTAAATTACACAAAAATTGTCTTAGGTAGACGGTGGACTCATCGACTTCTTTAATTTGTGTGGACCAAACAAATCCCTGTTTTAGGTAGTTAAATTTTTTGATTAGTACTACTAATAATTGTTTTTTTTTTTTTTTTTTTGCTAGGAAATAATAGGTATCATTACATTAAAAAGAGTTTACAACATTTTGAAGAAAGTATGTGCAGTTATCCTCATACCATTCTGCTGTGACATTCATAACTCTACTATTCTTAACAGTCATATCCGCTAGACCATTTAGGTCTCTTTTAGGATGTTTGAAACTAATATTAATTTCTTGTAAAAGAAATAAGCAATCATCTATAATAGAGCAAGATGACCAACTAATTTGGCATTTTCTTTTATTGAGATAAGCCACAACATTCTTGGAATCACTAATTAAACAAATATCTTGGTAGTTCTTCTCTTTAATCCACTTAGCAGCTTCGAGTAAGGCCATAGTTTTAGCTTCTTCTGGATTGTTGGCTACTCCTGAGATCAGTTTGCAGCCCTTGGAATCCCCTGTAGATAGCATAGCCACAATACCAATACCAGATTAGTTAGAGTCTTTATCATAAGAAGCATCACGGTAAATAAGAAGACAGTCTTGCGGAAAATTCAAGGCGAAGGCTGGCTCATGATATGGGATATGGGAATTAGAGCCGTAGGGGAGTTAACAACTAGAGAGCTAGTAGTTTCCTCTGAACTCTAAGAGCTGTCCTAGCAGTGGCCTGAGGATCTAGTCTTGAAAAACTTTGGAGCATCTGTATTTCCAGATGCACCAGGCAGTGGTCATGACAGTAACAAGATGATCTTGAAGATGACTAGTAGAGAGCCATTTACTAATCCAATCCTTTATTTTTATATTTGTGTCGGAGTCATGTAAAACAAGATGACTCACAACGGGAATATTAGACCAAACATCTTTTGAAAAAGTACAATTTAAGAGCACAAGTCCCGGAGTTTCGAGAGGTTCGGGAGTTACACATTTTACAATTTGTCATCATGATTGTTTTTATATCTAGCAAGTTTGCTACCTGTAGGAAGGATGTTTTCCACACATTTCCAAAGAAACAATTGAGTTCCTGGTAAAAGACGTGACTTCCAAAGGGCCTTATAGGTTTCAACATCAGGATGGACAACAGAGTTATGTAGAAGCTCATTATCTAGCAATTTGTAGACCGATTTAACAGGCAAAATGCCATTATTTTTATATGGACAAACTAGAGTATCTCTACTAGATATGGGAATTCGCATGTTGTAAATATTTTGACTGTTTTCACTAGTGAAGAAATCCTGAACTAAGGGAACATTCCAACTTCTAGTGTCTTGCACAATAAAATCGAAACTTTATAATTAGGATTAGGATATATAGTTAGCACATATAGGAATAGTTGGATTTTTAATCCAATTATCAGTAAAAGCATGTACATTACTACCATCCCTAATATCCCATATAGCATCTTTGATTAATAATATCTAACCCATGACAAATACTAGACCAAACCCAAGACCTGGTTCTAAGGTTTTTGTAGTGAATGGGGTGACAATTTTTAAACTACTTACACTTTAATTTTCTCACCCAGAGCTCATCGGGAGAATGAATTACCAACCAAGTTGTTCTAGCTAAAAAGTGCTAGATTCATTTTACTTAGATTCTGAAACCTAAACCCCCCTGAGTTTGTGAGTGCAAACATTATCATATTGTTTAAACTAATATCCCTTATGACCATTCTTACCCCACCAAAATTCCCTTTGGGATTTTTCCATCTTGTTAATAATGGTATTAGGGAGAAGAAAGGAATTCATATGATAGTTATAGGAAGTTTCAAGAGTGTGTTTAACAGATGGATCTTCTTGATTGAGCTAATTGTTTACCTTTCTAGTTAGACACTGGAATCATGATGAGTGTTTAAATGGGACATAGACTTTGTTGTATTTCTTTTGAGAAATAGTGGAATGCCAAGGAATTTTTCATTAAGCTCAATCTTTCTAACATTCATAGCTCTAATAAGGGAAACACAATGATCCGGATGGACATTTTTCGAGAAAAACATCCAAATTTTTCAAAATTGATCATTTGACCGAGATATGCATCTAAAATCCTTAATCAAAGACATGAGGTTACTAGTCTCATTATGAGTAGCTTTTTGTAAAAAGTAAATAATCATCTGCAAAAAAGCAAATGAGAGATTTTTGGAGCATCTTTAGTAACCTTTAGACCATGGATGAGATGTGAGTGCTCAGCATGGATGAGATATCTAGAAAAGGACTCCATACAAAAAATGAACAAATAGGGAGACAGCGGGTCTCCTTGTCTTAACCCTCTTGAGGATTTAAAGGAAAGACAAGGAGAACCATTCAGGAGGATAGAAATATTTGTAGTGCTAATACACTGAAAAATCAGTTGACACCAGTGATCAAAGAACCCAAATCTCCTAAGAACATCTATTAAAAAAGGTCATTCTACTTTATCAAAGGCCTTGGACATATCAAGCTTAAGGCCCATGATTCCATATTTGTCTTTCTTATTCTTCATAGTATGAACCAGCTCATGCTATCACCACATTGTTCTGTATGTTCCTACGAGGGGCATATGCAACTTGAAATGGTGAAATTATTTTACCTAGCAATGGCTTCATTTTATTGACTAAAATCTTAGAGATGATTTTGTAATTTGAATTGCAAAGGGAGATAGGTTTAAAGTCATATGGACTTTTAGGGATATTCACCTTAGGAATTAAGGACATGAAAGTGTGGTTCATTTCCTTAAGCAGATGTTTGGAGTTGAATAAATTTTTAACTATTTCCGAACATCACTCTCAAAGCGAGCAAGATTTTATTTATAAAATCTGGAGGGAACCCATCTCGGACTAAGAGCGATCCAGTGAGGCTATCTGCTTGATAGTATTGCTAACCTCATCAAGAGTAATGGGACTCAAAAAAAGTTTTTCATTGTCCTCATTAGTGATACATCTATCAATGCAATTCAAGAATTTTTCATCTGAGAGGGGATTAGTGGTAGTAGAGATATTTTTAAAATGAGAAATCAGGAGGTCCTCAAGAGTATCTCTATCCTCAAACCATTGACCATTAAAAAGTTTCAAAGAGTTGATATGATTAAAATTTCTTCTCCTATTTACATTAGTGTGATAATATGAGGTATTTCTATCATAGCTTTTAATAAAATCAACTTTAGGTTTTGCTTTTGTTTAATCAAAACTGAACCACATCCAAATTGAATCAAAATGAAACCACAAAGTTTTACATAAGGATTGGGAATTTTCATTTTCATTTACTTGAGTAAATAGAAAATTTTAGACAATATTACATAAATGATGACATGCTGGAGTGTTGCTACAAGAAGTCAAGAAGTAAAGAAAGTTCTTTATATACTTGTTCATTTTTTTAATGAATTTATGTTTATACCTTTTTACACCAAAATCAACTAATCCAGCTTCTAACCATGCGCATGTACTGAAATTCATAATATACCTCTTTTTATATTTTATCAAAAATATTTCCTCCCAATAACAAGAGCCGATAAACAACATCAAAACATCTACTGTACTGAGCTCTGCTCCGTCACT
This sequence comes from Papaver armeniacum, assembly GCA_023531295.1. Classification (NCBI taxonomy): domain Eukaryota; kingdom Viridiplantae; phylum Streptophyta; class Magnoliopsida; order Ranunculales; family Papaveraceae; genus Papaver; species Papaver armeniacum. Next base: position 416,744 of record JAJJWW010003396.1, read on the forward strand.
GTGACATATGAAGGTCTCAACTCCCAAATGCAATTCAGTGTTCATCCTAACAAGCTTAGTTCTATCATTCTCTTCTACCTTTACACAACAATCATTGAATTTCAGAATTTTTTCATCAAGAACATCATCTGTTTGTTTACTTACTACACTAAATCATTACTACTGACATTAAAAGAGGAAGAAAAACCAACAATCATGTTTAAATCTATCAAACCAACACCTTCCATAAGTTTAATATCACCGAAGGTCTTAACAACTGGAAGAACATACTGGGTTTAATTACAAGCAAAGGAAGAAAAAGTAAATGAAATAATGCTTCTACTAAACCGACCGACCATCAGTTCTATTACAACTTCTATTTTTACACAACCCAAAATCAAAGCTGCAATATTACTAATCTCCCTGACACAAAAGATCCAGTCAACATATCATCTGCAACTATCCCAATTGTGTTTCAAATGATGCACTCGTTGCAAACTAAACCCAAAAAACCCCAAAATCACCTGAATCCTCTGAAGTCGATTACAATCACCATTCATCCAACAAAAAACAATAAAAGAAACTTCCACCAAATGTCTGAAACAGAAACCCCCTTATCCTTATATTTCTTCAGCAACAGTAAATATCGTCAATATCCCCATCAGTTTTCACGAAGATGCACAAGAGATACAGTAATGAAGACATCACAGTATTCCATTTCTAAGGGATTTGATAATACTTACAAGGCAATCACCAAGAATCGCTATCACTGTTGCTGCTGCAGTCAAGCTCATCTTCTTCGTAGTAAAAATCCCGACCTTCATCACTGCTTGAAGATGTATAGGGACCCTGAAGATCTTCATCTTCTGTTTCCTCCCATTCTTCTCCATCACTGCAGACCTCCATCTCACCGGCAAACACAGGCTCTCCATCGTTATCCAACCTGGGATCTCCTCTCCGTCAGAATCTACATTTAGAGGTTCGACATGGTTCGAGCAAATTTACGAGGGTTATTGTTCTTCTCGGCGAGATAACACCTGTAAATTCTTGTTGTTTCTTTTTCTTTCTCTCTGCAATTCTTACTTTCTCAAATTTTTTCATTGAATCATCATTGCTTTCCTTTTCCTCTTATTTTCTTCATCCTCACTATCACTGTCGCACTACGAGTTTTCCCCATGAACACTTTCATTCTCCTCTTCGCCGAAGTCTTTCTCTGTGCCGACATGCATCAACAACATCTACCTTTCTCACCCACAACCGAAACTCATCGCCATTCTCAACCCTTAACCTTGAAATTCTTCCTTCTCCTCTTGTTCTTTCTTCTTGGTCTTCTCCAGATTCAAAAAAAAGAAATCAATCTCTCCATCTCAGAACTTGATAAAGCCTCAATTGCACTCTTTGCATGTCGCATTACATCTGAATCGGGTGGTGAATCGGGGTTATTTCCGTTGGTCAAGTATTTGCGATGATCCGACATTTTGTTCTTCCCCGACCTCTCTTTTCTAATTTTTTATTTTTGGTCTAATTTGGTATAATAACTGTTTATCACCATTTCTCTCTTAAATAATGGTGGTAGATTAGCCATAAATGGCCTTTTATGGCACTTGGATAAGCGTCTTGTCGCTTGGATATTCACGCCACTTCAATGCCATGCGCAAACCTTCAGAAACCATCATTACTCTACTAAAACCTATTTTCAAAGTCTAATCTTAGATGGTTAATTAGCTTTAACTCATGTTGGGACTGTCACTAAGAGGTGCATCTTTAGGTCACCTAATCTTGAAGAGTTTATTAGGGTTTTAATTAAAACTTTTGGTTTTATGCAGATTCATAGAAAGAAGCACCTGTTGAGAGTCACCATTGCTAATTGGGGCATGATCAGTAGTTGGGTTATTCCTTATACAACTCAAGCCAACATTACCTCTTACCATGCCAAAAACTCCTTTTCTCTCAAAAACAATATTTCTAATAATTACCCCAACAAAAATTATTCTGATAATTACCATCCTTTACTTTTACCATATCCCACAGTTTTTATGACACTCTCTCTTTAATAATGGTGGTAGATTAGCCATAAATGGCCTTTTATGGCACTTGGATAAGCGTCTTGTCGCTTGGCTATTCACGCTACTTCAATGCCATGTGCAACCCTTCAAAAACCATCATTACTCTACTAAAACCTATTTTCAAAGTCTAATCTTAGACGCTTCATTAGCTTTAACTTCTGTTGGGACTGTCACTAAGAGGTGCATCTTTAGGTCACCTAATCTTGAAGAGTTTATTTGGGTTTTAATTAAAACTTTTGGTTTTATGCAGATTCAGAGAAAGCAATACCTGTTGAGAGGCACCATTGCTAATTGGGGCATGATGGCAGTTGGGTTATTATCTGCCTCAAGCCAACATTACCTCTTACCATGCCAAAAACTCCTTTTCTCTCAATACTAATATTTCTAATAATTACCCCAACAAAAATCATTCTGATAATTACCATCCTTTACTTTTACCATATCCCACAGTTTTTATGATACTTGGAGGGTTGTGCAATAACATTCCTGTAAACCAACCTAGTCAAGACAAAGCTCTTAAATACTCACCAACCCTTCTATCCATCATGGTTACGTATAGGCACTACGTAAGGAAAAAAATGCTAAGTGGGATGCTTGGACGTATTATCGGTCTGATTCTTTGCTACAAGTCCCACGTGTGCTCTAAGCCTACGTCCCTTTCTTCTGCTCAGAAAAAGGACACCAAGTCATATAGTACCTATGATAAGGGATATTTGTTTAAATACAAAAATTGGGAATCTTACATAATTTTGTGTCATTCTTCATCCATTTACTTTTCAGACTATCTTCAACCCACTCAAACTTCCCATTTTAAGGATCAGACCACCTTAGATGACATCATTTGGCTACATCTTCACATTTGCCTGACAGGCCCATATCACTATCCTATCATAGAAAGCAGAATCTTTTATATTCATATTCATATTTTAATCTATAAACTAGCTCCCATCTCTGATAACAACTCTATCCTCACTATCTTTTTTATAAGCTACACGGAACCCTCTTCATCTCAGGATTTTACTAAACCTGAAAATCTTGACATTCAAAATCTTACAACCCAAATGGCAGATAAACTTATTTCACATTCATCTCTAACTGAACCAGTCTTCATAGATAAAACGGTTATCTTAGGCCGAGAATGATAACTACCGGAAATGGTGTATGGTTGACTACATTTGTTGTGAAACTCTTATCCCTACCTCCTCTATTCGTTACTACATCTGTAACCAATGGCCTTTAGCTCAAACTCCAACTGTCACCACATTCAATGGATTGAGAAACAAAGTTCTTATCAGATTTCTGGCTAAGAATGATTTCAACAGGGTCAATTAGTAGAGACCTTGGTATGCTTGTGGTTATTTAATGGTTCTTAGAGTTGCTTCTCCTTGTGGTTGGCCAGCAAATCATCAAGTCTCCTTTGCAGAAGAGCTGTTTTGGCTTATCCTATGTAACATCCCAAAGGAGTGTACTGAGTTTGAGGATCTTCAAAAGCTCACCTTCAAACTTGGAGAATTAGTAGAAGCTCAAACACCATATGGGAATCATCCTTTAAGAAGAATGTTAAAGTTTGCGTCAAAGTTTTGGTTCAAAAAGCTCTACCAACTGGAATCCCTCTCTTCACTTCAGGGAGAGATCAACCTTTTCTAATTGAATGAAGATATTATAAAGTTCTGAGGTATTTATGTACTTCGTGTCGTGTTTTAGATCATAAAGATATCAACTGTCCAGCCTGGAAATCTAAACAGAAACTACTACAAGAATCAGCTCTTCTAGCTCAAAATATGTTCTTCCAGCAGTTTCAAGGCTAATGATGCCGAAACAATCCGATGCTCAACATTCTACACCTCCTTCAAACATTGTGATCAAAGACACCATCATGTCTTCAAGTGAAGTAGTACCTAAAACTCAAATTAGCACTATTGATCCTCATGCTAATGCCAAAGGAAAAGCCAAAGATTTATCTCAAAGTACGACATTATGCTTGAAAAGGATTGGCAAAATAATCTCGAGATGGGCCCTTTTGTTAATCGATCAACCGCTTCGAAGATATTCGATGTTGGGCTGGCCCGAAAAAAAGTTCAACTCAATTGAACAATGGTCTTACAATTATTTTCAAGCAAGTTACTACTCAGAATGTTACATTTGAAGCTTCTAATGTTAATCCAGAGTCATCAAATCGGAGACCGATTCGGAACACCAACTCGTCCAGAAGATTCAAAACAGTTGCGGTTCTGACAAAACAATCTACTATCACTAGAGAAGAAATTACCTCCTCAGCTGCTAAACATGATGCCCTATCAAATCTTAAGAGAACGATCAACCCCAGAGCTTATTTAAGAAAATGCATTATAGCAAGCAATTTTACTCTAACTAGCATTGTGGTTATTCCAAATCAATCTGATACCTCTGAATCCAGATTACTCAAAACATTTCCCCTATTACCAAATTAGGATATCTCCCCCCATTAATCTCTCCAATTGTTCTCTCAATACCCATTCACTTGGTTGATCCTTATGGTAGTTATAATGTACCTCCGATGATACCCCAAGCAATGATGATGTCCGCAATAATTTTCCCTCATGGGGCTGCTTCTTTGAATCTCAGTTCTACCCAAGAGACTACTCAAATTGGTGGTTCTAGTGATTCTCTTCTTAGTGGTGGCTCTGCTTCTACCAATCAAGTAAACTCAACTCCTTCTCCCGCTTTAATTGATCCTCTGAATGTTGTTATCCCTGTCAATCTATTTCATGTCAACAATGTTAACTTGCTTTGCTGGAACATTAGAGGTTTGGGTAAAAAAAACTGCTAATAAGGAACTTAGCATGTTATGTAGAAATATAAACCCTGATATTATGTTCTTATCGGAGACTAAAATGAACAAAGATTTGGCTGCTAAAAGACTTAAAAATATGGGCTTCCCCTGCACTTTTAATGTCCCAAGTATTGGAAGAAGTGGTGGTATTGTTCTTGCTTGGAAAAAGGAGATTCAACTTAACATTTTATCCTCTAGTTCGAGGGGCATCTATGTCACATCCACTGACATTATCCATTTTAAATATTGTCAAATACATTTTATATATGGTGAACCAAATAGTAGTCTAAGACAAGCCTTTTTGGAAAGCCAATGCCAGTTACCTCAAATACCTCTAGATGAACCAGTGTTCTTTATAGGCGATTTTAATGCTCTCTTAGGTACTGAGGATAAGAATGGTGGGCTATAAGTTGATGATTCTGATTTTCTTCATCTTAGAAATTTTTGTGATACTTTTGATTTGCATGATCCTGGTTTCTCTGGCCCTAGATTTACTTGGTCTAATATGAAACAAGGTCCTGACCTTATTCTTGAAAGACTTGATAGATGTCTTATTAACCCTACTGTTGAGATTTTGTTTCCTAAACTTTGTGTGAATAATCTGCCTAGATATTCTTCTGATCACTGCCCTATGCATATTGGTTTTAATTTTGATGAAATCTGTATGCCTAGGCCTTTCCACTTCATGGCAATGTGGATTGAGGAATCCACTTGTAGAGACATTATAACCAACTCTTGGCCTGTTAATGTTGTGGGATCTCCTGCCTATAAGCTTATAAGTACAAAAAAAAAGGTTTACATGATTGGAATAAAACTTCTTTTGGAAACATACAAACTAATATTTATACCACCAGAGATGATCTAGTGGTTACCCAAACTTCTTCCCCTACATATTCTAGAGCCATTTCTAAACTTAGAGCTTTGGAATACCTCTAAAATTTAGAAGAACTCTACTGGAAAGATAAATCCAGGGAGGTCTGGCTTATGGAAGGTGACAGAAACTCACCATATTTCCATAGGGTCACCCTCTTTAGGAGAAAAATAAATGCTATCAGTTGGATTAAGGATGTTGCTGGTACTATCCTAACTAATAGGAATAGTATTGGTACCTCCTTTGTTGATTACTTTAAGAGTCTTTATTCTTCTCACCCTCAACAATTCCAGGATGAGATCCTTCATGACCTTCCTGTTAAATTTTCTGAAGATGATAACTCTACCCTAAATTCTCCCCTCTCTGCTGAAGATATTAAGAATGTTGTTTTCCAAATGGGAGGAAAAAATGCTCATGGACCTGATGGTTTTACTGGTCTTTTCTACCAAAACATTGAGACATTATAGGGGAAGCTGTTGTTGATATGACACAAACTTGTTTTAGAACTGGGCACTTAGTTAAAGTTTTCAATCATACCAACATAGCTGTCATCCCTAAAGTCCCTCTAGCTGAGTTGGTCTCTCAATACATACCCATAGGACTTTGTAGCTTCATTTAAAAGATCCTATCTAAAACTCTACTTCATTTACAATATCCTATCTAAAACTCTAGCTAACAGATTAAAGCCTTTTATGAACAATATCATTTCCCAAATCCAAAGTGTTTTTGTCCCTAAAAGGAGTATATCGGATAATATTCTTTTAGCCAATGAGGCTATTTATGTTGTTGACCATCATGATAAAGATGTTGGTATTGCTTCCATCAAGCTTGATATGTCCAAGGCTTATGATAAGCTGGAATGGTCTTTTCTTGAAAAAGTTTTAAAAAAGATGCGTCTCTCTGACCACTGGGTTAAACTCATAAATCAATGTATTTCTTATGTCTCTTATTCCATTCTCCTCAATGGTATCCCTACTGGTCTTATCAAACCCGAGAGAGGCTTAAGACAAGGAGACCCTATGTCTCCTTACCTTTACATTATTTGCTCCGAGGCTTTGTCCTCCTACATTGATGTTCTTACTAGAAAAGGTTCGTTTGAAGGCATAAAAGTATGCAAAAATGCTTCTGCTATGACACACCTTTTATTTGTTGATGATTCCTTACTCTTTTCTAAGGCTACTATTGAAGATTTCTAGACTATCAAAGAGTACCTTCAAAAGTACTGCTTGGCCTCTGGCCAAGAAATTAATTTTAATAAGTCTGGAATTTTGTTTAGTAAAAAAATCCCAGAACTCTTGAAGGCCCATGCCCATGGATGTGCGGTCCAAAACGGAAGTCTTTTGGGTTTCCCTTTTCCATGTATATAAAGGATAATCTATCCATGTAACCTAGATAATTCTTATGAATGAAATCCTTCTCTTTCCCTGCCTCCTTCTCTTTCCCCAATATTCTACTACAAAACGTTATCAGCACGAAGCTATACCGCAGAGCTAGGTTCGCAGGGCTAGGTTCGATGGATGATAAACACAAGTTGTTGAAAAAAAAAATGGTGTTCGAATTTACATCAAGGAAATGATGGAATCAAATCAGCTAAGATTGATCCATTTTCATCTATCTATTTTCTTTTCCCCTTTCCCTATTTTTGATTTTGGCATATTTAATATAATAATTATGACTCTGGATGGCCGTATAGCTATTAAATCCTGTCGTGAAAATTGAAATTGATATGATCGTACTGTGTATTTTGTGTAATCAATTGCAATTGGGTGATTACATTTTATTTATAACATAATAATAATACGAGTGTATGTCTGTGATGCGATCGAATATGTCATGATCAGTCCGTCGCTTGGAATTCCCGGGTAAAGAGGAGAAGGAAAAGTTCGATCTGGCAATGTGAAATGGAAAAGCTTCTGGTCCGTTCGAGTCCAGTCCAACTCACTTGGTCCGGTCCAACCCGGTCCCACTCACCTGGTCCGATCTAACCCGGTCCAACTCACCTGGTGCGATCTAACCCGGTCCGCCCTGTCCTGATATGCCGTGTCATGTTCGCATCAGTTCACGGGTTGTGTCTGTGCCAAGGCTGCTCCGGTTCATGGTATATATAGCGGAGATTGAGGTATGCAATTAAATAATGTGGGTTTTTTATATGAATATTTGTTGGGCATATTTATACCTGTTTTTAGAACATGCGTAGTTCATATCATATAAACGGTCAACTTAAACTATGACTATTGATCTCGACCATTAAGAATTTTGGTTTTATTGTTATCTTTGTTCTCTTGAATATTATATATTGGCTATAGTTGAATGATGTTTTTTTAGTTCAATTGGTTGTACCAACTCGATTCTAATGTATTCATTTGGGGTTTAGAAGTACTTAAAACAACATTATTGGATACTTGATATTTTTTCCCCAAATTTAAAATGTTCCGTGGGATGTAATCCACTGGCTCGACTATTAAAGAGTCGATATTTTCAAAATATATGTTGCAAATAAAATCACATGTATCTTAATTTTTGTGGAAGAACTCACAAGAGGTGATATGAGTCAGAAAATTTCCATTTCTCTACTTCATCCATGATACTAACAAACCAGTATATGTTGAAGTATGACAACAAGAGAACTATCTTTAGTAATCTATTCAACCTAAAGTAATTGGTTGACATGTGTAGTGAGATTCTCTTGGCATGTTGAGATAAAGAAATTTCTCAAATTAAGCTAAATGTAGTAAAATTGAAAATGGAATGAACCTCTATGTAACGAGGGTTATACATACGAACTCATATAAAGCATGTGAAAAGGGACATATATATCATGAGACAAAGATGTATTATTTTTCCCAGCAGTAATGACACTAAAGTACATGTATAAATTGAACATAAGATGAAGCTAAGATGTAATTATAGCTCTCACCAAAGAGTTGGGAACGAATCTTCTTACTGGTATTAATACAAGCAATGTAATGCGGGTACCATAGTAGCAACCGATTTCCATAGGAAGGTCATACTTTAGACATCAACTTTAATGACAAAAAGAACGTTGCCTGGCCAATTGATTATTTGATTGAACTAGATTCAATGTCTACGCTTATGGAATGAAAAGTACATCATTCCCACGAGACATAAATTTTCTAATGCACTTGAGATATATTTGGATGAAAAATATATCATCCCCTCTGAAACGTAACATATATTCACTCTAAAGTATTTGAGTTGAATCCCACTTTTGTTACGAATAAAGCCACACCACTTATTAAATCTCTCAAGATTCAATATGTAACTGGTTGTGGTTTTTCTCCCACTAATTTAAGGAATATACACTAGTTTTTGAACTAATTCTTTATAATGTGACTACGATATTG